>CM035153.1:12642980-13198458 GCA_020205615.1 Panax quinquefolius
AAGAGGGTTCAACTCGATTCCATATTCCAGATACCCATGCTGTCAGGGTACCCAGATCTGGTGAGAAAATGTACCAACGGCCTGAAGGATGGACGACCGTACCAGTGACTTTACTGGAGAAGGGGGTTCGTTTCCCTCTCCACGTTTTTATAGTGACCCTACTGGGGTTTTTGGGTGTAGGATTTTCACAACTAGTGCCGAACTCCTACATCCATATTCTGGCCTTCGTGGCCTTCTGTCATGAACTGGGCGTCGAGCCCTCACTGGACTTCTTCTTCACTGTCTACAAGATAGTGCAATCCAGGGAGAAGGGGTTCAAGGCCCTCAGCAAACATTCTCCGAAGTCTGGAGAGAAATTTGACAGACGTTCACTGGTGAATACCCCTTCAAGCAATAGGGGATGGCATGAAAATGGTTCTTCGTCAAAGGCCACGAAATCTCTTCTCTTCCGAATCGGGCGGTCGACGAAAAAATATCTCATTGACGACGGAGATGTTTCAAGAACGAGAAGTGGAGATGATGGAGCTATTTGACAACTTCCCAAGGAGGAGTGGAAATACGGACTCCTCTCAAGCAAGCATGGTTGTATGACCATAAGCGTAAGTACCAAACTTATTTCAAAATATATATTTTTTGAAAATATTCCATAAAATATAATTATAACATGGAATTGTTTGATTTGTGCGATTATCTTTGATCGAACCGAGCTCAGTAGAAATAAAGGAGCTCGAAGATTTTTTATCTGGTAAGTCTTCGTAAGTAATTGAGGCTACACCCACCGAAGCTACTCCCGAAGCATATCAACACCGAGAAATTCACATGGATGAATTTCAACGGAAGAAAAACAGAGGTCAAGAGGTTTTATAGCGAAGAGACCCTTCACCTCGATGTAAGAGGAGGGCTACCGAGAAACCAAGGTCGGTCCCTATAGTAAATCCTCCCAACCCACAATGAAGCAGAACCAACCCCAAAACCATTCCTCGATCAAAGCGGTTTACTTGATCGTCCTGATCGAAGGAGTATACTTAGGACCAAAAAACTAAAAACAAAAATAACCCCATTAACTGCCGAAGAACTCAGGGTTCCTCAGTCTTCGGTCATTCCTCCCTTCGTACCTCCTGTAGAAATACAGATCGAAGAGGACGGTGACCAGGACGAAGGGATTCCAACGTTATCCAGAAAAAGGAAACGTACCCCTGAGAGTCATCCAAGTTCCGCATCCGCTTCAACACCCAAAGAACCTACTTCAAACAAATCACACGTAATCGAAACCGTTCATGCTGAACCTACACCCCCCGACCAGCCTACTCTTTCCCCTGAAAGGCCGAGACCTTCTCCTGAACGGCCCGGTCCTTCAGGTCAAGGTTATCATCTCAAGTCGTGGGATCTCCGACCCTATGGCCCGGAGTTCAACGCCAACTTTCCTTTCGACCTCTTGGGGCTTTCGTTCGACATAATCGGCGATCACCGGTTCGGTGATCACACAGACGGAAATCTTCTCGACGAAGGAATGAGTTATCTCGCCAAGGTAAACAATAATGACTTCTTCCTTTACATCTCTATTTTCCTTGAGCATTTTAGAATTTGACTTGAGTACTTTGAAATGTGCGAAGCTAATCTTTGTCTTGGACGATTGCGTCAAAGAGACACATAAATGGAGAAGGCCGAGGAAGATTTCATGCGCCAAGAGATAAACATCTTTGAAATCGACCTTGGACCGAGAAAAAGAGTGGTCGCTAAGATGCTTTTCATACCATCAATGGTCTTCAAAGAGAATTAGATCGGGCCAAGATGGATTTGAAGACATCGATGAATAACCGAGGGCCCTGAGATGAGTTAGGTTGCATCCGCCGACCAACAAACCTTAACCAATCTGAATCTTTGGTTTGGTTCAAGAGAACCTACTTGAAGGGCGAAAAACGAGGAGTTCTCTTGACTAATCGAAGCTTAGTCTTACAACTTGGTGAAGCTGAGACGAAGATCCAGGATGAAGCTCGAAGGCACAAGACCAAGCGTCATAAGCTTCGCCATAAAATAAAGGACCTTGAGGGACGAGGCCCTGTTCTGACTGAAGAGCTTCGAAAGCAGATTCAGGCAGAGTATAGGGACTCGGATGAAATTAATGTCGAGATCATGAAGGTCTATTCAGAGGATATGAGGTACCGTCGGGACGAGGAAAGAGAAGCTATTAGTCGCTCATTGGACAAACAAGACCTTTCAATTAGATGATGAAGGCGGTGCTTGAATATATATCATGTTTTTGATTCTATGTAAATATTTAACTTTTTATGTTCATGTAATTAATCGACTTAAATGAAATGAACATTTTATGCTTATTGATAAATCTTTAACTGTTTTGATTATAACTTCTGTCCCGATCAGTTTCTTGTCAATAATTTAGTATCAATAAAATGAACTATTGAATTAGATAGGGCATATAACAGTTAACTCATGCAATGAAGTGAATTGAATTTTACGGACAAGATTCAAGTTAACTGAACTAATGAACTGAACTCAATACTTAAACAAAATAAATAACTTATACTCATCGGTACCGAAGAGTGAGATCAGTCATATGTGAAATAAATTTAGACAACAAACAGATAAGAACCAAGACATAAGGATTAATAATGACCATTGACTTACCACCCTGATAAGATCAATATAGGACCAAAAGGACCTGGGGCTACCATCGAATGGCCAGCGCGTCCTACCATACCTCCTTACACCATCGGACCAATAGTGACCATTGACTTACCACCATTTCGATAAGATCAATATAGGACCAAAAGGACACAGGGCTACCATCGAATGGCCGTGAGTCCTACCATACCTCCTTACACCATCGGACCGATAGTGACCATTGACTTACCACCGATAAGATCAATATAGGACCAAAAGGACTGGGCTACCATCGAATGGCCAATGAGTCCTACCATACCTCCTTACACCATCGGACCCAATAGTGACCATTGACTTACCACCCCGATAAGATCAATATAGGACCAAAAGGACAGGGGCTACCATCGAATGGGCGGTGAGTCCCTACCTACCTCCTTACACCATCGGACCAATAGTGACCATTGACTTACCACCCTGATAAGATCAATATAGGACCAAAAGGACCTGGGGCTACCATCGAATGGCCAGCGAGTCCTACCATACCTCCTTACACCATCGGACCAATAGTGACCATTGATAATTTGTGGAAAAATGATCTTTTATTGATATCAAACAGTTGTGTACAGACTTCTGATAAACTGACTTGAACTTTATTGAAAATACTTCCGAAGCCTGCCAAAGACGCCACCGTATTATTAATCTCGGAACCATCAAGTGCCTTTAATCGATAAGTACACAAGACTTTGGTACTTGATCACTTCATAGGCCCTTCCGATTAAGATTAGCTTTCCGGTGTTTTGAGGCGTAGAAGCTTGGTTTCTCGAGAACGAAGTCTCCCACTTGAATCTACGAAGTTTAGCGCCTTGTTATAATGTTTGGCCACCCTTCGTTGATAATGACCAATTTGATTAAAGCTTTCTCTCTCGACTTCGCGTCTAGCAGAAGTCCAAGTTAGCCTTCAGGTCCTTCATCATTGTAAATTTCTTTGAATTGACTTACCCGAAGACTTGGAGATCCAATCTCGATTGGGACTAAGGCATCAGTACCATAGGCCAATCGGAAGGGCGAATCCCCTGTAGTAGTCCTCGGCGTGAGTTCGGTATGCCCACAAAGACGCTCAATGAATTCTTCCGCCATCTTCCTTAGCTTCCGTCAATCTACGCTTTATTCCATTCAGCAGTCATTCCGTTGGTCACCTCAAACTTGCCCATTCGACGTGGATGAGCCATGTAAGTCTTCTTGTCTTTGAATCCCCAAATCGTTCAAAAATTCTTCAAATTTTGAACCCAAGAAGCTGGCGGCCCATTATCCGATATCAATACCTTAGGGATCCCCGAAAGCGAAAACCACATGATTCTTTTAAAACTTTAAGCACTCTTGTTCTGTTATCGACCGAAGTGGTTTCGCCTCTACCCACTTAGTCATATAATCAATAGCAACTATGACGAAGCTAACCTGACCTTTAGCTTTAGGTAACGGTCCCAATATATCTACCCCCCAGACAGCGAAGGGTATAGGAGATAGAATCGAGTATAACTCTTCCGGTGGCTGATGTGGGACCGGACTATTGAGCTGGCATTTTTCACATTTCTTGACGTATTCTGTAGCTTCTTTGAAAATTGTCGGCCAATAGTAACCTTGTCGAAGTACTTTGTGTGCCAAAGATTTGGCAGCCATATGATCACCGCAAATCCCTTCATGAACTTCCCGAAGAGCATACTCGGCTTCGGACGGAACCAAACATTTCAATAATGGTGAGGAAAACGCCAATCGATAAAGATCCCCATCAATAAGACTGAAATTAGTACTCTTGTACTTGATCTTCTTGCTGAGATCTCGATCCAGAAGGAAGGACGCCATCTCGCCAAATACTCGATGTAGGGGTCATCCAACGGTTTGTTCGCTCGATGCACATCATTGTTTCATCTTTGAACACTTGGGTCACTTTGCAAAATTTCCAAATACACCGATCCATGAAAGACATCTGCATCCGTAGTAGCCAATTTCGACAAAGCATCAAGAAGAGAATTGTCGTGCACTCTATACCTCAAACTCGTCTGAAGCAAAAATTGAAGTTGGTTTCTTAACTCGCGGATATTTGATCATTCGGGTTCCCCGAGCTTCATAATCTCCCGATAGTCATTTAACGACCAACCGAGAATCACTATAGATAATTAACTGTTGGACTTGAGACTTTTCGCTAATCGGACACCGCCTAACATCGCTTCGTATTTCAAATTTCATTATTCGTTGCTTTAAACCCGAATCGATGGCTCTTGAACCTTAAATCCTCCGGACTTATTAGAATAATTCTGCTCCACTAACGATCATCGTAGAGGATCCATCTGCATACAACGCCCACGCCTTTACGACCTGTGAATAACGCCATCGCTTCGATCGGAAGATTGACTTCCGATAACCGTCAGATTCCGGTGAAGCGAACATTCTACCATAAAGTCAGCCAAGGCTTGGCCTTTGATGGCAGTTCGGGGATGATATTCGATAAAAAACTGGGACAACTCCATAGTCCATGCTGCTAGTCTACCCGAGACCTCTGGCTTGCCCATCACTTTCTTCAACGGTTGATCCGTGTAGACGACCAGGATTCGACCTTGAAAATATTGCGAAGCTTTCTCGGCAATTATTAAAGCAAAGGCAAATTTCTCAATGTTAGGATACCGGTTTGAGATCTCGTGGGGCGTGGTCGGCGTAATAGACCGGATCTTCGCTTCCACCGATCTCCCGAATCAAAAGCGCTCAGCTCGCTAAGGAGGCGGCCGCAAGGTACAAATATAAAGTCTCTCTTTGGGGACAAAGTTTGACCTAATAAAGGAGCGAAGATGAATCGTCTTTATACTTTGGAAAGCATCTTCACACTTGAAGTCACTGGAATGTCTTCGCATTCTTTGGTCCCTTCAATGTATCAAAGAAAGGAAGACATCTTTTCTGCAGATTTGGCGACGAACCTCCTTAAAGCAAAGAATCCTACCCGATCGACGTCAACGTCTTTGAATGACCGAGGAGTCTTCATGTCGAGGATGGCACGGATCTTCTGGATTGGCTTCGATGCCCTTTGGTGACCAGATAACCTGTGAATTTTCCAAAGACCAAGGTAGAAAGTACATTTGGTCGGGTTGAGTCGCATGATTGTTGATGACGAATAGTTTGAAAACATTCCTCTAGATCGTCCAAATGCTTCACGAATTTGCATACTCTTCACGATCATGTCATCTACATAAACCTCCATGTTCCTTTCCAAATTGCCTATTGAATATAAAGTTCATCATCCTCGATAGGTAGCTCCGGCATTAATGAGGCCAAAAGTCATTTTTTGTGCGCACACCGAGCGGTGTGTAATGAATCTTGTTTTTGGAATGTCTTCTTTGCACATGGATATTTGATGATAACTGAAAAAGCATCCATAAAACTTAATAATGCATACCCCAAGTGGCATCAATGATTTGATCGATATGGGAAGTGAGAGGATAAAAGTCCTTCCAGACGAAGCTTTGTTGAGGTCGGTGTAGTCGATGCAAACCCGCCACTTTCCATTATATACGCACCAATACTACATTTGCTATCCACTCCGGGTAATCAATCTCGTAGATGAAGTCGTGCAGCCGACAATTTTGCAACCTCTTCATCGATGATCTTTTCGACGCTCGAGCAAATATCCGCCTCTTCCGTGAATGGCTTTTTTTTGAAGGATCTATCTCCGATTTATGCTCAAGAACCTTCCTACCGACTCGGGCATATCTTGTGGCTCTATGCAAAAATATCGACATAGCATCGTAAAAGTTCCATAAGATTAAATAGAAGAGGTTACGTAAGCTTAGAACCAATCTTCACCGTCTTGTCAAACTTTTCGATGACCAACTCAATTTCTCCGTCCCCCAATGAAGAATTACCAATGATTCTGAAGCGCTCTCGGTGAAGGGTTCGATTTCAATTGCCATCATCTTTCTTTGTTTACTAACCCCATTCCGGATGAAATGATGAATTAGATAACATCTCGGGCCAGATCCAAGTCACCCATCACCTCTCCTACTCCATGTCTTTGTGGGAACTTGATTTTGAAATGTGGGATGGAAGTTACTGACTGAAGAAATTTGTCAACAACGAAGTCTTCCCAAAATGGCGTTGTAGGCCGAATCCACATGCACAACATAAAATTTACAAGTTATCTCCACTTGCCGTGGGGTGGTAGTCTTAGAAGATGACATGGGGAGTTCAATAGTAAGCCACTTTGACCGGATCGTTGCCGAAACCATACAGAGGAGCCTCTTGTCCGACCTCCATTTTGTGCTCATCGAGATGCATTCTTTGATAAGCATGGGCATAAAGAATGTCCACCGAAGATCCGTTGTCTATCATCATGCGCTTCACATCCACTGAGCCCACTTGTGCTGTGATCACCAATGCTCCTTCATGCGGTTCAATGGGCTCCGAAGGATAATCCGTATCCGGTAAATGAAATAACAGTTCTTGGAAAGGCTGTCAACCTTCAGAGTGAGCATCGGTTATTGACATAACTGAATCAAGATAAGACCTCCTCTTCTTCCCTACTAATTTCCCAACAGATCCACCAGTAATTACATCAACGACTTGTCTTGGCGGTGGAGCATTTTGAACAGGTGGTACTTGAACTGTTTGAACGGTACGATTGATAACCTGTTGATTTTGACGGTCTTTCTCAGCCACATATTGAATCAGCAAGCCACTTTTAATCTTGTTTTCCACAAAATCTTTTAAATTACAACATTCATTAGTGTCACGACCCGACTTGATGATAACCACAATATTTCATGAGGGTTGCCATGTCCCGCTTTTGTAATTATCACAAGGTGGTTCAAAGAAAGGCTGGTTTCGGATCTGATCCAAAATTATCGACCTCTCTGTATTCAACTGGGTATAAACCTTATTAACCTTCGGGGTAGGAAGCAAGTGCCACGATCACGCTTGTCGCCACGAAGTTATTATATTTCTTGAACTACCTTCGCCCTTTGGTTATATCCTCCCCTTTTCTCACGATCAACATCGGTCTTGGGAACCTCTACCTCCTTTGATTGGCTCAAAGAAGGATTTTTCAGACTATTCATAGCCTCTTCCACAACAATATAGCCCTTCGCCTTGTCAAAGGCTTCGCTAGGCTCTTGGATGGTGAAACATCAATTTCTTTACCAATTTCTCCGATTTAACTAGATCCACCCCATTCTGGAATAAATCAACACTTGAGATCATTAAGATCGGACACCGTAAACCGCTTCCCTAAACCTCTTTACATATTGGCTAAAGATTCATGGTGAAGCTATGGGACTTGTCTAAAGAACCCGTAGAAGCTTCCCCCTTCGGTTGCTTCCAAAACGAGCATGGAACTTATCACAAAGTTCAGTCCACGAGGAGATAGAATCCGATGGTAAAGTCCCCATCCACTGTCTGGCGTCTTTTCTCAAAGTAGTGACAAAAGTGTGACATTTAGCAGCATCAGTAAAGTCATAGTAATCCATTAGTCGGTCAAACGCCTGACTATGGTCATAAGGATCTCCTGACCCATCATAGTTCTCCATGCGAGGTAACTTTTTGGTAGCATCTGCTTTCTCCTTGAGAATATCAGAGGTAAAAGGGGATGCCTTCTTACCAGAAATATCTTTCACCTGTTGGACCTCAGCTAATTGTTTTCGAAGTTCTTTCAACTCTCTAACCAGAAAATCAACACCTTCGGGTTGTGATGAGATCTCCTTTTCCTGGGCGACACTAGGTCTTGGAACGGATCGACCTTTCCCTGCCGATCTTACTGCCTTTACGGGACTTCTTGATTTACTAGATCGTAAAATTTCATCCTCATGATGAGAACGATTGTGACGGTATTCTCCCCTTCGGGTTTCTGACATAATTTCTCTCGACCTGCTTCTTCGTCTTTCATCGTCACGATGAATTGATCTAACAACTGTCAGTGCCTTCTTCGAGGCCGAAGGCGTTCTGCTCCTCGATCTCCTCCTACTGTGAGAATGATCCCTGGACACATGCATAGAATGTTCCGGCTCCTTACCCTTCCGATGGGATACCTCCTTATACCTTCTTTGTCCTTCGGAATGAAAATGGCTAGATGCTTCGTCTCTCAACTCATTCACCCGAAGCATCTGTTCGGCTATATCTTCCCTTTGTCTTAACAGAACCTCCAAAGCCTTATCCGCTTCGTCCGCCATCCTTGCCAACTTGGTAGCTCGGTCCTCTTGACCACTTCGGCGATGAGTCCTGGTTGGCGAACCGCCTACCCGTTCCGGATTGGGATCACGCCCCTTATCAGCGTTGAAAACTAACTTCCGTCTGGCTCCACCATGGATCTTCGGACGAAGTTCTCCGAATTGTTCTTAGAAGCCGTCTTATCATGAGCACTTTTAGAAGGACCCAACCGATCCTTTATCGAGATACGAGGCAATGATGAACTAATGACCATCCTTTCGCTCTTCCTAGGTGTTCCATCTCTACTCCTCATCACCTTTCAAGCAAATTTAAACAATTGTGATTGAAAAGAGCCCTCCTTCTAGCGCCAATGTTAACGCGCCAAGATCTTTCGTCACGCCCCAATCACCAAAAAACGCCCCGATCCTGCGCAACGTAAACACAATAAACACCACAAGCTGACGACGGCGGTTCCGTCGGGGATAGCTCAAAGCGTGAGAATCAAGATGTGAATTCACAAGGTTTATCGAAAGCGGAGGCTATATCGCTTAGTGTATTGATATCAAGAGACAATAATAAATCTCTGTGAATCTCGATTATAATTGAAGAAGTGTAAGAGAACATACCTCTTGGTGGAGACTTCTTGCCAAGTTATACCCTCCTTTTTCAATTACCGTGTAAGCACCCACTACTACCGACACATTCCCTTTACCCGATGGGTTCTGCTTATTGCATGTAGTTTGTTCACCGCTTTTGATCACTTGTTTCTACTACCGATAGATTACAATCCCATCCACATTAATGCATGGCGGAGTTCTTTAGTCAACCAACATGCTTTTTCATCATTCTGGTCAAAGATTGTAGATATTTAAAATCTAAATGATTGATCCATCGACCAATCTTACTTTATAAGTTTGAAATGAAAATAATATGATAATTGGGCTTAATGATTTTTATAATTCAATAATAAAGGCCCAATAGAATAAAAAATAATAAGCTCAATATATTTTACCAAAGGATAAAATATCACGACCCAACAATATATATATATATTTGTATTTTTTATTCATAATTATTTGTTATGAACAATTAAATTTATAAACACACAATAATTTACTTTATATTGTGTGTGTATGTATATATAAAGTAAATCATTTGTTAAAATGAATAACTAATAATTTTTTTCCTTTTAATTTAATCTAAGTTTTAGTGTTTAATTGTCTTTTATATTTATCAAAATATTCTACTTAAATTTTTATTTAAGCAGATATTTGAGTTTTGTAATTAATTTTTTTTTTACTTATTTTATATGGTTAAAATAAAACAAATTTATTTATAAGAGAATCTATTTTATTATTGTAAGGTTACGTATTTGTCCTTTTATTAGGAGAGAAAATAGTTTTGTGTGAACTATTTTACCCTTATAAAACTCACATGACGTGCACATATCTTACTAATTAAGTGGATACATGAGAGGACAGTTTTGTATTTCCCCAATTCGTAGTCTTGCGATTATTTTGAGATAGAAGAAAAATTGCAGAGAGGAGATCAGATGGCAACTAAAGATTCTCTTTTTCTAAAAACTTTTGACTTTAAATAATAACTTGCATTTAAATTGTGTACTACAATTGTGGCGAAGCCAAAATATTATCACTGGGAGCGAAATTATTACTAAGTTATAAATAATTTGGTATATATACACTATATTGACTCATAATAAATTTTTTTAATCACAATTGTTCATAAGTAAGTAATTTATTATTTATTTTTAAAAGTAATAGAAATTAGATTATTATTTAGTTTAAAATATTATAGAGAGATACATATATTGAGATGATATGAGTCATATGTGGTTAAAATTTGATTAACAATTTCAGTGTAAAAAGAGTGAGTGCAAATTTTAGTGGGTGCAAATTGTTTTGAAACGGGAAAGTGTAATACCCAATTTCAGTGAAGTGTAATACTCAATTTCAGTGGGTGCAAATTGACTCTTCTGACCCTCAAAAAAATATATTTATAATATATTAAAAAAAAAAAAACCAGTGGGTGCAATTTACCCCACTGGCTAACAAGGAGATGAGACATTTGAGTTAAATGACATTACCTTTCCAGTTGTTCCCGCCAAGGTATAATTCCTTGAGCATGGTTAAGTTGCCGATTTCACGAGGTATGCTTCCGCTGAATCCGTTAAAAGATAGTGATAGTACTTGGAGCTCCCTGCACTTGTATAAATTCGATGGAATTTGCCCGCTAATGTTATTGAAGGAGAGAGAGAGAAACTCCAACTTAGGAAGATGATTGCAGATGTCCACCGGAAGACTACCAGATAGGTTATTACCTCCTAGTCTAATTTTTCTCAATGCAGATATATTGAAGATTGCAGCTGGTATGGAACCTGTAAAACTATTCTTAAACAAGGCGAGGTTCTGCAATTGTTCCAATTTCCCGAGCCATGGCGGTATTTCTCCAGTGAAGTAGTTATATTGCAAATAAACTTCTTTGAGTCGACGCAAACCAGCCAATTCTTTGGGTAGAAAACCATGAAAACTGTTGGAACTGAGGTCGAGTGAAGTGAGGAATGAGAGGTTTCCAAGATAAGGAGAAATGGTGCCCTTCAGACCCAAGTTGGAGATATTTAAGGCTGTGACTCTTTTGTGGCGAAGACCACAAGAGATGCCGACCCATTTGCATGTTGAAGAATTGGCGGACCAATTGTTTGCCAAGATGTTTTGAGGATCGGAGGTGATATGAGCTCTAAAGGCAAGAAGAGTAGATTGATCATCACTAATGGTGCTAGTAGTAGCTGAACCACAAGCAGCTAAGAAGATGCAGATACATATTATAGAAATTAAGACAACAGAATGAGAGTAATTAGGTATCTCCATGATTATTAGTGAGAGTACTTGGGTATATAATATATATATATATATATATATATATATATATATATATATATATATATATATTTGATAAGTCCGGACTTTCGGACCTGATCAAATCCGGACCTTTTTACAGACATGTTTGTACAGACATGTTTTGTTATATGTATCCAAATCACACCCAAAACAGTATATTATGTAAAAATTCAAGTTACATAATTTTTTTTTTAATTGTTTAAAAAAAAGCAAAAAAAAGGTCCGAATTTTAAACCTATCAGGACTCCCGGACAGGATCCGGCCTATATATATATATATATTAACTGATGAGATCAAGTCAAGTCGTTGATTTTGTTATATTAGTCGATCACATAATAATTAAGGGTCCAAAATTAATGGCAAGTGGGGGCAAGTGTCTCCTCCTTATTTTTTGTTAATATAATAATTATTTTCAAAGTTCAAAAATCAACAATCAAGCCCTCAAACATTTTTTTAGAAAGAATTATATTTTCTTTTGTCCGGGCTGGCCAATTTGATAGTCTCGGGCATGTTGTACGTTTTGGAATGACACTTGGTCAGACACTTGTCCCACACAGTTGTAAATTTTTACTTATTCGGACGATTAGCAAGCAAAGACTTTTTGAAACGATAATTGACACTTTATGTGTCAAGATTCACTATAATTTATCCCCTCTGTCTTTAAAAAGATGAACAAAATATTATTTCTATACATATTAAAAAAAATAAAAATAGATAAAAGACAGTAAATTTTAACATGAACTTTGTTTACCGAATCACACGATTAATTGTATTAATAATATGTATATTTTTCTAAAACATAATATTTGTAAAATTTGTTGAAAAATTATAGTGGATTATTACTAAATAATTGTCATAACTAAATTAAAACTTATTAAAGCTTTAATGTCATACTTCTATTTGGATTAGAATTTCAATCAAATTTTGTCAATATAAACACTAATATAAAATTCCATTACAAACTTAAATAAAATTAAAAGAATTATTTTATCATAATCATAACTAAATAAATATGCACTCCATCCAAATGTTTAACTTAATAATTGATCGAAGGAACCTATAATATATAATTCAGTATTTATTATTTATTATTCACAATTTTTACACAATTTTTACCCGTGCCCATAGATTTTAACAGGAACCTCCTCATACGTTAAATCTTCCGCTATTTTGTCCGGTTCTAACTCAATAATGTGTTTTGGGTCTTTCACATATTTACGTAACATAGATATATGAAAAACGTTATGAACACGAGAGCATACTTAGCAGAAAGCGAAGTCTATACGCCTGATTCCTACTCGATCGAGGATTGAAAATGGGCGAATGAATCGAGGATTGAGCTTTCCTTTCTTTTTAAATCTCGTAACTCCTTTCTATGGAGCAACACGTAACAACACATGATCTCCAATATCGAATTCCACGTCCTTTCGATGAAGATCAGCATAACTCTTTTGTCGATCTTGTGAGGTCTTTATCGTTTCGGATCGTTTGAATCTTTTTCCGTAGTCATACGTATCAACTCCCGGCCCCAACAACGTTGCTTCACCCACCTCATCCCAAAGATCTTGGAGAGAACGACACTTTCTTCCATACAACACCTCGAATGGAGCCATGCCAATACTTGCTTGATAACTGTTGTTGTAGGAAAACTCCACCAATGGTAAGAACTTGTCCCAACTTTCCTTAAAATCAAGGACACAGAGTCTTAATAAATCTTCCAGAGTTTGAATAGTTCTCTCTGATTGTCCATCCGTCTGAGGATGATATGCCGAACTAAATCGTAAATCCGTGCCCATAGCTTTTTGCAAACTAACACAACCTCAATAGTGCCTATAACGTACAATTTTTACCTCAAGATGTTACGATAGCTTTTACACCTACACATTCCAAGTAATTTTAGGACAACAAGAAGTAATCATCAACAACATAAACTAGGATAAAAGATAATGGATAGAGCAGGTATGCGATAAACATAATCCAAGCGGGAACTTTGATCTCAAAGTGCAATAAGGCCCATTATGGCACAAACGATGAACACACGGTCATCACTTCAAGAGAAATGTCATGTCAGTCAGCGAAAAATATACAATCGATGAAGGACGAGAAAATCCAAGAACATTGTTCATGAACACTCCATCATATATCTCGCAATAAAATATAGAATTCAATATTACAATCAACCATCAAGAACATCAAATATTAATTGTTGTCTAATATTCCTTTACACAAAAAGAGTCATTTACCACGGAAAAAAATTCCATAAAAGCGTCCTCTTTTTAGCGATCATCGATAGTGTCAAATAACACAATATCCTCAAATTTGTTATCATAATTTCTTTAAGTTAGCACAATCTAAACTAACAACCTTTTATTTTTAGGGTTATACATGGAAAAAAGGGATGAATTACACATTTGTCCCTCCAAGTTGTCTGTCATGTTAAAAATAGCCCCTCAATTACCAAATTTAACACTTACCTGAAAGTAGTATGCACACAAGCCAATCATGTTTGATGATAAAGCATATACTTTGTAACAATCTTATTCATTTATTAATAAAAAGTATTAATTTATTAAAGGCTTTTTAATTATCTACATGATGCTGTTTTATAATATGTGATAAACCCATAGTTTTAAGCAATGCTTTTAGAATAATGATGATGATCATTCTAATGAGATCTAAATTCTTAGAAAGCTTAAAACTAAAATAGTTTCCAATCATTGGATTACTAAATTGGGGATTAGTGAATCCGGATAGATTGGTACATACACGTTGCTTGCTTTCATTGGATGAGGATGATTGATCTCATGATCATTTGTGTGGAACACTAAAAGCAAGTATGTAGGTGCTTATTAGAGAATAAGTTCACTCGAAGCGTGGCTCGCTAAGGAATACCTAATGGAGTTTTACTTGCTCGTCAATAGGAATTCTCTGTAGTGATATAGTAAGTCAAGTGATCCTTGGACTTGAGATCATTATAGTATCTTGTGTATGATGAGTTATACTTTGACTTATTCCTTAAGACCCTTAGGGTATATCAAAGGGTATGCTTGGGTATAACAAGTTGTACATGGAGATAATGTATGATCAATAAAAAATCTACCACTTCTAATAAAAGAAGAGAAATGTCTTATGTGATTCGATAAATGACAACCCAGTAGTCCTTGGCCAAGGCAGAATGAAATTAGAAAGGAGTTTCTAATTTGCATTATTTGGAGTTGTGCATTTAAGGATCGAAATATATATAATTAAATAAAATAAGACTTGACAGTAATTCCATGTCTTATATTTAATTGGGACATTGTATGGTGGAAGGATTGAATTGTACAGTAACTATTTACTCAAAGGTTCTTTTATGATTAATGTTAAAATCTATATTATCTGGAAAGTCGTTGATCATTGGGAGAGGCTTATCCTATTGTAGAATAAATATTATTTATTTAAACAAATTAATTATTTAATTTATTTATTTAAATAAGATTAGAATTGTTCTAATTGATTTATTCACAATGTGGGTTTAATATGGAGAACCTAAAGGGTCACACCATAAAAGGAAGAATAATTATTTAAGAAGTTAATGGCATAATATTACGTAATAATATGTTATGTATATTTAATTTAATCTATGGTGATAGAATAAATTAAATAGCTTAATATTTATTATTTAATATTTTAGAAATATTAAATATAAATTAATAAGAGGAGTCTTATTAATATTATTACAATTATTATTATTTTAATTTCTAAAGAGTTTAGGAATTAATTTAATATAAGTACTCTCATTTATTCCTAATAGATTAGGAGGAAAATTAATTAAAGGAGTTTAATTAATTATCCCTAATAAGATTAGGGAGCCCATTTAATTAAAAGATTTTAATTAAACAATACCTTATTTTAATAGGGTTACTTAATATCTTTATAAGAGGAGTCTTATATTAGATATTAAAAAAAAATACGTGATAATTCCAATTAGTTGGGAGAGTACGCCTTTTCTATAGAGATAGAAAACTAGGGTTTAGCCAACTACCCCTTCTTCTTGAAAATTCTTCTTCCTTGGTGGATCACCTCTAGAGGCCAAACACATGGGTGGCTAATGTTGATCAAAGGAAAGAACCAAACTCGGTGAATTCAAGTTGAACGCGAAAGGATTTGGAGGTGAACTTGTACCTGAGGAAGCTCGATCTTCAAGGGTATGATTTTATTCTTTATCTTTTCGTTTAATTAATAATTGTGCATAAAGGGTGATCCGGGTATATGGTTTGTAAAATTTTAAACTCGATTTTTTACGTTTCCGCACTTTTTTATGCAATTTGATTGCGTTCTTGAATATTATTACAAAACCTAATGGTGGCATCGAGCCAAACCTTTATCACGAATTATTAATTGTTGAGATTTGATATGTATGTTGATATGTGTTTAAAACAATTTTATTGGGCATAATTTTGTTGTATAAAATTTATAAAAAAAAAAAGGAAAAACCGTTATATATATTATGTGGATGGTGATTCCTATTAAAGGGATATCATGAAGCATTCACGTGGCCAAAGAAAAAGAAGTTAGTTTCTTTTAATGGGTTTTATACTTACTAATATATAGTATATGGTAACAACCACTATATATATATTAAATATAACATGAAGCAACCAAGCACATGACCCATTTTAAAGGTTGCAGGAAACTTTTTTTTTTTTATTTTTTAAAAGGCTACGGTTTACATGTTTTTCTTTCTAAAGGGAATGGGCCACGTGTATCACCAAGTGATATATGTTAACAGGATTTTTTTTTTAAAAGTAATCTTATGATTACTTATATATTATATATATAATATATATTTCCGTTTCATATATATATATATATTATATATAATATATATTCTTAATAATTTTATTATTAAAATAAAATTTTATTTTAATATTAAAATAAAAAGTTTATTTTTATATTAAAATATAAAGTTTATTTTAATTTTAAAATTAAATTTCATGCTAACTAATTAGAGTTGGAATTGGATTCCATGATAACGAATTGGAGTTGAAATTGGATTCCATGTTTCCTAAAATAAAGGAGTTTATTTGTAAATAGGAAAGAGAATCCTAATTTTCTTAAATAAAGGAGTTTATTTAGATATGAAATATGATTTCATATTATTCAAAATAAAGGAGTGTATTTATGAATAGGAAAGAGAATATGTGTTTCCTTTAATAAAGGAGTTTATTTTTTTTACATGGAATTGGATTCCATAATTAATTAAAATAAAGGAGTTTATTTTGATTAAAGATTTTGATTAAAATAAAATAGTTTATTTTATTCAAAATTGGATAAATTAAAATAAAATAGTTTTATTTTGATTTAAATTTGGATTAAAATAAAGGAGTTTATTTTGATTCAAAATTAGATTTTATACTAAATAAATTTGCCAATTAAATGATATCAATATATATATTGAATGTTTATTATTCATCGAGGATGAATGTTATTTATTGATGCATATGGTGATGTGTATGATAATAAATGGGATTGATTATGGACTATTGACCAATGTGATTGGATTTTATTTTAGTTGGATGCATGAATGTATGGGTTTTATTAAATGGGTCTGCAGACTCGCCTTCTCTAATTTTTCTTAATGTAAATTCTAACTCCCTCCTATGTACTTCCACTTGACTGCTGATCAAGGTTTCTATTTATTTTAAATAGTTTTGTAATAGGAATAGTTAGAATTAATTTTGAAGAATTAGAAATCAAGGGACAAGGAGCGTGTGCAGACCCGTTTGTAATGGAACCCGAGTTTAAATGTAATAGTTATATTTAAATATTATTTTTTGCACCCCTAGGGTTTGACCTTTTGGTTCACTTGGTGGCTCTAGTGAACCAAACTAGAATAAAAGTCCATAATCAATCTGGGTAGAATATAGTATTCTATATGTGCATGCTTATATTATATATATTATATATTATGCAAACATGCTTCGCATGTTCATTAATATGACGCATATTTTATATATATATATATAATGCGCTTAAACAAGATGAGACAAATTAATAACAAACCCTCAATTTTTTATATTAAGTCCTAAGCGTCAAAGATATTTGGAATATGGAGCGTCAGCCTTTCTAGCATGATAAAATTAATAGAGTATTAAATATTTAATATAAGTTTGTTGTGTCACCACAAGGCAAGTATTAAGTATTTAAGATGTTAATTTATCACATTTGATGCTTATAAAGAAAATTGAACAATATTGTTTTGTTGTGTCACCACAAGGATGATATTTTTCTTTTTTGAATATATGGAGTGCTAGGTCGGACTTAACATGGATAATTTTGATTCGGATGTGCCACCACTTGATCAAAATAATCTAAGAGGCAAAAGAAAAGGAGTTGCATAGTTGATGTAATTGACAAAAGTTGTCTACCTATTTATTTATATATAGTTTGTTGTGTCACCACAAGGCTATATACATTTGAAATGAGATCCTTATTCTCACTAGAAAATCTTTAATTAGATTTTGCCGAACTATATAAGTGAGGGTAATATAGTTTGAAGAAAATAGTAGAAGATGCCAATTTAAAACAAGACCTAATTTATTTTGGTAATTAATAAAAGAATGTATGTTAAAATATTGTTAAATACAAATTTATTTACAGAATTTTATAATGTCTAAATTACTATCACTGCGAAACATATTAGATGCTAAATTAACCAGACCGAATTAAACGGATTGGTTAAGGAATTGGAGAATAGTTCTCATAGCTGAAAAGCTATCTTATGTCCCATAATCGCCTATCCCTGCAATGGTTGCGCATAATGCCTACGAGGAAGAGATTGCTACTTTTAGAAAGTGGCAAAATGATGCACAGTTGGCTCAATGCATCATGCTCGCATCCATGAGTAACAAGCTTCAGCGTCAGCCTGAAACTATAGATACTTCTACTATATTCCTGCACATCAAGTAGTTGATGGTGAGGAAAGTAAGACTGATAGATATCAGATATCTAAGGAGCTCTTCCGATCTAGAATGACCGATGACACTACAGTACAGATAAAAGTCCTTAACATTATCAATTTGATTGATCAATTAGGACAACTGGTTTTGTCATGGATGGAGAGTTGAGCCAAGATTTGATCTTGCCCTCACTCCCGGACTCCTTTCATAATTATTGTAAATTTTTCATATGAACAAGCTAGATATCAGCCTCGCTGATTTGCTTAACATATTGAAAAATGTTGAGAGTCACTTTCCAACCAAGAAAGATCAAGTCTTACTGGTAGGGGCCATAGGATCTTCTGAAAAGAAGAACGATTCAAAGAAGGTAAATAGAAAGGCATAAACAAAGGATAATAAGAACAAAACTGATACGGATAACAAAGGAAGTTGCTTCCACTGTAATAAGCCAGGACATTGGAAAGAAACTGCGAGAAGCATCTTGCAGAGGTTAACCAAAGAAGCTTAGTGAAGTTTCGGTTATAAATACAAATTTGTTCATGATTTAAAATAAATTTTTCTTTAAGTCAAGGTTCTACTTGGGTATTGGATACCGACTTTGGTTATCATAAATATAGACTTATGAAGGGACCAAGCAGAAGTAGAAAGCTAAACAAATATAAGTAATCCTATGTGTGGAAAATGAAGCAAAGGTTGCTGCATTAGCCATAGGAACTTATAGTTTAGCAATGCCTACGGGCAAGTCTATTAAGTCAATAAGTTGTTATTGTATTCCAGTTCTCGTTGGAAACATTATTTCCATTTTATTGTTGGACAATGAAATCTTTGGTATTATAATTAAGAACAATTGTTGTTCTATTTATAATAATAATGTTTTGTATAGAACTGGAATATTACTTAATAAATTTTGTATACTTGACTTACGCGAAAATAATTTTGCATATTGAACAAATTAGTATAAGAAAAGGAGATGATCATTCAAAGAGTTGAATGTGTGTATTCGCTAAAATACAAGTGTGAATTATTTAAAAAGTTCAAAGAATTCAGAAGTGAAACAAATTTGCAAAGTATTAAGACTCTTTGATTAGTTCAAGGAATAAATACTTGTGCAATAAGTTTCTAGATCATCTCAAATGGTTTTTCTCATAATGGACACATCCTGATACGTAATAATTGATTGATGTATCTGAATGGAAAAATCGTACCTTGTTGGACATGGTGCGGTCCATAATGATTTTACCGACATTCCAGTATTCTTCTAGGATCATGTCCTAGAAATGGCTGCATATCTACGAAAAGGTAACCTCAAAATCCGGCCCCAAGACTCCATAAAAGTTATGGACAGGGAGGATTCCTAATCTTAAGTATGTTAAGATAAGGGGTTGTCCAACTTATGTGAAAAGGTTTCAAAGGATAAGCTTGGGACAAGATTTTATAAGTGTCAATTTGTGGGACATTCTAAAGTAAGTTTAGGGGTATATATTCTATAATCCTACTTAGCAAAAGGTGTTTGTTGCGAAACACGCTGCCTTCTAAGATAAAGGTGTTTATCATTGAAGGGGCTAGTGGGAGGATAATAGATCTTGAAGAGTTCAAGAACCACAAAATACTATAAATCAAATAAGAGGAACACGTAGATAGACCTATTATACCACAATCGAATCGTAATTCGGAATAGCATAAGAAGATACACGGAGGTATAGATTCATCATGGATGATGATGATGAGGCACGATCATAGAAGATGATGATCCGAGTTACATGCGATGATGTAAGAATTCTAGTGTGTACAAAAGGGTCGATGGGAGCGTCGTGAAATTTCTAGTATTATATGTTGATATACTACGGATGAGGAATAACATACCAATGCTACAATCAAGAAAGATAAAGTTGTTCAAACATTCCTCCACGAATGATTTGGGAAGAGTATCTTAATTGGGGATAAAATCTATATAGATAGATTTAAAAGGATGCTCAACTTAACCCAAGGAACGTATATTCATTTGATGCTAAAGTCGTTTAGCATGGCAAACTCCAAGAGATGTCTCATGTCGATGAGCTATGGAGTGTATCTCTCTTAATAGTCCCCACAGACTCCTGAAAAGAGAGTTCGCATGAGTGACAATCATGTATGCAATGAAATGTACGAGACTTGATGTGGATTAGTCATATTATGGAGAAGTTCACTATGAGTCAGTGAAAAATATCTTAAAGTGCTTTACCGGCACTAAGGATGTGATCATATTCATGGTGGGTCTAAATTAAAACTAGAGGGCTTAACAACTCAAGTTTTTCGTATGCAGACAAGATGATGTGAAAAATCCACTTTAAGGTAAAAGCGTTATCTTGAACAAAGGTGCGATGAATTGGAAAGGTTCCAAACAAAGAAAGAGTTCTTTGGTTTAGTGATAAAGACAAAGTATATAGCTATAAATGAAGTCGCAAGTTGATTGTTTGGATTAAAAGTTCATTACGTAACTAGGAATAGTTCCTAAGTCTCATCTTGGATCTAAACATGTGTTGTAGTACTTTCATTTGATTATTAGAATCATTGAAAGATGGGAAATCACTATAGAGATAGTGGACTCTCATGAACAACATTACATATCCATTAACTAAAGCTTATCCAACAGCAGGATAATCGTCACTTAGAGAAGAAGAGTATAAGATACAATGGCGATTGGCTTTAGTGCAAGTGGGAGATTGAAAGTAGTATGCACATAAGCCAATCATGTTTGATGATAAAGCATATACTTTGTAACAATCTTATTCATTTATTAATAAAAAGTATTAATTTATTAAAGGCTTTTTAATTATCTACATGATCTTTGTTTTATAATATGTGATAAACCCATAGTTTTAAGCAATGCTTTTAGAATAATGATGATGATCATTCTAATGAGATCTAAATTCTTAGAAAGCTTAAAACTAAAATAGTTCCCAATCATTGGATTACTAAATTGGGGATTAGTGAATCCGGATAGATTGGTACATACGTTGCTTGCTCATTGGATGAGGATGATTGATCTCATGATCATTTGTGTGGAGACACTAAAGCAAGTATGTAGGTGTTTATTAGAGAATAAGTTCAATTTGAGCGTGGCTCGCTAAGGAATACCTAATGGAGTTTTACTTACTGTCAATAGGAATTCTCAGAATGATAGTAGACAAGTGATCCTTGGACTTGAGATCATCATAGTATCTTGTGTATGATGAGTTATACTTTGACTTATTCCTTAAGACCCTTAGGGTATATCAAAGGGTATGCTTGGGTATAACAAGTTGTACATGGAGATAATGTATGATCAATAAAGAATCTACCACTTCTAATAAAAAAGAGAAATGTCTATGTGATTCGATAAATGACAACCCAAAGAGTCTTGGGGTTAAGGCAAAATGAAATTAGAAAGGATTTTCTAATTTGCATTATTTGGAGTTGTGCATTTAAGGATCGAAATACATATAATTAAATAAAATAAGACTTGACAGTAATTCCATGTCTTATATTTAATTGGGAGATTGTATGGTGGAAGGATTGAATCAGATGCAGTAACTATTTACTCAAAGGTTCTTTTATGATTAATGTTGAAATCTATATTATCCGGAAAGTCGTTGATCGCTGGGAGGCTTATCCCTATTATAGAATAAATATTATTTATTTAAATAAATTAATTGTTTAATTTATTTATTTAAATAAGATTAGAATTATTCTAATTGATTTATTCACAACCGGTTTAATATGGAAAACCTAAAGGGTCACACCATAAAAGGAAGAATAATTATTTAAGAAGTTAATGGCATAATCGTAATAATATGTTATGTATATTTAATTTAATCTGTGGTGATATAATAAATTAAATAGCTTAATATTTATTATTTAATATTTTAGAAATATTAAATATAAATTAATAAGATGAGTCTTATTAATATTATTACAATTATTATTATTTTAATTTCTAAAAGAGTTTAGGAATTAATTTAATATAAGTACTCTCATTTATTCCTAATAGATTAGGAGGAAAATTAATTAAAGGAGTTTAATTAATTATCCCTAATAAGATTAGGGAGCCCATTTAATTAAAAGAGTTTAATTAAATAATACCTTATTTTAATAGGGTTACTTAATATCTTTATAAGAGGAGTCTTATATTAGATATTAAAAAAAAAATACGTGATAATTCCAATTAGTTGGGAGAGTACGCCTTTTCTATAGAGATAAAAAACTAGGGTTTAGCCAACCACCCCTTCTTCTTGAAAATTCTTCTTCCTTGGTGGATCACCTCTAGAGGCCAAACACATGGGTGGCTAATGTTGATCAAAGGAAAGAACTAAACCCGGTGAATTCAAGTTGAACGCGAAAGGATTTGGAGGTGAACTTGTACCTGATGAAGCTCGATCTTCAAGAGTATGATTTTATTCTTTATCTTTTCGTTTAATTAATAATTGTGCATAAAGGGTGATCCGGGTATATGGTTTGTAAAATTTTTAAACTCTGATTTTTACACGTTTCCGCACTTTTATGCAATTTGATTGCGTTCTTGAATATTACAAACCTAACATTACCTCCTTATACCTTCCACTTAATTGGTATCAGTTATGTTCCTTGGGTTGACTTTTCCTCTATTTTGAGTATGTATCAAATCACAGTTTAGAATTAGAGAAGTTTTAATTTTAAACGAGCCGAGTATAACATTGTTTAGATTCTATTTATATTTTTATTCGAACTATTATTTATGCTCAGATTTGGATCATATTATTAACGAATCTGGGTCTCGCTTGTATTTTTTCGAGTCGATCCCGAATTGTTAGGCACGTTTACTAATGCACCAGTTTAATGAGGGATTTTTTTGTCATTTGACAATGTAAAATACCTAGTTCTCATGAATAACGCGTGAATTGGGTATTTTATATAGTCAAATGACAAAAATTTCCTTATTAAACAGAGGCATGAGTAGCACCGACATGAAATTGAAAAAAATATATCAAGCAAAGAAAAAAAATTGACATTATGTCAGTTACTTTAAAACTGACTGACAAATATGTCATTCAACCAAACTAATATATATCTTTGTTTGTCACAAGATTTGCAAATAAAAAATGGGTAAAGTTGTGTATGAAGAAAAGGAGGGACAAACCTCAGAAAATGTCAAAGAAGTGGTTTTTGGTATCTTCTGTTTAGCAGCTCGGATAGCTAAAATTGCTATTCTGGCACTTGTAGCTAGTGGAACTAAAACAAAAGAGGCATAAAAAGATGGTATATTTGCAGATGTTGAAAATTTCTGAACAGTATGTATAAGAGGCTCAACTAACGCTGCTAACATAGCTATTCCGAGCACCAATAGCAGTGTAGACACTCGAAATTTTCTGCACTCCTATTACTAACATTGCAGGAGGGTAGATTCGTCTTTTGGGAATAACCCTGAAAGACAACATACAAGCCATTCTGGATACTACCAGAAGGTCAGCTTCAACCCGGAACATAAACCGGGAGCTTTGAATCCAAACCCGGAACACACACCGGGCATGTCGTTTTCAAATCTCGTAGATAACCCCGAGATATGCAGATCAAAAGACGATTTAATTAACATAAACTGTAATGATATGTTTTTGTAGAGAATTTATTAGAGCAAGAGTGAGAGAGTTGTTCAAATAAAAGAATCAAACAGTTTAACAGACGATTTAATTAACATGTGAAATAAAAAGTATTATTATAAAAAGATAATTAATATACTAGTAAAATATTTGGCTTGTTGAAAAACTTTGGGCAAAGGGTTAAAAATTTAATTCGTATTTAAAAAGTTTGGGCAAAGGGTTAAAAATGTAAATAATGAATATGTATTTTAGTATTTTTTTTAATTAGTATTTTAGTATTTTTTAATTAGTATTTGATGTAAATATGTTATGTTTTGAATTTTAGTATTTTGATTAAATAATGTAAATATGTTATAGAACTTATTTTATTTAATTAGTTGTTTTGAATAGTTAACAAAATAATTTGAATTTTATTATTTGATTAAATGATGTAAATATGTTATGCTTTTTTTATTTTGAATTTTAATACTTTTTGTTTTGATTAAATGATATATATATTATTTTATTTAGAATATGTTTTATATATATTTAAGTCTGCCACGCCATCAAATTTTAACTCCGTTTGTCTTTTGTTAACGGCAGGGGAACGGGCAACCCAAAAAATATAACGTTAATGATACTTTTGAAAGAAAAAAAAATAGTTTAGGTTACAAGTGAGACATCGGGGTAAAAATTGGGGGCATTTTTGACCATTTGTCCGAAAAAGTTTTAAATCGACAATTTGTACATACATACATACATACATATATATATATATATATATATATATATATATGTGTGTGTGTGTGTGTGTGTGTGTGTGTGTGTTTATGAAAAATAATTCTATGGAATATTTAGTACTTACTTTGAACTGTACGTCTATTTTTAGAAATAAAAACTACCTGATATTAATTATATGCATGCTATAATGGATCGGAAGAGAAGCAATCCAAAGCGTGTTTTAATTGTGGAAGAGAAGGTCACCTAGCTCGATTTTGTCGTATGGTGAAGTCAATTCCAAATTTGGGATAGTGATGCCAAAGGATGTCCCGCACAAGCCAAATAGGTAGTTTTAGAGAGAGCATTTTTTTTCGTGATTTAAACCCGAATAAAATTATCACGGGTATGTTAGTCATAAACTCTCATGAAGTCTATCTAGTGTTAGATACCGCTTCTACTCACTCTTTTATTTCACCTAGTTGTGTTCAATTTTGAAGTTAACTCCAGGAAGTTAGACTTTGATATTTTAGTTGGGAGAAACCTTCGTTACCTCCACTATTTATAAATCTTGTTCAAATCAACACTTTCGTTAATTGCGTCGATCGCGATCTCTTTGAAAATACTTGCCTTTGATATGATTTTAGGAATCGATTGGTTAACTACTCATCATGCTTTTTGTAAGGTTGTTAGCTTTTATACTCCTAACCAACTCATTATGCTAATTCAACCAACCAAACCACTAAAGTCAATCATTGTCATATAAAGCCATAAGTAAAGAGTCCCGATTATTTCGTTGTTGACTTCCTTGTGTGGAATGCAGAATGAGCCGACTTTCTTCAGAGGCGACGTCGTGAATAACGATATGAGTTGATAGGTATCAATGTGACGTAATATCCAAGTCTTAGACGAGGGTCACAGTTTTGAATGATATTTCTATTGTTAATAAATTTCCTGACGTATTCTTGAAGACTTCTTATAATAATGATTGGAATATGAATCATTCTCTTTTCTGCCAAATTGATGATTCTCATTTCTTGTAGGGGGTTGTGGAATGACTTGTTCCACTCCATTTCCTTAAATATTACAAGAATACCTTAATCTCATTCCTTAATCTAAAAGTAGCATAACTGTAATGAGAGGATCACCTCGTCTAAATGCGTGATTTGTTTTTCCGAGTGGTGAGAATGTTTAATCGGTTCATCCATTGCACACATTGTCTCCTGAAGCCATTTCTTAAATGTATGATTAAATTCGTCCCAACTGATTTGTGCATCGCCATTATGATCAAGATCTTTCAGAATTTTTTCCATCACTTTTTCCCTATTCAAAGCTGATTTACTAAGTCTAATTTTGTTGAAAAGCTCTGTAAGTTCAATCACGGATAAGTGATTATCTCCATTCTTATCTATCTTCTGAAATAGCCTGCAGTGTGATCAAAAATAATATTTATCAGAACACATTTTCAAAGTTTCATACACTAAAAGGGAACAAATTAATGAAGATGTTTAAAATAAAGAAAATGATTTGGGTAAAAGCCAAAAGGTGTTGTTGGTTTGATATACATTGTTAGTATCTCCTTCTGATGATGACTTAAGTTTTTAGATGATTTTTTTTTTTTTTAACACGTGGTATCGAGGCTCGGGTTGTCTGAGTCTTGTGTTCAAATCTTCCCGATCGCACGTTGTTCTTTATATGGGTGTGTATGTTTTGCAATGTCTTGTAATCAAGTCTTCTTGCTACACTTCGCCCTTAATAATGATATTAATGTATATTCATATAATTTGCCTCTCCACATATGCACGTAAGGGGAGTGTTGGCATGATATATACTATTGGTGTCTTTTTCTAACAGCTTAAGCTTTTAAATTAGTTGGTTACCTAATAGGTATCCTAGATTTGCCTAAGATAAGTTATCTTAGGTCATTTCTAATACAACAATATTTGATTGTCAACTTAATAATTTAACCGTAAGAATGCAAAGAGCTTGTAAAAATATGAAATTATGTAAAATTTTGTTTGATTTGAGGTTATGCATCAGTAACTTTATAATAATAGAAGTTAAAATTTGAGCTATCGAAATATACTTAAAATGATTAATTTTCCAATTCCTTAAATCAAACAAAAATTTTACGTACTCTTATATTTTTGCATGTTAATTACCTCCGTATGATTAATTATTAAATTGACGATCAAATGTTGTTGTATTAAAACTGACCGAAGTAAACTTATATTAGGTTATTCTGAGATATATTTTACCCAAACGATTTATGTGACTATTCATTTCATGTCCAATGTGAATTGCTATTAACGTGTGGGTCTCTTCCTTATTATCTTATCTCATATATCACCATAATCAGTATCTACTATACTATGGACAAAAGATTGTCGTCATATATATATAACAAAAATCATAAAACAGACCTTTTTATAGCACTTTCATTTGGTGCGCCAAACTCATCGAGTAGTCTTTCTGGTATGTATTCCTGCACATGGTTTATCACAGCTAATAAATGGGTCTGATGTTCAACTTCCAGATATTCCAGTCGCCTCTTTTGTATTGGACTGTTAGAAATCTGCAATACCAACGAAAATCAAAAATTACAATTTCAAAACTGTGAAGAAATCGTTAGCATCGTAATATAATTTATTCATTTATTTAAATTATTCATGTTGGCGTGAGTTTGCATTAGAGAGATCCTAGGAGTAAACTTTGCATGTAAATCACTTGATTTGGGGGATTGGAGAGATTATAGGAGTGAAATATGTATAGCCAAGAATAGATTATTTTATGTTTTTTTATATATACTTCTGACCTTGTAAAGATAAAAGAGCGTAGATGAATAAAATATATACCAATTGGACATGGTATCAAAGCAGGAACGATTCCCGGCTCTCTGTTATCACTAACCTTTTTTCATTGTCTTCTCTCTTCCACCGTCAGCATTTTGTATTAATTTAATTAGGTAATAATACTCGTAAACTTTCATTTTATAGACTTTGATTGTTGTAGTATGAATATCCCCAGCAAATTCATATAGTAAAAATATGATCTAGTCATGAGTAGGGATAATTCGATTCTAGGAAAAACTGGAATTTATTAATATTGTGGAATCTATTTATATGTGAATTTGGGTGACATTATGCAGATGTTTTTTACTTAATATCTAATTATTGTCTCCTTGTTTTTTGCTATGAAACAATTACATGCATGCAGTATGCGAAGTCGTGTTTTTAAGTAGTGTAACAAAATTATTACTTAAATTATAAAAAAAAATTGGAGGGGTCGCAAGTAAAAGCTTTCAAAGACAATTTTTTTAATACTTTATACTTTCGTGTATATATAAATATTATATTACAATAAAAATATAATGAAGTAATAATATATGGTATATATACACTATATCGATTTCATAATAAACTTTTTTTTAATCACAATCGTTCATAAGTAAGTAATTTATTATTTATTTTAAAAATAATATAAATTAGATTATTATTTAGTTTAAAATATTATAGAGAGACACGTATATTGAAAGGATATGAAGTCATATATGATTAAAATTTGATTGACAAAGTTATAAATTTTCAATTTGAATTCCGTATAATAGAAAATTTATAAAATTTTAGTGGGGTTAATTTATATATATTATTTAAAATTTTTAAAATTTATCTTACATTATAAAATAAATTTTTTTTTTCCAAAGAATAATTTATTACCCTCATTAAATTGACGTGGCTTTACCATCGACATACATGTAGGGTGCTCATAAGTGAAAAAAACCGAATCAGGACCGAAAAACCGAAGGCCAGATCAACCGAAAAAATCTGAAAATCAAGAAGCAGACTTGCATCTAATAACCTGCCTTAGACAAAATCTGCATCAGCTTTTTTTTCGGTTCGGTTTCTGTTATCTTTTAATAATTAAATAATTTTTTTATATTAACAAATTTAATATAAAAAAATTCTTCTTTGATTTATAATAATATATTAACAAATAATTGGTACAAAATTCTATCAGATTGTATAATGTTATGGGCCAATTATTGCATAATGTTATGGGCCAATAATATATTAACAAATAATTGGTACAAAATTCTATGTATTGTATAATGTTATGGGCCAATTATTGATAATGTTATGGGCCAATAATTGGTACAAATAATAAATGGAGTACAAAATTCTATCAGATAATGTTATGGGCCAATTATTGCAGATAATGTTATGGGCCAATTATTTGTTAGTATATTATTTGTATGGTTTTCGGTTCTTTTTCTGCTTTTTTTCAGATACCGACTTCAAAATTTTCATTACCGCCACCGAAACCGAAAAATAAAAAAACGAAGAAGAACAGAAAGATCGAAAATCGAAAATCAAAAAACCAGATCATCGGGCATCTTGCCCAATCGGTTCGGTAAAAAAACCAAAAAACCAAATTTTTTGAGCACCCCTAGATACATGTATGTATCTTGTTTATGAAATAAATGGGCCATGAAACGACTTTTCAGATAATGTTTACATTTGATTATGAATTGAGCACAAATTTTGTGTAAGACCCCAGCTTTTATAAATAAAGATGAATTTTTCTATAAATATTATTTTGAATATTATGGAATAAATTTGATATAATGTTATAGTTGTGGGTAATATTTATAAATTTTCTGCAAAGTATGCAAGTTGTTATAAAATATTCGTTTGCTCTTAGGGGAATATTCTTTTTGTTAGGAATATTCGCATAATGGCTCAAATCATTGGTGGACCCCATTAATGTAATTATTATCGGATCGAGAAAACGATAAAAAATATTTTATAAAATAACGGCGGAGGTGTTACCGTTAAAACTGTTAAACTACCCGTTGGTAAAAAAGTATAGTGATACGCGAGTCAGATAAGAAGACATTAGCAGATTGATTATCGATGCTTACGTGAGAAGTCACTCACCTATGCTCAATTATTGCTTACATGAATCACGATCATATCTATTATATTATTGATTCAATTATTGTCACACAAGATCATCGTGATAATATGTTATAGTATTAAATCAATAATTGAGAGCATTATAAGTTATAAAATGATTAATAATTGTTGAAAGATTAAATATGTGTTGATGAAAAATAAAATGATTTGTGGTAAGTTTGATTATTTTATGGGGGGGGCTCATATGTCATCATCTAAGAGTCTATTAAATCAATAGTATTTACCTTCACAATAGTAATTACCTTCACAATAGTAATTACACTCATGAATAGTATTTACCTTGTGAATAAGAATTACCTTCGCTAATAAGTAATTACCCTTGTGAATAGTATTTACCTTCGTCAATAGTATTTACCTTCGTTAATAGTAATTACCTTTACCAAACGTCGAACCACTTGTCGTTTTCACATTACAAAAGCGCCGAACCACTTGTCGCTTCACATTACAAAGGCCAAACCAATCGTCAAGCCACTTGCCTTTTCACACTAAGCTAAGCTAGAAATCTTCTATAAATAGAGGCCTAGGGCTTTATTATTTTCACTTAATTCATTCAAGTTTATAGAGAGAGAAAGTATAGAGAGAATAAGAGAGAAAGAAGAAGAGTATTTTGTTATTACTGCTTCTTTGCAAAGATTCAATCTCCTACCAAATGTAAGGGGTGTTATTCTTTCTTATTCATGAAGAGAACTGTTGTTATTCCATTGCTTATTGTTCATTGGAATAACTTTGTATAAGTGGTTTACCCTATATTTGGTGACATTCTTCTATTATTCTGCTGAACATCCATGTCATGCTGTTTTACACGGACACTGGTTTAAAATCTTTATTATTATTCTGCTGGAACATCCTCGCTCGTGTGTTTTACAGGACTGGTTAAAATCTTTATTATTCATTGAACATCACGCTCGCATGTGTTTTACACCGGATCCTGGTTCCATCTTTATTATTCTGTTGGAACATCCCGCTTGTGAATTTCACCGACCGTTTAGTTATTATTATTCATTGGAATAACTCGTGATGCGAAGTACCACATGCATGGTGATTTTTTTTGTTATTCCATTCTTTATTATACCCAGTTGGTTAAAACTTTGACTTCTATACTCCATGAAATTAGTAGAATATCCTCGATATTTGCGTTTCATCCAAAGATCTTTTCATGGAAATATTCTTCCGATCATTCTTGAATTTTACTCTACAAAACAAAGATCATGTTGACAATTTGGACGTTAATAATTCCGGATAAAATAATTTTGAACTTGTTTTATCAATTCTTATATCATTGTCATCATCCTCATGTTTATATTTTTAAAGTTATCGTGGCCTCAGTAGTGCATAGATGGACTTGGTATGATTATGACAGAGACTATTCCGGTGTAATCATGACCGTAATGTTACAAATGATGTGGTAAAATCCTCGGTGGCCATAGTGCATTGATGGGACAATTGTTGGCATGATCATGACTATTAATGAATACACAAATATTCTTGGCCCGTAGTGAGTATGAATAATTGTGGTCGTGATACTAAAGAATATCCTCGGCCGAAAAGTGGGGTGATTCGATGATGTGGAATATTTATTAAAGTCGAGTCTCAATATATAACAAAGTTGATGAAAAACCTTTAAAACCTAAAAGATAGTAGATTTTATTTTCTACTTGACTCTTTTAATGGATCAGATATTCACCGCAGCTTAAACCTGGTTGTCTATTGTATTTTATCGGTTTAACATTGTTGAAGACTATTGATAATTTATTCTCGCATTATCTTAGTCATAATATTTCTTCTTCGGGCTAGTTGAGCTCACCTTTCTTTCACTTTATTCTCTTCGTGAAATGAGAATATAAATTTTTAGCCTGGGAAACGAAAGTGATGGTCCTGAAGATAGCATTAGTAGTCCTCACTATTCTCGTGAAATAGTGTGATAATAATTGTAATGAGGACTCCTTTTTGAGTTTGTATAATATCTAGTGACGATATTTGTATTTAAACTCATAGCTTATGTCAGACATATACACGCATGCTTATGTTAGTAAGTTGTATTTAAATTTGCACCATGTAAGTGGCGCACCCAAGATGGGTGATGTATACCTAATTTTGGGGCGCCACAGGTTGGTATATCGAGCTTAGGATATGATCCTCGCTAAGATGTGAGAATAGTACTAGGAGGGGAGAGACGGGAATACCTTCGCTAGTATGACCTACCTAAATTTATGTGCTATTTTATTGGTTCAGTCAAGATAGGGATAATTTGTTATACGTCAATTAACCTTTTATTTTGTGGCAAGATCTCAAAATGACATCCGAGAATGTTGAGAATAGAATAGAAAGCGCAGCGTATCGTTGATTCACCACATATCAATAATCGGATAATGTGCATCGAGAAGGCGATAATCCTCATGCAAAACAACAACACCGACCAAATGATGAATGATCAAATGTTCAGAGGCTTTATGCAATTTATGCAACAAAGAAAGCGAGAGCGACTCTCGCCTAAAACGTGAGGTGGAAACACAGAAAACTCTCTGGCGGTCACCGCTAAACAATTCAAGGATCCGGGACCACCGGGAGTTTAAGGGAGAGCCAAAACCACATCTCAAGGAAGCATGGATAAAACAGATTACAAGATATTTGATGTCTTGGGATGCTCCGAGGAGCAAAAGGTTCCTTTCACGCCTTTATGTCATGCTGAGAGGCGGATTACTTGGTGGGAATCTCCAGAAACGTACTCAACCTCTTCAGATTGAAGATATCTTGGGAGAAGTTCCAGAGTCGTTTCAACGACAAATACTTTCCGAAAGTATTCGCCACATGAAGAAGGTGGAATTTATCAAGTTGGAACAAAACAATATGACCGTGTCGCAATACGAGGCAAAATTTCATGAGTTATCACGGCCATATCCCCACTGGTGGATAATGAAGAGAGAATGGCGAATGTTTTTAAGAGGTTTGAAGCGGAGATACGCCAACATCTTATTTCTCATAAACCGTGGTTTGTATTCGGATGTTGTAAATAGGGCTCGATTAGTGGAACGTGATAATGAGTCAACACAACTAAAAAGAGAGTAAATGACAAAATTATAATACCAATGAGAGTAGTCATCGAGCGGTGACAACAAGCGTGGAGGGAATCAACAAAGGCGGATATGGTAACCACTTCGGTGGTAATCGTGGCCAAAATAATAAGAATGGACATTTCAAGAAACGGAGATTCAACAATGGTGGAAAGAGCGTCGACAAAGACCAAAGACCCATTGTTAAGGAAGGAGAAAGACCACCTATCATATGCTTCAAATGCGAGGAGAGGACACATCATCAAGCTGCGGCCATGCCGCCTAAAACATGTTATAATTGTGGAAGAGAAGGTCACTTAGCTCGATTTTGTAGTTTATCAAGACAAATTCAAATTTAGGATGGAGGCACCAAAGGCCATCCCAGAAAATTCAAAACCAGTAGTGCAAGGGAGAGCATTTGTTGTGACCTCCCAAAGAGCAAGGAACTGAATGAGGTCATCACGGGTAAGCTTATCATAAACTCTAATGAAGTCTATACTTTATTTGATACCTGGGGTTCTACCCATTCTTTTATTTCTCCTACTTGGCCATCGATTAAATTTGACTCAGGAGAGAAATTAGACTTTAACTTATCTGTGGAAACTCCGTTGGGAGAAACCTTCATTACATCCATCGTTTATAAGTCTTGTTTGGTTCAAATCGGCACCCTCACATTACACGTCGATCTTATTTCATTAAAATACTTGCATTTGACGTGATTCTAGGGATTGATTGGTTAACTACTTATCATGCAAAATTGATTATTTTTGTAAGGTTGTTAGCTTTCATATTCCTAATCAACCTATTATGCTAATTCAAACGACCAAACCATTAAAATCATTCACGGTCCATCTCAAGCCATAAAGCTATTCGCTTATTGAAAAACGGATGTCAAGCTTTCTTAGCTCATGTCACGATTTAAATAAAAATACGCCGCTTTTAAACGATATTCTATTGTTAATAAATTTCGACGTATTCCCCGAAGAACTTCCTGGCCTACCCCTCAGAGGCGTGAAATTGAATTTTGTATCGACTTGAACCCCCAGACAAAACCTATTTCCAAAGCCCCATATCGAATGGCTCTATTGAACTTCGTGAGTTAAAGACCCAACCGCAGGAATTGTTAGACATTGGCTTTATTCGCCCTAGTACTTCTCCTCGGGGTGCTCCTGTTCTATTCGTGAAGAAGAAAGATGGGAGTATGCGACTTTGTATTGATTATCGGGAGTTGAATCATGTCACCATCAAAAATAGGTGTCCATTGCCACGTATTGATGACCCGTTTGACCAGTTACAAGGAGCCAAATTCTTTTCAAAGATTGATCTTCGTTCCGGATATCACCAATTAAAGATTAGAACCACGACATTCCAAAGACGGCTTTTAACTCCTGCATGACGGGCATTATGAATTTCTAGTCACGCCCTTTGGATTGACTAATGCTCCCGGCCGCCTTCATGGATATGATGAACCGAGTATTCAAGGAATATTTAGATCACTTTGTGGTCGTCTTTATTGATGACATCCTTATTTATTCCAAAAGCCGTGAAGATCATGAAAGCAACACTTGAGGTCGACACTCCAAAAGCTTCGTGAATATAGGCTTTATGCCAAGTTGAAGAAATGAGAGTTCGTCAAGAAGTAGCATTCCTTGGGCACGTGGTATCAAGTCATGGAATATCTGTTGACCCAAAGAAAGATTGAAGCTATTCAAAGCCGGGAACAACCTAAATCGATGATCAAATCGTAGCTTTCTCGGCTTAAGTGGTTATTATCGGAGATTCGTGGAAGGATTTTTCGAATTGCTACTCCATCGACTCAAATTGACTTCTGGAAAGATACAAAGTTCGGTTGGAGCGAAGAATGTGAGAGGAGTTTTCAAGAACTCAAGAGGAGACTTATTTCAAAGACTGCTCGACAATACCATCCGCTCGGAGGGATTTGTCATCTACTGATGATGCTTGAGCAAAGGGTTGGGATGTGTTCTTATGCAACATAGAAAAGTTATAGCCTATGCCTCATGACAACTCAAAGAATATGAGAGAAATTATCCTACTCATGATCTAGAGTTGGCATTTGTTGTTTTTTGCACTTAAAATTTGGAGGCATTACTTGTATGGGGAGAAAGTGGAGATCTTTACGGATCATAAAAAGCCTCAAATATTTCTTCACTCAAAAGGAACTCAACATGCGACAATGACGTTGGCTTGAATCTGTTGAAAGATTATGATCATACCATCCAATACCATCCTCGAAAAGCGAACGTGGTAGCCGACGATCGAGTAGTAGAAAAATCATATGCAATCTGAGTCGATGTTGTCAACACAAAGGCCCATTTTGTGTGACTTGCAAAGGATGGAGATAGAGTTAAAGACTCTGTGAACGCATGTGATGATAGCGAAGTATCTGAGTAGAACCGACTTTAATCGATAAAGTTAAAGCCGCTTTCAAGCTACGCACTGGAGTCGATGCGTATGAGGAAGAAAGTGCAAGAAGGTGCTAGCGCCGGAAGCAAGAATCGATGAAGAAGGAATACTTGAGTCAACTCTGGATTTCTTTGTGTTCCTAACGACTACGATTTAAAGTATAATATCATGATGGAGGCGCACAACACACCATTTGCAATCCATCTCGGGAGTACCAAAATGTATCATGATATTCAGTATACATTTTGGTGGAGCAATATGAAGAGAGAGATAATTTATTTATCTCAAGGTGTCTAACTTGTCAACGAAGTTAAAGCGGAGCATCAAGTACCAAAAGGTTCATTGCAACCACTTGAAATTCCGGAATGGAAGTGGGAGCACATTACCATGGATTTTCGTTCACGGCCTTCCTAAGGTTTCTCAAGGCATTGATGCGATTTGGGTCATTGTTGATAGATTGACCAAGTCTCGCTCATTTTCTTCGACACGAGAAACTTATACACTTGAACGTCTTGCTCAGTATGTACATAAACGAGATTGTAAGATCGCATGGTATGCTTAAGTATCCATAGTTTCGATCGAGACCCAAGATTCACTTCACGATTTTGGGTTAGTTTGCAAAAAGCTATGGGCGCAGACTTACGATTTAGCTCTAAGATATCATCCTCGCACGGACGGACAATCGAGAGGACTATTCAAACTCTTGAAGATCTATTAAGACTCTGTGTCCTTGATTTCAAGGGAGTTTGGACAAGTTCTTACCATTGGTGGAGTTTTCCTACAACAACAGCTTATCAAGCAAGTATTGGCATGGCTCCATTCAAGAGCGTTGTATGGAAGAAAGTGTCATTCTCCGGTATCTTTGGGATGAGGTGGGTGAAAGCAACGTTGTTGGGACCGGAGTTGGTACGTATGACTACGAAAAAGATTCAAACGATCCGACAACGATAAAAACCTCACAAAATCGAAAAAAAGAGTTATGCCGATCTTCATCGAAAAGGACGTGGAATTCGATATAGGAGATCATGTGTTGTTAAGAGTTTCTCCATGGAAAGGAGTTACAAGATTTGGAAAGAGAGGAAAACTTAATCCTCGATTCATCTGGTCCATTTTAATCCTCGATCGAGTAGGAAGCGTGGCCTATAGACTCGCTTTTACCGCCAAATATGTCTCGTGTTCATAACATTTTCACATATCTATGTTACGTAAATATGTGAAAGACCCGAACCATATTATTGAGTTAGAATCGGACGAAATAGCGGAAAATTTGACGTATTAAGAGGTTCATGTTCAAATTTTGGATAAGAAGGAACATATTCTACGCTCCAAGGTTATACCTCAAGTCAAAGTTTTGTGGAGGAACCACGATGTTGAGGAAATGACTTGGGAGTTAGAATCAAATGAAATCAAGGTATCCTTACCTCTTCGACATACCGGTGTATCGCACCCTAATTTCGAGGGCTAAATTTCATAAGAAGGGAGGTTGTAAGACTTGACTTTTATAAATAAAGATGAATTTTTCTATAAATATTATTTTTGAATATTATGGAATAAATTTGATATAATGTTATAGTTGTCAGGTAATATTTATAAATTTTTCAAAGTATGCAAGTTATAAAATATTCATTTGGTGGGAATATTCTTTTTGTTAGGAATATTCGTATAATGGCTCAATCATTGGTGGACCCCATAATGTAATTATCGAGGATTGAGAAAACGACAAAATATTTTATAAAATAACTACGGAGGTGTTACCGTTAAAACCATTGAACTACCCGGTGGTAAAAGTATAGTGATACGGCGTAGTTGACAAGAAAGAAAACCAGATTGATTATCGATGCTTACGTGAGAAGTCACTCATTTATGCTCAATTATCGCTACAAAGAATTCTTGCATCATATCATATCTATTATATTATTGATTCAATTATTGTCACAAGATCATCTCGTATAATATGTTATAGTATTAAATCAATAATTGAGATGACAAGTTATAAATGATTAATAATTGTTGAAAGATTAAATATGTGTTGATGAAAAATAAAATGATTTGTGGTAAGTTTGATTATTTTATGGGGGCTCATATGTCATCATCTAAGAGTCTCTTAAATCAATAGTATTTACCTTCATTAATAATTAATTACCTTCGCAATAGTAATTACCATTGTGAATAATATTTACCTTGTGAATAGTAATTACCTTCGTCAATAAGTAATTACCCTTGTAAATAGTATTTACCTTCATCAATAGTATTTACCTTCGTTAATAGTAATTACCTTTACCAGACGTCAAACCACTTGTCGTTTCACATTCTAAAAGGCCGAACCACTTGTCGTTTCACATTACAAAGCGTCAAACCACCGTCAAGCCACTTGCCTTTTCACACTCAAGCGGTGCTAAGCTAGAAATCTTCTATAAATAGAGGCCTAGGGCTTCATTATTTTCACTAATTCATTCAAGCTATATAGAGAGAAAGTATAGAGAGAGAATAAGAAAGAAGAAGAGTATTTTGTTCTTACTAATCGCTGCAAAGATTCAATCTCCTACCAAATGTAAGGGGTGTTATTCTTTCTTATTCATGAAAGAGCTGTTGTTATTCCATTGCTTATTGTTCTCATTGGAATAACTTTGTATAAGTGGTTTACCCTATACTTGGTGACATTCTTCTATTATTACATTGGAACATCACATGCATGTGTTTTACAGGACTCGGTTCTGTCTTTATTATTATTACGTTGGAACATCCTCGTCATGTGTGTTTTACGGATTTGAGTCGGTTCCTTTTATTATTACATTGGAACATCCTGTTTGTGTGTTTTACACAGGACTGGTTCCGTCTTTTTATTATTCTGTTGGAATATCCTATCTCGTGTGTTTTAGGATGATCCGTTCCATCTTTATTATTCTCATTGGAACATCACGTCGGTGTCAATTTCACCGACACGGTTCCGTTATTATTATCCGTTGGAATAACACCTGTCTACGCTAAGTACCACATGCATGGTGATTTCTTTTGTTATTCCATTCTTTATTATATCCGATTGGTTAAAACTTTGACTTCTATACTCCATGAAATTAGTAGAATATCCTTGATATTTTGCGTTTCATCCAAAGATCTTTTCATGGAAATATTCTTCGATCATTCTTGAATTTTACTCTACAAAACAAAGATCATGTTGACAATTTGGACGTTAATAATTTCCCGGATAAAATAATTCTTGAACTTGTTTTATTGAATTCTTATATCATTGTCATCATCCTCATGTTTATATTTTTTTAAAGTCATCTGTGGCGTCAGAGTGCGTAGATGGACTTGGTATGATTATGATGAGAGACTATTGATTGTAATCATGGACCGTAATGTTACAAATGATGTGGTAAAAATCCTCAGTGGTAGTAGTGCATTGATGGACGATTGTTGGCATGATCATGACCATTAATGAATACACAAATATTCTTGGCCCGTAGTGCATGAATAATTGTGATCGTGATACTAAAGAATATCATTGGTCAGTAAAGTGCGGGGTGATTCGATGATGTGAAATATTTATTAAAGTTAGAGTCTCAAATTTATAAACTTGATGAAAAACCTTTAAAACCTAAAAGATAGTAGACTTTATTTTCTACTTGACTCTTTTAATGGATTAGATATTCCGCAGCTTAAACCTGGTTGTCTATTGTATTTTATCGTTTAACATTGTTGAAGACTATTGATAATTTATTTCGCATTATCTTTAGTCATAATATTTCTTCTTTGGGCTAGTTGAGCTCACCTTTCTTTCACCGTTTTCTTGTGAAATGAGAATATAAATTTGAGACGAGTCTGGGGAAACGAAAGTGATGGTCCTCAAGATAGCATTAGTAGTCCTCACTATTACGTGAAATAGTGTGATAATAATTGTAATGAGGACTCCTTTTTGAGTTTGTATAATATCTAGTAGGCGATATTTGTATTTAAACTCACAGTTTATGTCGTATTATACACGACAGTTATGTTAGTAAGTTGTATTTAAATTCTGTACCATGTAAGTGGCGACCCAAAATGGGTGATGTATACCTAATTTTGGGGGCGTCACATTTTGGTTCAATGTTTTGCTTTCCAATCTAATTTAGTATAACTATTATCTAAATTTGTAACAATTAATTAGATACTATTAGTTTCTAAAGTATTTAAAAGAAACCCCTGCCTATTTAAAAAAAATAATATATACTTTTTGATATTTTTTTCTCGATAGGAAAAACAACTCATAAAAGAATTTTTAATTTTAATTTTATCCATTTTTAATTCTATCAATTTTATTACAAGCTTTTTTTATTACAATTTATGTAATATAAATTTTTATGTAGGATAATTCTATTATTAATTATAATTTTTAAGACAATATGATATCGAAAAATTTCTTAACATATCACATTTGATTTGTTGTATTAATAAGTAATCAACTCATTTAAAAGCTTAATTAATTAGAAAGAGGTACAAACAATATGTTAATACCATTCTATGTTAATACTATTCCTCAAATGCAATTTTATAAAGAAGGGAGAATTAAAGTGCATTTGTACTATTAAATAAATATAAAGACAAATTTTGTGATCGAGAAGATCTAAACTCAAGATCAATACAACTTTATAGAGAAGGGAGAAATATATTAAAGTGCATTTGTACTATTAAATTAATATAAAGACAATTGTGACCTTGCACACCCAGGCTCATGCTAGACCTTGCACAACTAGCTAGAACTCTTGTGACGCACCCAAAATAGGTTCACACAATCCATTCTGAGTCGTCAGAAATATACACTACAAATACAAAATTTCCTATTTACAACTATTAAACTGCCGTGACACATATTGTGTGTGTTCAATACTAATATTGTACCGTGTATAGTATAACAGTATTCACACCCAAATTATTACAATGCCATATAAAATACAACAACAAATATTTCAAGTCCTCAAAGGAACATAAAAAGATTTTTGTCCTTATTCTAATAGGGTGCATTTTTGACGCTACCAAATTCGGGTTCGCATCACCCTATTTGATTCACCAAAATCAATTATTAAATGACGTATAAAATACGACACACACATTTTAAGTACTCAGTACAATTATTAATTGTCACACTATTTTATAATGTATTGAGAAACTTCAACAGTCTCGGACCATCACTTTATTCTCATGTTATCTCCACTCGACCCAGCTACACTTTTATTACTTGAAAGAAATTACGAAGCAAAGAAGCAAAATGAAACAAATTTCACGATAAAGAATATCATGACTAAGATAATTAAATTTTTAATAGCATTCATGAGTAATATATCAGATATTTATAACATATGGTAGATGATAAAAGTTTTCAACCATAATTGCAGCGGAATCAAAAATTCATTAGAAGAGTCAAGTAGAACATAATTTCTATTATCTTTTCCAAATTAAAAGTTCATCATCAATAATTTATTCATGTAACATCAATTAACAGTTCTTCGTTGTACCCAAGATAAAGAGAACTTTCACCACCTGTCTTTACCTGAAACACCAAATGTGATAACCCAAATTTTTGGGAATTATTAAAATAAGAATTTAATAAATAAAATTCTTATTAGATGATATGTTGTGTGATATAATATTGCTAAATGAGTAAGAACTATGCAATATGTGATGTTTATGCTTAATAAATATATTGGTATTATATATTTTTTATATGTAAATAAATTGTAGGGTTAATTTATTAAAGGAAATGAGATTGGTAGAATTAAAATAATTTATAATATTAAATTATTTTAATGTGGTAAATTAATTGGCATTAAAAATACTTTAGTGTATAACCACCATTTTATTGAAGAAATTATATATTACATTATAGAGTGTAATGTATGCGATTTTTTAATGTAGTGAATATATTTTTATATTTATTACAATTAAATTGTTGAAAACAATTTATAGAAGGAAAAGAAAATAATTAGTTCAAGTATACAAAAATTATTGTATACTTTAAATAAAGGATATTAGTGTAAATTCTAGCATTTAATTATTTTAATAAGGGGCAAATTATCACACCAAATGTTATTAGTGTGGTAATATTATGTAAGATAATATGTAATGTATAAATATATGATATATATATTATATGATGTCAAAGCTGGTATGCATTATAAGTATGAAGTGGAATGAAAATCCTAATCATTAAATTAGGAGTAATTTGGAAGAATAAGAAGCGAGGCTGTGATTTATTGGAGTAATAGAGTAGCCTTAAAAAAAAAAATAATAAATAATAATAAGAGGCGACTTGGTTTGGTTAAGTTAAAAAGCGGCGTGAAGGCATTTGAGTTGAACTATAAGAGTAAAACCAAGTTAATTCAATCTCTTTCTCTTCCCTGCTCCTCCACTGGTCTCCTTCTTGCTCAATTTCTGTAGAACAAGCCCGGTCCTCTTTACCTTTCGGTTTTGCGAATCAAGCTCATCCCGTCTATCCTCGGTTAGCTAGGTCGAGGATAAGTGAGTAGAAGATTTTAATCAAGCTCTAGCAAATCAAAGGAAGAAGCATACAAGGAATTGCAATAAATAAGCAAGGTAACAACAATTAATGATTTGTTAATACTACAGTGTATGTATATGGTTATCGAGTTAGCAATTAAAATTGATTGGGTTAATTATGTTATGAGTTATGGCCAAATGATTAGGCAACAAAAATAAAGATATGATAGTTGGTATATCTTGAATTGAGGTAAGAAACTAAAAGTTAAGCTCATATGGTTATATTTATGCAAAACAGATTAGTTATAAGGAAATTCAAGTTAGTTTATAAAAGACGCGTAATTTATGAAATGGATAAGTTAAGCGACATGAATTGTGATATGTAGTAATAATGATATGTGATATAGCTAATTATTATCAAATGAAGTGGAGTATACAAAGTTTACTTAAAGTTAGTAAACTAGTTAATGTAAGTATATTCATGTATGGTTTTCGTTAAAAATTGGATCCTTGTGGACTGAATTAGAGCCATGGAGATTAGCGTGGTTAAAGCGGAGTAATAAGGTGGGAAAAATTGGGCTAGAACACAAACCAAACTCTATGAAAACTGAATTTTATAGCGACACACACTATGTGTTCGCTAAAACTCCTCTAAGGACTGTTTTTGTTAAAAAATGAAAAATAAGCGAAGCCAAGACCCGAGTTATATATATACACATTATATATAACTAATTAGAGAGTTTTGGTGAATCGAATTAAGAGAGGAAACATTTTTGAGACAAAACGAAAAGTTGAAAACTAGTTTGGCTACTACTGACTTTGAGGCCAATTTCGGGACTAGTTATATTTCTAGAAAAATTATGGGTTTTTGGGGAAGTATAGTACACTGAATAAGAAATTCATAGCCTCTAGAATGGACTAATTCCGACCACGGAGGAGAGAGTTATGACATTCCAAAGTAAGCGTGTCGAATCTGTCCAAAATCTGGAAATCAGATTATGACCAGCCCATTGCACGAATTTTCTGGAATTTTGTGTTATGAATTTGAAAATGGTCAAAGAATAAAAGTTGTAGTTCTGGAAGTTAGCTTTGCGTGGGCGCAAGAATCGCTCAAAAATGTTTTGAAACGAAAAAGTTGCGACTGTTTTAGCGAAAGAGGGTAAAGCTGGAAATGAATTGAAAACTGTTATGAACGTCCACTTTTGACGCACTGTTTGGGCTGCCTAATGAACCCGAATTGGGTAACTAGTATTTTTTAAAAATAGTCTTACATACAATGTATAACATATTCAAAAATGAGCGCGATCCGACATGCGAGCTAAAAATGGAAAAATTACAAAGTAGCCGCGTCGCGGAGGGGGCTGCTGCCTACAGCAGCAGCAGCACACAGACAGCAGCAGCGCACAATAGCAGTTGGCTGGGGGCTGTTTTGGCCTCTTGTTTAACGCGTCTAAATTACCCAAAATGTTCGGTTAGCATTCTTTTAAAATAGGTGGACATACCACTTATAGCATATCCAAAATTGGTTGGGATCGGACGAACTAGACGGAAACTAAAAATATGCAAAGTGGACGTGAGAACACGTTCATGATTGGCCTCGCCAAAGGCGGTCGGGCCAAGGCAAGAGCCCAGCCAGGCCCGATCGAGGCGCTTGTGATCACGGTTTTCATAAACGCATAATATTTGACGTCAGTAACACGTATTTCAAGGTGGCGACCACAGATTTTGAGGTTTTAACGGTTCCACGTATTACGAGGAGGATATAAAAACGCGATTTAAAACCTATATAACACGTATAACCGTTTGAAGCATACTAGATGCTATAAAAGCAATATGTAAACATAAGATTATTTCAATGCCATATAAAATACAACAACAAATATTTCAAGTCCTCAAAGGAACATAAAAAGAATTTTGTCCTCATTCTAATGGGGTGCATTTTTGACGCTACCAAATTCGCGTTCGCATCACCCTATTTGATTCACCAAAATTAATTATTAAATGACGTATAAAATACGACACATATTTTAAGTACTCAGTACAATTATTAATTGTCACAGTGTTTTATAATGTATTGAGAAACTCAATGAGTCTCGGACCATCACTTTATTCCTTGTTATCTCATTTCGACCCAAATTACACTTTTATTACCCGAAAGAAATTACGAAGCAAAAATGAGCATTAATAGCTTCGATAAATAATATTATGACTAAGATAATTAAATTTTTAATAGCATTCATCAGTAATATATCAGATATTTATAACATATGGTAGATGATAAAAGTTTTCAACCATAATTGCAGTGGAGTTAAAAATTCATTAGAAGAGTCAAGTAGAACATAATTTCTATTATCTTTTCCAAATTAAAAGTTCATCATCAATTGTGACGCCCCCAAAATAGGTATACAACACTCATTCTGAGTCGCCAAATATATGGTATAGAAACAACTACAAGTTTATTAATACAATTGTCGTGTAAAATACGACAAATACACAAGCTGTGAGTTTAAATACAAATATTATCTTCTAGACAATATCCACACCCAAATAAGTCCTCTTTACAATTATTGAAACACTATTTTACAAAATAGTGAGGACTACTAAAACAGCTATCTTGAATCATTACTCCATACCCCGGCTAGTCCCTGCTATATTCTCACCTCCTGGACAACTCTGCGAACTTCGCCTCGTACTGGGACACCGTCATGTTGTCTTGCTCTAGTCTAATAAACTCTACCTCCTTCATATGACGAATACTTTCAGGAAAGTACTTGTCATTGAATAGTTTCTGAAACGTTTCTCAGGACATACCGAGTGCGTATTTGTTGTAGCACGCTTCACGATTCCCACCAAAGTCTGTCTCACCACGGAACATAAAGGTGGCGAATGGAACCTTATGTTCCTCCGTGCATCCCAAGACATCAAATATCTTGGTAATTTGCTTGACCCCGTTTTCGCCTTGACGGATCCGGCTTAAGGAACTCGTGTGGTCCTAACTCTTTGAATCGCTTGTTGTGACAAAGCGCGCGATTCTTATCATTTCCACTGTATTTCGTATGCACGAGTCTCCTAAATCGATTTTGCATGAACTGCAAAAAAGCTTCTAAACATCCCATCATTCATTGTTTGTTCGGCAGTTGTTGTTTATAGGAGGAATATTGCATTCTGTTGCACGTTCTTACGGTTTGTGACTAAAGGTGTCTCCCAGCCTCATACACTTCATTATTAAAGTTCTCATTTGCCATCTTAAATCTCGCTTTATAAAACAAGGTTAATTAAATAAATTAACATGTCACATAATATCCCTATATTATGATTCCACCAACAATAAGCTTAGGTAGGACACACTAGTGAAAGGGTTTACTCATCTCTCCTCCTAGTTCTATTACCCGATCTCCGCATGGAGATCATATCCTAAGCTCGATACAATTGTGACACCCCCAAAATAGGTATACAACACCCATTCCGAGTCACCAAATACATGGTATGAAACAACTACAAGTTTATTAATACAATTATCGTGTAAAATACGACAAATACACAAGTTGTGAGTTTAAATACAAATATTGTCTTTTAGACAATATCCACACCCAAATAAGTCCTCTTTACAATTATTAAAACACTATTTTACAAAATAGTACTGAGGACTACTAAAACAGCTATCTTGAATCATTACTCCATACCCCGGCTAGTCCCTGCTATATTCTCACCTCTTGAGAAGAAAAATGGAACAACAAGGAAAAGGGTGAGCTCAATTAGCCCAGTAAAGAATATTATGACTAAGATAATATACAACAAATTATCATTAGTCCTCAACAGGGAAAAATCTGATAGAATATAATTGACAACAAGTTTTAGATCAACAAATGCAGTGGAAATAACAATCCATTTGTAAAGTCACGTAGAGAATGAGTTCTACTATCTTCTAAGGTTTAAAAGTCCATCATCAATATTTTATCCCTGTAACAACAATCAATATATCTTGAATCAAATATTCATCTTTGCACTACAGGCCAAAAATATTCATTTATATCACCGATTCGATTAATGTTCATCTCAATAATTGCTCATCTTTGCACTACGGGCCAAAGATATTCATCACTTAATCATTCATCTTCGCACTACGGGCCAAAGATATTCAAAGAATATCATCATTTAGACCGAGGATGATGAAAAATATTTTAAAGAAAACGAATCCAGTGAGACAAAAGAACAAATATTAAGGATTCGTATTACAGTTTATCCAAATTCAATAATACTCCATAATAACCAAATATGAAGTAGAATTCCAAAAATGAAGATCAAAACATGGATACAATCAAAGATAGTAACCATAATAGACACTTTGGACAAAAAGAAAAAATTTTATTTTTCGATGAATAGTGCCGTATACGTGAATAGTAACTCCGACACAACAAGTTCCAAATTTGATAAAAAATTTAGATCAATATTTCGGCATAATGATATTGAAAGAAATAATATCATTTATGAAGAAAATAATATCCCTTACCTCAAAATAACCGTACTTCTGACTGAACTTCGGATATAGTGCTGACAAAAACTTGCACTGAATAGAAACTCTCAAATTATCAACATACTCACAAAATACGCTCGATAATCTAGAGAGAAATAAAACTTGTTTCTGGTGTGATTTTTAATTCTAACTTAGCCCTCTATTTATAGAAAAATGTTAGCACGTCGAAGCAGACTTGACCTGCTACCTGATGGCTTTACCTGCTACTATTGCCACCCACCACATTTGAAATTCAATTTCAGCACATTTTTTCACCAACCACAGGTGGGGCCCACTCATTCTAGAATTTTTCACCAAAATGATAAATTCAGAAACTTCAACAATTTCTGAACCTCACCTCTTAAAATTCATAACAAATTATACATTCATTTTTAACGGTTCAAAATTTGTGGACATATACTCAACTTATATATGTATAACATATCCAAAAATCACAACGATCCAACGGTCGGATTAAAAATAATAATTCACGCAATATATCTCAAGAACACTGATTTGAGTTTTAAATACCTCCAATCCGACAAAATACTGATAAAACACCTTGTAAGACCCCAGTTTTTATAAATAAAGATGAATTTTCTATAAATATTATTTTTGAATATTATGGAATAATTTGATATAATGTTATAGTTGTGGGTAATAATTATAAATTTTGCAAAGTATACAAGTGGTTATATTATATTCGATTGGTGGGAGAATATTTGGTTTGAACTTGAGGAATATTAAATATAATGGCTCAATCATTGGTGGACCCCACAATGTAATTATTGTCGGATTGAGAAAAGACAAAATATTTTATTGAAATAACGGCGGAAGTTTTCTGGTTGATCTTGTTGAACTACTCGGTAGTAAAAATACGATGTACGTGTGGTTGCATAGTAACCTACACGGTATTGATTATTGATGCTTATGTGAGAAGTCACTTAGTTTGATTCCATTATCACATGAATTATTATAGCGATAATGACGTTTTGTTTTATTCAGTATTATTAACGTAATAAAAGCGAAACATCTTTTATATAAAATGTAATACTTTATTTAAAGTTATTTTATAAATAAAATATATTATATTTTATTATGATAATAGTGTTTTCACGTAGTGTTTTGCATGTAGTGTTTGCATAGTAAAATGTTTTATATAAATAGAATATATTATATTTTATTTAAAAGATTTTGCTTTTAAATATGGACCAAAATCGATTAAAGTAAATCAATCTGGATAGTTCATGGATTAATTACTTATGCATTCCATTTTCCTATAAATAGAAAGCTCATTCCTTCATTATTTTCTTACGAATTCATTGAAACTAGAGAGAGAATTATATAGAGAAGCTATAGAGAGAAAGTTATAGAAAGAAGAAGAGTATTCTCGCTACTTCACTACTTCTATATTCAGTTCTTTTTAGTAAGGGTGTTATTCTTTCTTCTTCAAGAGAACTTACATTATTCCATTCATTATTATTCATTGGAATAACTTTTGTAAAAGTGGCATACCCTATACATAACTTCGATATCTGTGGCATACCTATATCTTGGTGAAATCCTTATGTTATTCCATTGCTTATTATTCATTGGAATAACTTTGTATATGATGTTTATTCCTATACTTGGTGACATTCTTCTATTATTACATTGGAACATCCATGTTCATGTGTTTTACCTTGGGACTGGTTCCGCTTTTTATTATTATTACGTTGGAACATCACATGCGTGTGTTTTACAGGACTGGTAAAATCTTTATCATTCATTGGAATATCCTATCATGTGTGTTTTACAGGATGACAGTTCCATCTTTATTATTCATTGGAACATCCTCGCAGCCGATTGTGAATTTCACGACTGGTTCCGTTATTATTATTACATTGGAATAACTTTGTCATCGAAGTACCGCATGCGTGGTGATTTCTTTTGTTATTCCATTCTTTATTATACCCGGTTGGTTAAAACTTTGACTTCTATACTCCATGAAATTAGTAGAATATCCTTGATATTTGCGTTTCATCCGATATCTTTTCATGGAAATATTCTTCCGATCATTCTTGAATTTTACTCTACAAAGAAGTATCATGTTGTGATTTGGGACGTTAAAAATTCTGGATAAAATAATTCTTGAACTTGTTTTATTGAATTCTTATATCATTGTCATCATCCTCATTTTTATTTTTTTTTTTAAAGTCATCGTGGCTGTAGAAGCATGGATGGACTTGGTATGATTATGACCGAGGATCATTCGGTGTAATCATGGACCGTAATGTTACAAATGATGTGGTAAAAAAAAATCCTCATGGTAGTAGTGCATTGATGGACGATTGTTGGCATGATCATGACCATTAATGAATACACAACTATTCTCGCCGTAGATGCGGGAATAATTGTGATCGTGATACTAAAGAATATCCTTGGTAGTAGTGCGGGGGTGATTCGATGATGTGGATTATTTATTAAAGGCGAGTCTCAATTTATAACGTTGATGAAAACCTTTTAAAATCATAAAAGATAGTAGATTTTATTTTCTACTTGACTCTTTTAATGGATTGCATATTCACTGCAGATTAAACCGGTTGTTTATTGTATTTTATCGGTTTAACATTGTTGAAGACTATTGATAATTTATTACGCATTATCTTAGTCATAATATTTCTTCTTGGGCTAATTGAGCTCACCCTTTCTTTCACCGTTCTCTTGAAATGAGAATATAAATGGGACGAGTCGGGAAGCAGTGATGGTCCGAAGATAGCATTAGTAGTCCTCACTATTACGTGAAATAGTGTGATAATAATTGTAATGAGGACTTTTTTGTTTGAGTTTGTATAATATCTAGTAGACGATATTTGTATTTAAACTCACAGTTTATGTCGTATTGCATACTACAATGACTATGTTAATAAGTTGTATTTAAATTTCATACCATGTAAGTGGCGACCCAAGATGGGTAATTTTGGGGGGCGTCACGGTTGGTATCGAGCTAAGGGATATGATCCACGGCTAAGATGTGAGAAAAGTACTAGGAGGGAGAGAGGCGGGAATACCTTCATTAGTATGATCTACCTAAGTTTTTGTGCTATTTTATTGGTCGATTCCGAATATAAAGATAATTGTTAAATGTCAATTAATCTTTTGTTTTGTGGCGATGTCGAAAATGACATCCGAGAATGTTGAGAATAAGAATGGAGCACAAAGCGATCGTTGATTCACCACATATCAATAATCGGGGATAATGTGCATCGGAAGGCGACAATCCTCATGCAAACAATAACACCGACCAAATGATGAATGATCAAATGTTCGAGAGGCTTTATGCAATTTATGCAACAGTGGTGAGAGCGACTCTGGCCCAAAACGTAGGTGGAAACACGGAAAACTCTCAAAGCGGTCACCGCTAAACAATCAAGGAGCTGGGACCACCGGAGTTTAAGGAGAGCAAAACCACTTACGGCGGAAGCATGGATAAAGCGTGATTACCAAGATATTTGATGTCTTGGGATGCTCCGAGGAGCAAAGGTTCCCTTCACGCTTTTTATGTTGGCGGAGAGCGATTCATTGGTGGGAATCCAGTAAACGCGTACTCAACTTCTTTGTCATTTAAAGATATCTTGGGAGAAGTTCCAGAGCATTCAACGACAAATACTTTCACGAAAGTATTCGCCATACATGAAGGAGGTGGAGTTTATCAAGTTGGAACAAAACAATATGATAGTGTCGCAATACGAGGCAAAATTTGCGGAGTTATCACGGTTTCGTCCCACTTGGTGGATAATGAAGAGAATGGCGCGAATGTTTTTAAGAGGTTTGAAGTCGGAGAATACGTCAACATCTTATTTCTCATAAAGCGTGTTTGTATTCGGATGTTGTAAATAGGGCTCGATTAGTGGGTAGCGATAACGAGTCAACGCAACTAAAGAGAGGCGGTAAGAAGTTATAATACCAAATGTGAGTAGTCATCGAGCGGTGACAACAAGCGTGAGAGGAATCAACGGGCGGATATGGTAACCACCCGGTGGTAATCGTACCAAAACAATAAAATGGACATTTCAAGAAAGCGGAGATTCAACAATGATGGAAAGAGCGTCAAAGACCAAAGACACCGTTGTTAAGGAAGGAGAAAGACCACCTATCATATGCTTCAAATGCGGAGAAGAGGGACACATCGGTCCGAAGCGTGCCATCTTAGTCAAAGCATGTTATAATTGTGGAAGAGAGGTCACTTAGCTCGATTTTGTCGTTCATGAGAAGACAAATTCAACTAGGATGGAGGCACCAAAAGTAGTCCCGTAAAAGTCAAAACCGAGTAGTGCAAGGGAGAGGCGTTTGTTGTGACCTCCCAGAGAGCAAGGAACCCGAATGAGGTCATCACGGGTAAGCTTATCATAAACTCTAATGAAGTCTATACTTTATTTGATCTGGGTTCTACCCATTCTTTATTTCTCCTACTTGCGCTCATCGATTAAATTTGACTCCGGAGAAATTAGACTTTGACTTATCTGTGGAAACTCCGTTGGGAGAAACCTTCATTACATCCACTGTTTATAAGTCTTGTTTGGTTCAAATCGGTACCCTCACATTACCTGTCGATCTTATTTCATTAAAAATACTTGCATTTGGCGTGATTACTAGGATTGATTGGTTAACTACTTATCATGCAAAAAATTGATTGTTTTCGTAAGGTTGTTAGCTTTCATATTCCTAATCAACCTATTATGCGAATTCAAATGACCAAACCATTAAAATCAATCACGGTCATCTCAAGCCATAAAGCTATTCGTTTATTGAAAAATGGATGTCAAGCTTTCTTAGCTCATGTCCTGATTTAAACAAAAATAAATCGGTTTTGAGCGATATTTCTATTGTTAATAAATTTCGACGTATTCCCTAGAAGAACTTCCCGCCTACCCCAGAGCGTGAAATTGAATTTTGTATCGACCTTGAACACGGTACAAAACCTATTTCCAAAGCCCCATATCGAATGGCTCTATTGAACTTGAGGAGTTAAAGACCCAATTGCGAGGAATTGTTAGACATTGGCTTTATTCGTCCTAGTACTTCTCCTTTGGGGTGCTCTGTTACATCTATTCGTGAAGAAGAAAGATGGGAGTATGCGACTTTGTATTGATTATCGGGAGTTGAATCATGTCACCATCAAAAATAGGTATCCATTGCCACGTATTGATGACTGTTTGACCCGGTTGCAAGGAGCCAAATTCTTTTCAAAGATTGATCTTCGTTTAGGATATCACCAATTGAAGATTAGAACCCGTGACATTCCAAAGGCGGCTTTCGGAACTCGATGCGGGCATTATGAATTCCTAGTCATGTCCTTTGGATTGACTAATGCTCTCCCGCCGCCTTCATGGATATGATGAACCAAGTATTCAAGGAATATTTAGATCACTTTGTGGTCGTCTTTATTGATGACATCCTTATTTATTCCAAAAGCCGTGAAGATCATGAGCAACACTTGAAGGTGACACTCAAAAGCTTCGTGAATATAAGCTTTATGCGAGTTGAAGAAATGCGAGTTACGGCTTGAAGAAGTAGCATTCCTTGGGCACGTGGTATCAAGTCATGGAATATCTGTTGACCCAAGAAAGATTGAAGCTATTCAAAGTCGGAAAAACCTAAATCGATGGCCAGAAATCGTAGCTTTCTCGGTTTATTTGGTTATTATCGGAGATTCGTGGAAGGATTTTCTCGAATCGCTACTCCATGATTTCGGTGACTCGAAAAGATACAAAGTTCGGTTGGAGGCGAAGAATGTGAGAAGAGTTTTCAAGAACTCGAAGAGACTTATTTCAAAGACTGTTACGACAATACCATTTGGCTCGGAGGATTTGTTATCTACAAAGTGATGCTTCGAGCAAAGGGTTGGGATGTGTTCTTATGCAACATGGAAAAGTTATAGCCTATGCCTCGCGACAACTCAAAGAATATGAGAGGAATTATCCTACTCATGATCTGGAGTTGGCAGCTGTTGTCTTTGCACTTAAAATTTGGAGGCATTACTTGTATGGGGAGAAAGTGGAGATCTTTACGGATCATAAAAGCCTCAAATATTTCTTCACTCAAAAGGAACTCAACATGCGACAACGACGTTGGCTTGAACTATTGAAAGATTATGATCATACCATCCAATACCATCCTGGAAAAGCGAACGTGGTAGCTGATGCATTGAGTAGAAGATCGTATGCAAGTACGAGTGCGTTATTGTCAACACAAAGGCCCATTTTGTGTGACTTGCAAAGGATGGAGATAGAGTTAAAGACTCCAGGGACGCATGTGATGATAGCAAATATACGAGTAGAACCGACTTTAATCGATAAAGTTAAAGCTGCTCAAGCTACAGACCTGGAGCTGATGCGTATGAAAAAGAAAGTGCAAGAAGGTGCTATATGCGGAAGCAAGAATCGATGAAGAAGGAATACTTGAGTCAACTCGGACTTTGTGTTCCTAACGATACGATTTAAAGTATAATATCATGATGGGGCGCACTGACACACCATTTGCAATCCATCACAGGAGTACCAAAATGTATCATGATATTCGTCATACATTTTGGTGGAGCAATATGAAGAGGGAGATATATTTGTTTATCTCAAGGTGTCTAACTTGTCAGCGAGTCAAAGCGGAGCATCAAGTACCAAAAGGTCCATTGCAACCACTTGAAATTCCGAATGGAAGTGGGAGCACATTACCATGGATTTCGTTACGGTCTTCTAAGGTTTCTCAAGGCATTGATGCGATTTGGGTCATTGTTGATAGATTGACCAAGTCCGCTCATTTCTTACCGAAATCTGAGAAACTTATACACTTGAACGTCTTGCTCGTATGTACATAAACGAGATTGTAAGGCTGCATGGTACGCTGCGGTATCCATAGTTTCGATCGAGACCCAAGATTCACTTCCACGATTTTGGGTTAGTTTGCAAAAAGCTATGGAGCACGGACTTACGATTTAGCTCTAAGCATATCATCCTCGGGACGGACCAGACGATCGGAGAGGACTATTCAAACTCTTGAAGATCTATTAAGACTCTGTGTTCTTGATTTCAAGGGAGTTGGGACAAGTTTTTACCATTGGTGGAGTTTTCCTACAACAACAGGATTATCAAGCAAGTATTGGCATGGCTCCATTCGAAGCATTGTATGGAAGAAAGTGTCGTTCTCGATTATCTTTGGGATGAGGTGGGTGAAGCAACGTTGTTGGGACCGGAGTTGATACGTATATATGACTACGGAAAAGATTCAAACGATCCAAACAACGTATAAAAACCTCACAAAATCGACAAAAGAGTTATCTTTGATCTTCATCGAAAGGGCGTGGAATTCAATATAGGAGATCATGCGTTGTTAAAAGTTGCTCCATGGAAAGGAGTTACAAGATTTGGAAAGAGAGGAAACTTAATCCTCGATTCATCGGTCCATTTTAATCCTCGATCGAGTAGGAGGCGTGGCCTATAGACTCGCTTTCTGCCAAATATGTCTCTCGTGTTCATAACGTTTTTCACATATCCATGTTACGTAAATATGTGAAAGACCGAACCATATTATTGAGTTAGAGCAGGGACGAAATAGCGGAAGATTTGGCGTATGAAGAGGTTCTGTTCAAATTTTGGATAAGAAGGAACATATTCTACGCTCCAAGGTTATACCTCAAGTCAAAGTTTTGTGGAGGAACCACGATGTTGAGGAAATGACTTGGGAGTTAGAATCGAAATGAAATCAAGGTATCCTTACCTCTTCGACATACCAGTGCGTACCCTAATTTCGAGGGCGAAATTTCATAAGAAGGGAGGTTGTAAGACCCCGCTTTTATAAATAAAGATGAATTTTCTATAAATATTATTTTTGAATATTATGGAATAATTTGATATAATGTTATAGTTGTAGGTAATAATTATAAATTTTGCAAAGTATACAAGTGGTTATATTATATTCGATTGGTGGGAGAATATTAGGTTTAGTAGGGAATATTAAATAACTACTCAATCATTGGTGGACCCCACAAATGAAATTATTATCGGATTGAGAAAAAGACAAAAATATTTTATTGAAATAACGGCGGAAGTTTTACTGGTTGATCTTTGTTGAACTACTCATTAGTAAAAATAATGATGTCGTGTGGTTGCGTAGAAAGACACTTTACGGTATTGATTATTGATGCTTATGTGAGAAGTCACTTAGTTTGATTCCATTATTGTGTAAATTATTATTATAGCGATAATGACGTTTTGTTTTATTTAAGTATTATTAACGTAATAAAAAGCGAAACATCTTTTTATATAAAATGTAATACTTTATTTAAAGTTATTTTATAAATAAAATATATTATATTTTATTACGATAGTGTTTTGCGATAAGTGTTTTATAATAGTGTTTGCATAGTAAAATGTTTTTATATAAATAGAATATATTATATTTTATTTAAAAGATTTTGCTTTAAATATGGACCGTCGATTAAAGTAAATCAATCCGGACCGTTTCATGGATTAATTCTTATGCATTCCATTTTCCTATAAATAGAAGCTCATTCCTTCATTATTTTTCTTTAATTCATTGAAACTCAGAGAGAATTATAGAGAGAAGCTATAGAGAAAGTTATAGAAAGAAGAAGAGTATTCGCTACTTCACTACTTCTATATTAGGTTCTTTTTACTAGTGAGGGTGTTATTCTTTCTTCTCGAAGAGAACTTACATTATTCCATTCATTATTATTCATTGCTGAATAACTGTCGTAAAAGTGGCATACCCTATACATAACTCAGTGATACATGGCATACCCTATACTTGGTGAAATCCTTATGTTATTCCATTGCTTATTATTACATTGGAATAACTCAGATGTGCTTTTACCCTATACTTGGTGACATTCTTCTATTATTCATTGGAACATCACATGCATGTGTTTTTACTGGGACACGGTTCCGCTTTTTATTATTATTACATTGGAACATCACATGCATGGTGTTTTACACCGGACGGTTAAAATCTTTATCATTCTGTTGGAATATCCTATCGTGTGTTTTACAGGATCCGGTTCCATCTTTATTATTCTGTTGGAACATCCGCGCTTGTGTGAATTTCACCCGACTGGTTCCGTTATTATTATTCATTGGAATAACTTTGTCACATGCAAGCATCGCATGCATGGTGATTTCTTTTGTTATTCCATTCTTTATTATACCCGGTTAGTTAAAACTTTGACTTTTATACTCCATGAAATTAGTAGAATATCTTGATATTTGCGTTTCATCCAAAGATCTTTTCATGGAAATATTCTTACGATCATTCTTGAATTTTACTCTACAAAGAAGTATCATGTTGATGATTTGGACGTTAAAATTCTCGGATAAAATAATTCTTGAACTTGTTTTATTGAATTCTTATATCATTGTCATCATCCTCATTTTTATATTTTTTAAAGTCATCGTGGCCTATAGAGCATGGATGGACTTGGTATGATTATGACGAGGGATCATTCGGTTGTAATCATGGCCGTAATGTTACAAATGATGTGGTAAAAAATCCTCGATTGGTAGTAGTGCATTGATGGGCGATTGTTGGCATGATCATTTAATTAATGAATACACAACTATTCTCGTCAGTAAAAGTGAATAATTGTGATCGTGATACTAAAGAATATCCTTGGTAGTAGTAGTGGGGGTGATTCGATGATGTGGATTATTTATTAAAGTCGAGTCTCGGCTATAACATGATGATGAAAAACCTTTTAAAATCATAAAAGATAGTAGATTTTATTTTCTACTTGACTCTTTTAATGGATCAAGATATTCATTGTGATTAAACCGGTGATTTGTCTATTGTATTTTATCGGTTTAACATTGTTGAAGACTATTGATAATTTATTACGCATTATCTTAGTCATAATATTTCTTCTTTGGGCTAATTGAGCTCACCCTTTCTTTCTTTCGTTCTCTCGTGAAATGAGAATATAAAGTGGACGAGTCTGGGAAACGCAGTGATGGTCCGAAGATAGCATTAGTAGTCCTCACTATTCGTGAAATAGTGTGATAATAATTGTAATGAGGACTTTTTGTTTGAGTTTGTATAATATCTAGTAAGCGATATTTGTATTTAAACTCACAGTTTATGTCGTATGCATACCACTATGACTATGTTAATAAGTTGTATTTAAATTTACGTACCATGTAAGTGGCGACCCAAGATGGGTAATTTTGGGGCGCCACACACCTCAACATTAATTCCTTCATTTATAACCACATAAATAAATCCATCATTTAAATCCACATCAAATAAATATTTTCTTATCATATAAATCAATAATTAATTTTTTAGAAATAATATTACAGAATCACAATAATGACAACTGTGCAGGTTCTGTGAAAGAGGGGCTTTCAATAAGGATTTCTCCTTACTAGCGCGCAATTAGATTATCTAACCTCTCCTCGACAGAACTTTCTAGACATTGCCAATAATATTATCTAATAATATTATTCAAATAATATGAATTATTTATCTGATAATGGAAATAATGTGCAGTGACAATTATTGAACAATAATAATATAAAATATCAACGCAGTAAATTATTGAACCAATAAAAATAAAATATTGAAGCAAAGAATTCATCAGAATAATTATTGAGTAGTACTTCTTTACGTAAGAATCAATAATTCACAAATCTTTGTGCAATATTGTAGTCTCGCGCAACGTGTAGTATTTTAACCACCAGGTAATCCAACAGTGTTAACGGTAACAACTACGCCGTTATTTATAAAAACTCATACTTGTCGTTTTTCTTCATCTAATCGTTTTTCAGTTATGGGGCCCCTGAAATGGTCATGGCGGTGCATTTAATATTCCTCGACGGTAAAGAATATTCCACGACCAAACGAATATTCCCCGACAACAATGAATATTTTAATAATCACTTGTTTATTTTGCAAAATTTGCACATTTCATCCATAACCAAAGCATTATATCAAATTACCACCTTATTATTCACAATAATAATTAATGGAAAAATTCAATTTCATTTATAAAAAGTTGGGGTCTTACAACCTCCCCTCCTTATGAAATTTCGTCCTCGAAATTGATGTATGTACCTGGTGTATCGAAAAGATGAGGGTACCTCGCTTTCATTTCCGATTCTAACTCCCATGTCATTTCCTCAATAGCATGGTTCCTCCACAAAATTTTAACTTGTGGTATAATCTTAGTGCGTAGGACATGCTCTTTCCTATCCAAGATCTTAACATGTACCTCCTCGTACGTTAAATCTTCGTCTATCTCGTCTGGTTCTAACTCAATAATGTGGTTCGGGTCTTTCACATATTTACGAAGCATAGATATGTGAAAAACATTACGAACACGAGACATGCTTGGAGGTAACGCGAGTCTATAGGCCACGTTTCCTACTCGGTCAAGAATCTGAAAAGGAACAATAAATCGTGGGTTGAGCTTTCCTCTCTTCCCAAATCTTGTAACTCCCTTCCATGGAGCAACACATAACAATACATGATCCCCAATACCAAATTCCACGTCCTTACGATGAAGATCCGCATAACTCTTTTGTCAATCCGTGCGCTTGTATATCGTTGTCGAATCATTTGGATCTTTTTACGTAGTTATGGGTACCGATTCTGGTCCCAACAATGTTGCTTCTCCCACCTCGTCAAAGATATCGAGAACGACATTTTCGGCCCATACAATACGCCTCAAATGGAGCCATGCCTATACTGCTGCTTGATAAGCTGTTGTTGTAGGAGAATTCCACCAATGGAAAGTACTTATCCAACTCCCTTTGAAATCAAGGACACAAAGTCTTAATAGATCTTCAAGAGTTTGAATAGTCCTCTCGATTGTTCGTCTGATTTTGAGGATGGTGGCGCCGAATAAATCAGAATTGCACCCATAGCTTCTCGCAAGCTAACCCAAAATCGTGAAGTGAATCTTGGGTCACGATCCCAAACTATGGATCTTGACATGCCATGCAACCTCACAATCTCATTCACGTCATATACAAGCAAGACGTTCGAGGAATAAGTTTCGTATAGATAAGAAATGAGCGGACTTGGTTAATCTATCAACAATAACCCAAATCGCATCTATGCCTTGAGAAACCCTAGGAAGACCTGGCAGAATTGAAATTCATGGTAACGTGTTCCCACTTCCATTTTGGAATCTCAAGTGGTTGCAATGGACCCTTTGGCACTTGATGCTCCGCCTTTACATGTTGATAAGTTAAACACCTCGAGATAAACTTCGCGATCTCTCTCTTCATATTGTTCCACCAAAATGTATGTCGAAGATCATGATACATTTTGGTACTCCCAGGATGGATTGCAAACGGTGTGTTGTGTGCCTCCATCATGATTCTATGCTTCAAGTCAGAATCGTTGGGAACGCAAAGTCTGGAGTTGACTCGAAGTATTCCTTCTTCATCTATTATTTCTTCTGGAATATCACCTTCTTGCACTTTCTTCTTCATATGCATCAGCCCAAGGTCCGTAGCTTGAGCAGCTTTAACTTTATCGATTAAAGTCGGTTCTACTCTTATATTCGCCATCATCACGTGGGTCCCTGGAGTCTTTAACTCTATCTCCATCCTTTGCTAGTCATATAAAATGGGCCTTTGCGTTGACAATATCGCACTCGTACCCGCATACGATCTTCTACTCAATGCGCACTACAACAAAAAGGCTTATCAATGATCGATTATCACCGACAGACTTTTCGGTCAGCAGATAGCTATCTCATGACCCGAGTGCGGTCGCCGATAGTCGTCAAGATAAAAATCTGGTCATTGGGATGCATATCACGTCAATGACCACTATTAATGACCGAGATATCTCATGATCGCTATGAGCTTAATCGAGAAATGACAACATCGATTATTTGAAGCAGAAGTCAAGATGGTCAGGCCAAAGTCGACGTGGTCCACGTGTCGTGACCATTATCAGCGTGACCTTGACGTGATCGCACTGATAATATGCCGTCGCATTAACGCTCGATGTGAGCGTCACTGACTGTGACGCCGATATGAAAAAAAATTACTGACCGATTTTTCTTTTGTTTTGCAAAATTCAAAAACTCCATACTGTTTTTCACCCTTTATCCCAACACACATACACACCAAGATAAACAAATATACAAAACAATATAAACATCCATCGTCCACCAACACATACACCAAACTAGTATATAAACCTTTAAAACCAATATGATTTGAATAAATATAATAACATTTCAAAACTTGTTTAAGTAACATATATACAAACATCAAAATAATGAATATACAAGTACAAGGTTATGTCAAGCGCCATCCCTCCTCGATCACCCTATAATTAACAAAATAATAAAATAGTTTAGTACATAAACATGACGAAGTGATATAAACATGTATATATATGAATATAAAATGACAATAAACAAAAGTTGCATTTAAATAGTTTAGTACATAAACACGACAATGATATAAAAACATGTATTGCTAAACATACATTTCATGAGTTCAAGTGTCAATGTCTCGATTAGAATCATCTTGTATCGTGTTGCAGATTCATAACCATCATCCGCTTGATTCATAGGTCGATTCAAATAATAACTCTTCCTCCTTAGTATCAATGTCATCTCGACACAAATATTGACTTAGGATCTAATTCATGTGGTTCATCTCCACCATCTAATGGATTACTTCATTGTCGACCTCAACATTTATTATATAATGCGACTATGAAGCATCCGCTTCGTAAATCTCCCCATCAACTAATTCTACCACGACTACGGCGGGAGTATAAATTACAACTTGCCAATCATGGCGGTCTATCCCTTTTCTAACGGGACTAGGGTGTAGTATACTTGTCTTTATTTGAGTTGGTAAAACAAGCGGTTCGTTGGAGCACGCAGACCTATGGAGGTCAATATCGACGATTCCATATGCGTCAACACGTATCCTTTTTACGAATCAAACCAACGGTACTTGAACAAGTGAATATGACCCCAGACGTGTGCTCAGACGCATAACTCTACGATTTCCTCAACTCCCCATAAAAGGCACGACCAAGCTCATCAGAACAATCTCCTTGGACACACTCCGAGTTCGTTGTTCTTTACTCGCGCCCATATGCCTTTGTGTGAAATTCACAACCATTTATTTTGTAACCATGCGGGTGACTTGATCCTTATGCGGTCCCATAGCTAGGACTTTGTACATTAGCTTAATCGTTGATCCCTCGGTCAAAGCCTACAAAACTCCATCTTATTAAATGAAGTCATGGTTAACATATGGAGTATATATATTATATATATATACACTACGTGCTTAAAATTGAACTTACTTTGTCCTTTAGCCAAAGTGCAAAGTTTTTATCCCGATTGATTTGAATATCTTTATCGGTTATTAAGCATGCTTCACTTTTAACTCGTCATCGTACAATCTATACCGTGTTATAAACATTAACATATTAGAATAAATTTTCAACTTAAAAGATAAAATATCAAGTTTACATGTGTACCTCACAAATTAAATCAATCTCTCACAATTGAGAAGAATGTAAGTATATGTGCATGTAATTAATTTTTCTCGAGAGGAATATGCGCTTCCCTTTTCCATAAGCGGCGGCCCGATAGACCAAATCAGAGAGCCAAACCATTTAGTTCAACATTTCCCCATCATCATGTCTCGATACTCGATTGGCCTTTGTCAAGACTTCGTCCAGGAAAATAGTCCGAGACAAACGTAGATATCTCATCAAATCGTATGCCTCGCACATCGAACCCCTCGACATAAGCTCTATTCTTCACCTTCCTCTTAAGGTTTCCCATCACCCTCTCGAAAGGGTACATCCATCTATATTGAACTGGACCCCCAACACGAGAAGCCATGGGAAGATGGATTTGCAAATGCTCCATGGAGTCAAAAAAAACGGTGGGAATATTTTTCCGGTTTTACGTGATCTCTATGATGTTCTTCTCAAGTACAAACATGTCCTTCTCATTCAATGATTTTGAACACAAGTCTTTGAAGAAGCGACAAAGATCCGTCAAAGCATCCCATATTGGTTTATCAAGCGGATCCGAAATGCTATAGGTATTAGTCTCTCCATGAACACATGACAGTCATGACTCTTCATCCCTTGCAATTTCCCACCCGTAACACACCTTGCAATGTTTGACGCATATCCATCTGGTAGTTTCAGAGACTTAACCCATATGCACACATCTTCAACTTGCTTTTTGGACAATGTGTACCTTGTATGCGGTTTGACAATCTTACCATTAGGAGATTCATAAAGTTCTAATCCAGACGCTTTATAAATATCTTTCATGTCCAAACGCGTGCCTTATCGTTATCTTTTGTCTTCCCCGTAACATTCATCATCATGTTAAACACATTGTCAAACACATTCTTCTCAATATGCATCACATCTAGATTATGACGAATCAAATTTGTAGACCAATAAGGCAATTCCCAAAAGATGCTTCTCGAACCCGGTTATGAGATTCACCAAACCCATTGATTATGTTTGTCGCATCAACCTTACCAAATGGGATAACCGCAATCTCATCACACGATCTCGCATCTCCGTTCGACAATCGTGATGCGGGCATATCATTATCTACTTTCCCTTTCTGAAGTGTTCTCTATTTCTTGAAGCGGGTGATCTAACCAGAAGAAGGCAAGCGATGATGATCAAACCAACAAGGCTTTCGACCTTTTGATAGATTAAACGACTTTGTATGCTCCATACAATTCTGGACAAGCCAAATTCCGTGTGTACTCCATCCATTAACATACCATAAGCTGGGAAGTCACTTATAGTCCACATAACTGCTGCCCTAAGGTTGAAATTTGTTTTCGTTGCAACATCCCAAGTCTGTACTCCATCCTCCCACAATACCTTTAACTCGTCTATAAGAGGTCTCAAGTAAACATCTAAGTTCTTTCCAGGACTCTTAGGACCAGGAATCACGAGTGAAAGAAATAAGTATGGTATTTGTTTCATACACATCAAGGAGGCGAGTTATGCGGAGTAACAATCACGAGCCAACATGAGTACGGAGCAATTTGAGTGGCCAAAGCAGTTGAAACCATCGGTGGACAATCCAAGCCTCACATTTCTAGGTTCCAATGCAAATTCGGGATGTGCTAAGTTGAAATCTTTCCAAGCACGCCCATCTGCATGGATGATTTAGTTCTCCATCTTTAGTGGAGATTTCGCATGCCAACTCATATGTTCAAATTTGATCTTGAAGACATGTACAATCTTTTTAGTCGATGTGTTATTGGAAAATACCTTAGAATCTTAAAGCGGTATACTTGATTTTTTGTAGTCACACCCTCTTTATTAGGCCTAAGGAGATCATGAGCGCAAAACGTGCACCTTGTCATCTGTTCATTTTCCTTATAAAACAACATGCGATCGTTGGGACATGCATCGATCTTTTGGTATCCAAGACCCAACTTCTTCACCATTTTCTTACAAAAGTAATAGTTACGGGTAATTTCTCACCGTCAGCAACATACTCTTAATTGCCTTCAAGAGTGACTCAAAAACACTCATGGCTCGTGTTGTGATCGACCTTGATGTTAAGTAATGTCGCCGGCTGCAGGACAATGTAGTGTGTTTGGTGCAACCATGCCACAATGGCTTCTTTACCCTCATCTAACAACTTAAAGAAGTCTTTAGCATCGTAATTCATAGGTTGCTCTGCCTTGCTCCCAATCAAAATCGCCCCTGCAATATCATGGACCATTTCATTCATACGATGAGTACTCTTGCGCCGGAATTGTGTACTTGTGTGATGCCACCATCTCTTCCGCCCATGTGCCCACCAAAGATTCTTCGTAATTTCTCATGAACCCGAAACAAGTAAATAATAGTTTACCATGTCTCTGTCCATATAATTTACATTCTTACACTTTAAACATGGACATCGATTCATGACTTACCATTCATACATTACGGGTGACTATAACGATACTCCAAAAAACACTTGGCAACCAAATTCTAAATTCAATCAGAGCACACTTTCTGGGCACTTGACTTTCGTCGTGCCATCCAACTTCTGATGCGAATAGAGGTCCATGATTCCACGGTACCTACTACTGAGACAACATTATAAATGTTAATTAACATATGACTTGAGCATACTTGTTACCATATGACTTGAGCATACTTGTAAGCATCATAACTTGGTTGAGCAATTTATAGCTTCTATAACATTTTGTAACTTTATTCTTATATACATAAGTGTTAAATACCCTTGTTAAAAAGATAAAGCAGTCTCTTTATTGACCATGTGTGTCTAGTTACCTTCTCTGTTGCCTTAACAGGTTCCCTAGCATCGCTTTATTTTGGCTTAAAAATTTGATAGCTTACCATGCTAAAAACCAAGCTTGGCTTGGCCCCGTGAGGCTTGGCTTGGCTAAGTTTGGCATGGCCTCGTGTGGCCTCGTTGCCCCAAGCCCAGCCCATCAACTCCAATAGCCCTTTAATAGGCTCTAGTGGATCAACAATAGGCTCGTTAATAGTATAAATGTTCGCAACTACCCGACTAATAAAAAAAATTCGCCAGAGTCTCCCCTATAATATGGACTAGCCACATGCACGACAGCATGCATATAAAGTCATTTCTAGGCACCCAAGACACAAACCAAGAGAAATATACAAATTCCCAATATAATAAGACCAAAACAATAACGAAAAATCAGTATCAAGACTAGATAAACCAAATTACAGCTCTAAAAAACACACTAATAAACCAAATTACAGCTCTAGATCCAATCTAGGTTTGTGTCTATCAATGGGTAAAACAGTATCAAGACTAGATAAACCAAAGCAGTCTACGGGGTTTTAGGAATGGAATTTATAGGAAGATTAATGGGAACCACCAAGAATCAAATACTAATTGAAATAAAATCAAAAATAATCCTACAAAATTTGCTATTGCAAAAATGAATAAGGAAACTAAAAGTTTAGGGATATACGTGTCGGGGCATGAAACTTAATTTCCAATATATCAAACCCAAGTTCTTATTCCATATATATATATCAAATATATCAAATATACACACTATACCTAAACATGCATAAACAAACCAAAATTGATACATTCTTTTTTACATTCATACATTACATATCAAACTCAAATTTATACAAATTAAAACTTAATTGTAGAATATATATTTACACAAATCAAACACTAATTGCGGTATACAATACAATACAATACATATCAAATCCAAATTTCAATATATCAAACCCAAGTTGAATTCAAATTTCGATTAATATATAACAAATTAAACCCTAGATTAAATTTCAAAACTCAAATTGAACACTAATTCATTCGAGGATTCATCATTTTTATAACAAAATAAATTAAAACCCTAAATTAAACACAAATTCTAGCATATTAAACAAACAAATTAAACCCAAAATTAGTTTTCCGGTGTGGTGAAGTGGTGGTGCGGCGGTGGTGAAGCGGGTAGTGCAGCGGTGGTGCGTGGCGGTGCAGTCCTCTCTTCCCTACTCCCTCTTCTCCTCGCAGATATCTTTTTTTTTTTTTCTTCATCGATATCGCGAACCCGATGCGAATAAGTTTTAGTTGATCAATGATTATACCAATGACCATTTTCATGATCGGTTGATTTTTACGACGTGTTTCCTTTAGCGACATCGCGATTGCGATTGTCATACCGATATATATTGGTAACAAATAAATAAACGCTATTTACCTTTTCGCAACCAATTTTGGGAGGGAAACTAATGTCGTGACGATCGAAATCAACCGCGATGCGGTCGCCGATAGTAAATTGCGACCGATTCAATTACTGTTGACGATGTTGGTCGCTATAAGTATTATCTGCGACCGGATATGCATGTCACCGATATCCTGGTCACCGATAGGCCTTTTTTCTTGTAGTATGCGTTAGTACTACGTTTGCTTTTCCGTGATGATATGAATAGTGTGATCGTAATCTTTCAATGCCTCAAGCCAACGTCGTTGCCGTGCATGTTGAGTTCTTTTGGGTGAAGAAATATTTAAGGCTTTTTATGATCCAGATAGATCTCCACTTTCTCCCTATCTGGTAAGTGTCTCCAGATTTTCAAAGTTAAAACGATCACGCTAACTCTAGATCATGAGTAGGATAATTCCTCTCATATTCTTTGAGTTGTCATGAGGCATGTGCTATGACTTTTCCATGTTGCATGAGAACACATCCTAACCTTTCATTCAAGTATCGTTGTAGATAACAAATCCATCCGAACCAGATGGTATTACCAGAACAGGTGCCGAAATGAGTCTCCTCTTGAGCTCTTGGAAACTCTTCTCGCATTCCTCGTTCCATACGAATTTTGTATCTTTCCGAGTTAACTAAGTTAACGGAGTAGCAATTCAAGAAAATCCTTCCACGAATCTCCGATAATAACCAGCTAAGCCCAGAAAGCTATGTATTTCGGTCTCCGACTTCGGTTGCTCCCAACTTTGTATTGCTTCAATCTTCCCCGGGTCAACAGATACTCCATGTTTTGACACCACGTGCCCAAGGAATGCTACTTCCTCAAGTCAGAACTCGCATTTCTTCAGCTTGGCATATAACTTGTTTTCACGAAGCCTTTCAAGTATTAGCTTCAAATGGTGCTCATGATCTTCACGGCTTTTGGAATAGATGAGGATGTCATCAATAAAGACAACAACGAACTGATCCAAATATTCCCTAAATACTCGGTTCATCATATCCATGAAGGCAGCAGGAGCATTAGTCAATCCAAAAGACATGACTAAGAATTCATAATGCCCGTCGAAGTTTTCAAGGCGCCTTCTTGGAATATCCTCGCTTTTAATCTTCAATTTGATGATATCCGTAACGAAGATTGATCTTTGAAAAGAATTGTGCTCTCTTGAATCGGGTCAAACAAGTCATCAATGCGAGGTAACGGATACCTATTCTTGATGGTGACATGGTTTAATTCTCGGTAGTCAATACAAAGTCGCATACTCCCGTCTTTCTTCTTTACGAATAACACATGAGCACCCCAAGGAGATATACTAGGACGAATGAAACCGATGTCTAACAACTCCTGTAGTTGGACCTTTAACTCTTGAAGTTCAATAGGAGCCATTCGATATGGGGTTTTAGAAATGGGTTTTGTACCCGGTTCAATGTCAATAAAGAATTCAACTTCTCATTCTAGAGGTAAACTGGGAAGTTCTTCAGGAAATACGTCAGGAAATTCATTAACAACAGAAATATTATTCAAATCTGACGTGTCTTCATTCAAATCTATAACATGGACTAAGAAAGCTTGACATCCATTTTTTAATAAATGAATAGCTTTATGGCTTGATATGACAGTGACTGATTTTAGTGGTTTAGTTGTTTGAATTCGTATAACAGGTTGGTTAGGAATATGAAAACTAACAATCTTATGAAAACAATCAATTTTGGCATGTTGAGTGGTTAACCAATCAATCCCTAAAATCACATCAAAAGCAAGTATCTTTAAAGAAATAAGGTCAACAGGTAATGTGATGGCGCCAACTTGGATCAAACAAGATTTATAAATAGTGGATGTGACGAAAGTTTCTCTTAACGGAGTTTCAACAGATAATTCAAAGTCCATTTTCTCCGGAGTCAAGTTTAAACGTTGAGCACAAGCAGGGGAGATAAAAGAATGGGTAGAACTGGTATCTAGTAAGGTGTAAACTTCACAAGAGTTTATGATAAGCTTACCCGTGATCGCCTCGTTCGGGTTTCTCGCGTTTTGGCCAGTCACGACAAACGCTGTTATGAATTGAAAGAGGGTAAAGCTAGAAACGAATTGAAAACTGTTATGAACGTCCACTTTTGACTTTGATGCTTTTTTTTAATGAACCCGAATTGGGTAACTAGTATTTTTAAAAATAGTCTTACATACCATGTATAACATATTCAAAAATGAGCGATCCGACTTATGAGCTAAAAATAGAAAAATTACAAAGTAATGGTCATGAGGGGAAATTTCCGCTACAAAGTAATAGTACACAAACGACAAATAAGCGAACAATAATAGTTAATTGGGGGCTATTTTCGCCTCTTGTTTAACGCGCCTAAATTTCCCAAAATGTTCGGTTAGCATTTTTTTAAAATAGGTGGACATACCACCTATAGCATATCCAAAATTGTTCGGGATCGAACGAACTAGACGAAAACTAAAAATATGCAAAGTGGACTTGAACACGTCACGGCGGGTTCACGCCATGAGGGCCGGGGCCAAGCCAAGGCGGCAAGGCCAAATCCCGACGACGCCGATGCGCTTTTCATAACGAAACGCAATATTTGACGTCGTAACACGTATTTCAAAGTGGCGACACAGATTTCGATGTTTTTGATAGTTTTACATACTCTGAGGCATCGAGGCGGATATAGAACGCAGTTTAAAACCTATATAACGCGTATAACCGTTTGAAGCATACTAGATGCTATAAAAGCAATATGTAAACATAAGATTATTTCAATGCCATATAAAATATAACAACAAATATTTCAAGTCCTCAAAGGAACATAAAAAGATTTTTGTCCTCATTCTAATGGGGTGCATTTTTGACGGTACCAAATTCGGGTTCGCATCACCCTATTTGATTCACCAAAATCAATTATTAAATGACGTATAAAATACAACACACATTTTAAGTACACAGTACAATTATTAATTGTCACACTGTTTTATAATGTATTGAGAAACTTCAACAGCCTCTGACCATCACTTTATTCCCTATTATCTCAATTCACCCAAATTTACACTTTTATTAAATGAAAGAAATTTCAAGTAAAAAAGAAAGCACAAATAATAAAATAAAGAATATCATGACTAAAATAATTAAATTTTTAATAGCATTCATCAGTAATATATCAGATATTTATAACATATGGTAGATGATAAAAGTTTTCAACCATAATTGCGTGTTGAATCAAAAATTCATTTAAGAGTCAAGTAGAACATAATTTCTATTATCTTTTTCCAAATTAAAAGTTCATCATCAATAATTTATTCATGTAACATCAATTAACAGTTCTTCGTTGTACCCAAGACAAAGAGAACTTTCACTACCTGTCTTTACCTGAAACACCAAATGTGATAACCCAAATTTTTGAGAATTATTAAAATAAGAATTTAATAAATAAATTCTTATTAGATGATATGTTGTGTGATATAATATTGCTAAATGAGTAAGAACTATGCAATATGTGATGTTTATGCTTAATAAATATATTGGTATTATATATTTTTTATATGTAAATAAATTGTAGGGTTAATTTATTAAAGGAAATGAGATGGGTAGAATTAAAATAATTTATAATATTAAATTATTTTAATGTGGTAAATTGGTGGCATTAAAATACTTAGTGTATAACCACCATTTTATTGAAGAAATTATATATTACATTATAGAGTGTAATGTATGCTTGATTTTAATGTAGTGAATATATTATTATATTTATTACAATTAAATTGTTGAAAACAATTTATAGAAGGAAAAGAAAATAATTAGGTCAAGTATACAAAAATTATTGTATATTTTAAATAAAGGATATTAATGTAAAGACTAGCATTTAATTATTTTAATAAGGGCAAATTATCACACCAAATGTTATTAGTGTGGTAATATTATGTAAGATAATATGTAATGTATAAATATATGACATATATATTATATGATGTCAAAGCCAAGGTATGCATTATAAGTATGAAATTTGGAATGAAAATCATGAGTCATTAAATTAGGAGTAAGTTTGGAAGAATAAGAAGCGAGTCTGTGATTTATTGGAGTAATAGAGTAGCCGCCAAGAACAAAAAAAAAAAAAAAAAAATAAATAATAATAAGGGCAGCTTGGTTTGGTTAAGGAGAAAAGCGGCATGAAGGCATTGGTTGGAGTTGAACTATAAGAGTAAAACCAAGTTAATTCAATCTCTCTTTCTTCCCTGCTCCTCCACCTGGTCTCCTTCTTGCTCAATTTCCTACCGAACAAGCCCAGTCCTCTTTACCTTTCAGTTTTTTGCGAATCAAGCTCATCCCGTCTATCCTCAGTTAGCTAGGTCCAGATAAGTGAGTAGCAAGGTTTTAATCAAGCTCTAGCAAATCAAAGGAAGAGCATACAAGGAATTGCAATAAATAAGCAAGGTAACAACAATTAATGATTTGTTAATACTACAGTGTATGTATATGGTTATCAGTTAGCAATTAAAATTGATTGGGTTAATTATGTTATGAGTTATGGCCAAATGATTAGGCAACAAAAATAAAGATATGATAGTTGGTATATCTTGAATTGAGGTAAGAAACTAAAAGTTAAGCTCATATGGTTATATTTATGCAAAACAGTTAGTTATAAGGAAATTCAAGTTAGTTTGGCAAAGACAGGTAATTTATGAAATGGATAAGTTAACTGACATGAATTGTGATATGTAGCAATAATGATATGTGATATAGCTAATTATTATCAAATGAAGTGGAGTATACAAAGTTTACTTAAAGTTAGTAAACTAGTTAATGTAAGTATATTCATGTATGGTTTTCGTTAAAAATTGGATCCTTGTTGACTGAATTAGAGCCATGGAGATTAGCGTGGTTGTGCGGAGTAATAAGGTGGAAAAAATTGGGCTAGAACACAAACCTAACTCTATGAAAACTGAATTTTATAGCGACACACTATGTGTTCGCTAAAACTCCTCTAAGGACTATTTTTGTTAAAAAATGAAAAATAAGCGAAGCCAAGACCCGAGTTATATATATACACATTATATATAACTAATTAGAGAGTTTTGGTGAATCGAATTAAGAGAGGAAACATTTTTGAGACAAAACGAAAAGTTGAAAACTAGTTTGGCTACTGACCTTGAGGCCAATTTCGGGACTAGTTATATTTCTAGAAAATTTCTGGGTTTTTGGGGAAGTATAGTACACTGAATAAGGAATTCATAGCCTCCAGAATGGACTAATTCCGACCTCGGTGGAGAGAGTTATGGCATTACAAAGTAAGCGTGTCGAATCTGTCCAAAATCTGGAAATCAGATTCTGACCAGCCCATTGCACGAATTTTCTGGAATTTTTTGTTATGAATTTGAAAATGGTCAAAGAATAAAAGTTGTAGTTCCGGAAGTTAGCTTCGCGTGGGCGCAAGAATCGCTCAAAAATATTTTGAAACGAAAAAGTTACGACTGTTTTAGCGAAAGAGGGTAAAGATGGAAATGAATTGAAAACTGTTATGAACGTCCACTTTTGACGCACTGTTTGGGCTGCCTAATGAACCCGAATTGGGTAACTAGTATTTTTTAAAAATAGTCTTACATACCATGTATAACATATTCAAAAATGAGCGCGATCCGACATGCGAGCTAAAAATGGAAATATTACAAAGTAGCCGTGTCGCGGAGGGGGCTGCTGCCTACAACAGCAGCAGCACACAGACAGCAGCAGAGCACAATAGCAGTTGGCTGGGGGCTGTTTTGGCCTCTTGTTTAACGCGTCTAAATTACCCAAAATGTTCGGTTAGCATTTTTTAAAAATAGGTGGACATACCACCTATAGCATATCCAAAATTGGTCGGGATCGGATGAACTAGACGGAAACTAAAAATATGCAAAGTGGACGTGTCGAACACGTTCAGCGGTGGCCTCACGCCAAGGCGGTCGGGCCAAGCCAAGGCAGCGGGCCCGATCCGACGCCGTAATGCTGATTTCATAACTAAACTTAATATTTGACGTCGTAACACGTATTTCAAGGTGGCGACACAGATTTCGAGGTTTTTGACAGTTTCACGTATTCTGAGGCATCGAGGCGGATATAGAACGCAGTTTAAAACCTATATAACTCGTATAACCGTTTGAAGTATACTAGATGCTATAAAAGCAATATGTAAACATAAGATTACATGTACATGAGTATTATATCTGTGAGATGGGATATGTTGACGTTAAAGAAAGCTATTCCAAAGCTATACCTCGGAACTGAACGGTTTTCGAAATACAAAACAAGAATTGTGTAAACAGAGTTGAAAACTCAACGCTTGACATTAATAAGCTATGTGTAGGTATAAGACATACAAATAGCCTATGTCTACCTACAAGCCAAGAAAATGAGGCAAGGTTTGACATTATAATAGAGAGGCGTATATGCAAAAACATATATATACCTCATGTGTACATGAAATGGGGAAAAGTAATGTAAAATGAACGCATTAAGCCTAGAAAGCTAATATTCGTGTGGAATAGTATTTAAATTACTCCCGAAAGCGAAAATAAGCTATAATTACGCAAAGTAAAGGCACAAATGCACTATATGACTATAAGTCTACAAGTCTGTAAATACTTTTAAAAGGGTTATAAATTGTAAATGTAATGAATTAACATTTTAAAAGCCGTGTTGGAATTTTTTGAGAATGTATAGCTATAATAAGCCGAAACCTAAAATATTCTAAAGAAATATGAAAGTTTCTTGGAAATAAGAATATCAGATATTGATATAGTTTATGTGAATATTGTTAGCTATACAGGTTATGGGATATGAATCTGTGACTAATGTATGTATACATGTGAACATAACTGTGTAGGATTCGGGAAGCGAAGTTAAACTAAAGTTTGTATCAATGGTCATTGAACGAGGCAAGTTTTTGCAGTTCTATTATGTTTGTGGATTAAATGTGATTATGTGGTGAGTTACATATCCTGCTTTATGAATTGTTAAAGTCAAAATGTGACCAAGTTAATTGGGTTATGAAACTCAATTTATATGTGATATGTGATATGTGATAACACATGTTGTATGATGTAACTCGATAAGTTAGAAATGTATAATGCATGAAATGTACGAATTATGATGCATGAGGAATATAAAGATATATGTGAGCGGATATGCATAGTAAAAGAAATATGGTGCATATAGATTTGTGTACTATGTGAAACATGATAGATCTATTAAATTTCTTTGAAATTTGTTGAGCTCAATCTTTGAAACACAAAATTTTTTAAAGTTAATGATGTTAAGCAATATTACTTGCTATACGGATGATGAAGATTGAACGACATATGTAAAATGAATACATTTTCTAGAATTAGAAATGGTATAAATTTATGATTGATAGTTTTGTGTTAAAATGTAATTGATAGAATATGCTTCTAGATATAGTTTGAAATGTTGAATATATATAAATGTTTATTGAGGAATGAGAATAAATATGATTCTAGTATAAATCATATAATAGATATGATAAAGGTTGAAGATTCGTAAAGGTATGAATGGAAATAAAGAAAAAAATTATTATTCGTATTTTTAGCTATTTTAATATTAAATAATGTTTTAAACCTATAACAGGGTAGTATTAACGCATAAGATCGGGAAGGGAAATGGTCCCGATTTTGGGGTCGTCACAATTGGTATCAGAGCTATGGGTTATAAATCTTAGGTTAGTGTACCTTAGACTATAACCGTAAGCAAGATAGATGAAAAAGAAATAAGATTTCAATTATAAATTTGAATGAGGTTTATATGATCTTAAAATGAATTTAGATAATTCATAAAGAATGAGTTAAGATAATATGCAAAGATTCAAAGAAGAATGTTAAAAGACAAGAAGTAAAGGATCAGGGGACACTTGATTCTAATAATCATATAAACCAATATGATTGGGAAGAAGATATAGAAAATCGTAAAAATGAAATGATCATAGAATGAGAAAGAATCGTAATATGACACGATTGTAAGATAAGATCACGACGTGATCTGATCAAGTCAAAGAAGAACAGGTAATCAATCGAATGATTGAAAGTTATAGCAGAATGACTATATGGAAAGGGTACTATGAGATTGTACAAAGAATAAAACTCGGAAAGAGTTATGAATGATGAAATACAAATTAAATAAAATTTATATTGAGCAAAGAACAAGATAAGATTTGATGGGATTAAGTGGGATTTCAATTGAGGACTCATGTGGTAGCTGAGTTATACAAACTTTTGTATGGCAGGAGTTTTGTGCTTGGTTTAACGACCGCTTATTTTATCACATTGATAATCGTTGAAATGTTAGTGTCACGCTATCAATATACATACGACGGGAAGGTGATTCTTTTCTCATATTTATATTTGATAGTTAGAAAATGCTAAGAGTTGGTGCGAGTTCTTAAAACTCATGCTTATGATAAGTTTGTGACTCATAATCATATGGTAGGTTTTTGAGCCCCTAAGCGTATGGACAGTCCCTGATTAGTTCTTGGACTACGTATTGCTAGGACAAGTTCCTAAACTCATATTTTTATGGCAAGTTCCTAAACACATAATGTGTGGTAAGTTTGATGAACGGTTCCAGGGTATGTGTTTAGAACTGATTGTTTTTAATATAGTGGAAGTTAATGGTGTTAGAGATGAACAAAATGTGTGGTGAAATTTGGAAATAGTTAAAGTGGATGAAGAAGAAATGGATATTCCCAAATCATCTAGCTATGCTAGATTTCAAAATTTATTGGAATCAGGCTGATAATCGCATTATTGTGTTTTTGAAAAATATATTGGGTCAAATTGTTGAACCAATAAGTTTTTTTTTAAAAAAAGTTCGGTTGTTTTTTATGTCTATGCTAATTGTTTTTGCTAGACAAAGTTAAAAATATCAAAATGTATTTTATATAATCATCAATCCATCATTAATATGATGTAGATATGACAAATGATGGAGTCATCAATGCAGCTTAACCAAGTGTTGGAGGTGATCTAAGGATCGTCAACCCACTATGGTATGATGTAGTATGACAAAGTCATAAAATGATTTTAAGTATTTTAATAATTAAAAAGATGTCGATGCCATTTGAATCGGCTAGACACAGATTCAAATATTTCTTTTTATATTAAGCTTTTGAACTGTCCAACTAAATTTAATTGGTATGGACTCCAGATTGAGTAAAAATTTCCCTATAATGGGATTATTTTATATTGCGTCCTGGGGACGGCAAAGAGGAACTGAAAGAAATTGTTCCGTCAAGATAGTGTTGATCAACACAGAATACCCTTGAATTAGGAATTCTGTTTGCGCGAAATCGCGACAAAGATATTATGGATCAACATAGGGCATAAATAGGCTGATCACCTATATGTTTGTAAGATATGTCGGTTTACAGATGAACTTCTGTTGAAACCTTTACAAAAAAAAAGTTTATGGTCTTTATGACTTTAACATGATACAGAAAGCTGTTTCTAAGCGAATATTTTGAATTCTTGAATTATTTATATTGCTTCACAATTATTAATCAATTGTGGAGAATTTCTATTCTGGAGATTGGGTATAGAAAGAATGAACTTCCTTAAGAGGAAGTAGGTCGTAGAATACGACAATGGTACATGAATCCTTGAAGAAGGAAAAAATGTAGAGTTATGAGGAATAAATATTTTCGAATAACAAGTACACTGGTAATGTGTCTTAACAAAAATAAACACATATGGTGTTATGATAATAAGAATAGACATAGGGGATGTCGAAGTTAAGATATAGAGATAATGTCAAAGATGGATAGACACAGATAGAGACAAAAGAAAGTAGACTCCGAAGAGGGTCAAAGGTGAAAGTTCAAGTCCGAAAATTTTAGGACCTTTCACAGTAATAAAAGATTATGTATAAAATAACAGAAGCTATTAAATATTTGGAGATACATGTTTATGAAAGTAATATGCACACAAGCCAATCATGTTTGATGATAAAGCATATACTTTGTAACAATCTTATTCATTTATTAATAAAAAGTATTAATTTATTAAAGGCTTTTAATTATCTACATGATCTTTATTTTATAATATGTGATAAACCCATAGTTTTAAGCAATGCTTTTAGAATAATGATGATGATCATTCTAATGAGATCTAAATTCTTAGAAAGCTTAAAACTAAAATAGTTTCCAATCATTGGATTACTAAATTGGGGATTAGTGAATCCAGGATAGATTGGTACATACGTTAACTTGCTTTCATTGGATGGGGATGATTGATCTCATGATTATTTGTGTGGAGACACTAAAAGCAAGTATGTAGGTGCTTATTAGAGAATAAGTTCATGAGCGTGGCTCGCTAAGGAATACCTAATGGAGTTTTATTTACTGTCGATAGGAATTCTGTAGTGATAGTAGTACAAGTAATCCTTGGACTTGAGATCATCATAGTATCTTGTGTATGATGAGTTATACTTTGACTTATTCCTTAAGACCCTTAGGGTATATCAAAGGGTATGCTTTGGTATAATAAGTTGTACATGGAGATAATGTATGATCAATAAAGAATCTACCACTTCTAATAAAAAAGAGAAATGTCCTATGTGATTCGATAAATGACAACCCAGTGAGTCCTTGGTTGGAAGGGAGAATGAAATTAGAAAGGAGTTTCTAATTTGCATTATTTGAGAGTTGTGCATTTAAGGATCGAAATACATATAATTAAATAAAATAAGACTTGGCGGTAATTCCATGTCTTATATTTAATTGGGACATTGTATGGTGGAAGGATTGAATTATACGGTAACTATTTACTCAAAGGTTCTTTAATGATTAATGTTGAAATCTATATTATCTGGAAAGTCGTTGATCATTTGGGGAGGCTTATCCTATTGTAGAATAAATATTATTTATTTAAATAAATTAATTATTTAATTTATTTATTTAAATAAGATTAGAAATATTCTAATTGATTTATTCACAACCTAGGTTTAATATGGAGAACCTAAAGGGTCACACCATAAAAGGAAGAATAATTATTTAAGAAGTTAATGGCATAATCGTAATAATATGTTAAGTATATTTAATTTAATCTATGGTGATAGAATAAATTAAATAGCTTAATATTTATTATTTAATATTTTAGAAATATTAAATATAAATTAATAAGAGGAGTCTTATTAATATTATTACAATTATTATTATTTTAATTTCTAAAAGAGTTTAGAAATTAATTTAATATAAGTACTCTCATTTATTCCTAATTGGATTAGGAAGGAAAATTAGTTAAAAGAGTTTAATTAATTATCCCTAATTAGATTAGGGAGCTTAATTAATTAAAAGAATTTAATTAATTAAATAAATCCCAATTCCTTAATTGTTAAGGTGGGTTGTTACATCTATAAATAAGAGAGTCTTATTATGGGTGAGGTGGTTGTTGACTTTTTACAACAACGACATAATTCCAATTTGTTGGAGAGTACACTTTTCTATAGAGATAGAAAACTAGGGTTTGAGCCAATACCCTTCTTCTTGAATTCTATTATTTTTTTCTTGGTGGATCACCTCAGAGGCCAAACACTTGGGTGGCTAACGTTGATCAAAGGAAGAACCAAACCCGGTGGATTCAAGTTGAAGCGAAAAGGATTGGAGGTGAACTTGTGCACGAGGAAGCTCGATCTTGAGGGTATGATTTTATTCTTTTATCTTTTCGTTTAATTAATAATTGTGCATAAAGGGTGATCCGGGTATATGGTTTGTAAAATTTTAAACTCGATTTTATATCTCTTAAGCTTACTTTAATGCAATTTGATTGCGTTTTGAATATTACGAATATCGAGCCAAACCTATAAATTAATTATGTTTAATTTGATATGTATATTGATATGTATTTTGAATAATTTAATTGGGCATAATTTTTATTGTATAAAAAAAAAAAAAAAAAAAACGTGAATGTTACATATCACGTTCTTTCGAGTAATCAAAATCATATGCTTTAAAAAAAAAATAGTAATATGTAAGTTCACGGTTAAGGCAATGCGGAATAAAAATAAATCATGACCCATACTTTTTGATCGATCGGAAAAAAAAAAAAAAAAATTTATATATATATATATCACGCAACGTGATTCAAGTTTTTTTTTATAGAACTTCATTATATTATATATATATATATATATATATACCGTGGTATATATATATATATATATAGTAATATATATATATATATTATTATATATACGGTTATATATATATATATATATATATTATTCTCTATAATTTTATAATTAAAATAAAAGATTTATTTTAATTTTAAATAAAAGTTTATTTTAATTTTAAAATAATAGATTTTATTTTAATTTTAAAATTAGATTTCATGCTAACTAATTAGAATTGGAATTGGATTCCATGATAACTAATTGAAGTTGAAATTGGATTCTATCTTTCCTTAAATAAAGGAGTTTATTTATATATGAAATAAGATTTCATATTATTCAAAATAAAGGAGTTTATTTGTGAATAGGAAAAGAGAATCTAATTTTCTTAAATAAAGGAGTTTATTTAAATATGAAATAAGATTTCATATTATTCAAAATAAAGGAGTTTATTTGTGAATAGGAAAAGAATATCCAAGTGTTTCCTTTAATAAAAGATTTTTTTTTAAATATGAAATTGGATTCATAATTAATTAAAATAAAAGAGTTTATTTTAATTAAAGATTTTTTTTTTATATACATGGAATTAGATTCCATAATTAATTAAAATAAAGGAGTTTATTTTGATTAAATTTTTGATTAAAATAAAATAGTTTATTTTATTCAAAATTAGATAAATTATAATAAAATAGTTTTATTTTGATTTAAATTTGGATTAAAATAAAGGAGTTTATTTTGATTCAAAAATAGATCTTATACTAACTAAATTTGCCCATTAAATGATATCAATATATATATTAAATATTTATTATTCATAGGATGAATGTTATTTATTGATGCATATGATGATGTGTATGATAATAAATGGGATTGATTATGGACTATTGACCAATATGATTGGATTTTATTTTAGTTGGATGCATGAATGTATGGGTTTTATTAAATGGGAGATTCAAGTACCTCGTCTTCTCTAATTTTTCTTAATGTAAATTCTATCTCCCTCTATGTACTTCCCTTATCAGCGATCAAGGTTTCTATTTATTTTAAATAGTTTTGTAATAGGAATAGTTAGAATTAATTTTGAAGAATTGGAGATCAAAAGCAAGGAGCAACGAAGGCGCTTGAAGACCCGTTTGTAATGGAGCGGGGTTTAAATGTAATAGTTATATTTAAATATTATTTCTTGCACCCTGAGGTTTGACCTTTTGGTTCACTTGGTGGCTCTAGTGAACCAAACTAGAATAAAAGTCCATAATCAATCCGGGTAGAATATAGTATTCTATATGTGCATGCTTATACTATATATATTATATATTATGCAAACATGCTTCGCATGTTCATTAATATGACGCGTATTTTATATATATATATATATGTGCATGCGCGCTAAACAAGATGAGACAAATTAATAACAAACCCCTCAATTTTTTTTATATTAAGTCCTAAGCGTTCAAAGATATTTGGAATATCGAACGTCGCCTTCTAGCATGATAAAATTAATAGAGTATTAAATATTTAATATGAGTTTGTTGTGTCACCACAAGGCAAGTATTAAGTATTTAAGATGTTAATTTATCACATTTGATGCTTATAAAGAAAATTGAACAATATTGTTTTGTTGTTGTGCCACCAAGGATGATATTTTTCTTTTTTGAATATATGGAGTGCTAGGTCGGACTTAACTTGGATAATTTTGATTCGGATGTGCCACCACTTGATCAAAATAATCTAAGAGGCAAAAGAAAAGGAGTTGCATAGTTGATGTAATTGACAAAAGTTGTCTACCTATTTATTTATATATAGTTTGTTGTGTCACCACAAGGCTATATACATTTGAAATGGGATCCTTATTCTCACTAGCAAATCTTTAATTAGATTTTGCCGAGAAACTATATAAGTGAGGGTAATATAGTTTGAAGAAAATAGTGGGAGATACCAATTTAAAACAAGACCTAAATTATTTTGGTAATTAATAAAAGAATGTATGTTAAAATGTTGTTAATTACAAATTCATTTACAGAATTTTACAATGTCTAAAATTACTATCACTGCGAAGCATATTAGATGCTAAATTAACGGAATGAATTAAAGCGGATTGGTTAAGGAATTTGAGAATAGTTCTCATATTTGAAAAGTTATCTTATGTCATGTCCTATATCACGCAATGGTTGAGAATGATGCCTCGAGGAAGAGATTGCTACTTTTAGAAAATGCATCATGCTGCATCCCTGAAATGATGTGAGCGAGGAAGACTATGGATTGTTAGGTTGATGTAATAGATTTTCTAAGGAGCTCTTAGATCTAGAAATCAAAGGTTTGTAAAATAATGTGATCAAAGTAAAAGTGCTTGAAGCGTGGAAAATCGAGTTTAAAATTTACAACCATATACGGATCACCCTTTATGCACAATTATTAATTAAGCGAAAAGATAAAGAATAAATCATACCCTTAAAGATCGAGCTTCCTCGGTACAAGTTCACCTCCAAATCCTTTCGCGTTGATCTTGAATCCACCGGGTTTGGTTCCTTCCTTTGATCAACGTTAGCCACCCAAATGTTTGGCCTCTGAGGTGATCCACCAAGGAAGAAGAAAATTCAAGAAAAAGGGTATTGGCTAAACCCTAGTTTTTCTATCTCTATAGAAAAAGCGTACTCTCCAACAACTTGGAATTATTACGTATGTTGAAAAATCAACAACCCCAACACCTATAATAAGACTCCTCTTATTTATAGATGTGGGCAACCCATCTTAACAATTAAGGAATTGAGTTTTATTTAATTAATTAAATTCTTTTAATTAATTAAGCTCCCTAATCTTATTAGGGATAATTAATTAAACTCTTTTAATTAATTTAACCTCTAATCTTATTAGGAATAAATGAGAGTACTTATATTAAATTAATTCCTAAACTCTTTTAGAAATTAAAATAATAATAATTGTAATAATATTAATAAGACTCCTCTTATTAATTTATATTTAATATTTCTAAAATATTAAATAATAAATATTAAGCTATTTAATTTATTCTATCACCATAGATTAAATTAAATATACATACTATATTATTACGATTATGCCATTAACTTCTTAAATAATTATTCTTCCTTTTTTATGGTGTGACCCTTTAGGTTCTCCATATTAAGCCAAGTTGTGAATAAATCAATTAGAACAATTCTAATCTTATTTAAATAAATAAATTAAATAATTAATTTATTTAAATAAATAATATTTATTCTCTGATAGGGATAAGCCCTCCTAGCGATCAACGACTTTCCGGATAATATAGATTTCAACATTAATCATTAAAGAACCTTTGAGTAAATAGTTCTAAAGACAATTCAATCCTTCCACCATCTGATGTCCCCAATTAAATATAAGAGACATGGAATTTCTACATCAAGTCTTATTTTATTTAATTATATGTATTTCGATCCTTAAATGCACAACTCTAAATAATGCAAATTAGAAACTCCTTTCTAATTTCATTCGCCTTAACCAAGGACTCTTTGGGTTGTCATTTATCGAATCACATAGGACATTTCTCTTCTTTTATTAGAAGTGGTAGATTCTTTATTGATCATACATTATCTCCATATACAACTTATTATACCCAAGCATACCCTTTGATATACCCTAAGGGTCTTAAGGAATAAGTCAAAGTATAACTCATCATACAAAGATACTATGATGATCTCAAGTCCAAGGATTACTTGTACTACTATCACTCTGAGAATTCCTATTGACAGCAAATAAAACTCCATTAGGTATTCCTTAGCGAGAGCCGCGTTCGGTGAACTTTATTCTCTAATAAGCACCTACATACTTGCTTTAGTGTCTCCACACAAATGATCGTGAGATCAATCATCCTCATCCAATGAAAAGCAAACAACGTATGTACCAATCTATCCGGATTCACTAATCCCCAATTTAGTAATCAATGATTGGGAACTATTTTAGTTTTAAGCTTTCTAAGAATTTAGATCTCATTAGAATGATCATCATCATTATTCTAAAAGCATTGCTTAAAACTATGGGTTTATCACATATTATAAAACAAACATCATGTAGATAATTAAAAGCCTTTAATAAATTAATACTTTTTATTAATAAATGAATAAGATTGTTACAAAGTATATGCTTTATCATCAAACATGATTGGCTTGTATGCATACTACTTTCAATCTCCCACTTGCACTAAAGCCGATAAATCGTGGTATCTCATACTCTTCTTCTCAAAGTGGCGATTATCCTGTAACATTGGATAAGCTTTAATTAATGGATATGTAATGTTGTTCTTGAGAGTCCACTATATCTATAGTGATTTTCCATCTTTCAATGATTCTAATAATCAAATGAAAGTGCCACAACACATGTTTAGATCCAAGATGAGACTTGGGAACTATTCTAGTTACGTAATGAACTTTTAATCTAAACAATCAACTTGCGACTTCATTTATAGCTATATACTTTGTCTTTATCACTAAACCAAAGAACTCTTTCTTTGTTTGGAACCTTTCAATTCACAACACCATTGTTCAAGGTAACCCTTTACCTTAAAGTGGATTTTTCATCATCTTGGTTTGTCTACGAAAAACTTGAGTCATGTTAAGCCCTCTAGTTTTAATTTAGACCCACCATGAATATGATCACATCTTTAGTCTTGGGTTAAGCACTTTAAGATGTTTTCAGCGACTCATAGTGAACTTCTCCGAATATGGTGATCAACATCGGGTCTCGTATATTTCATTGCATACATGATAGTTACTCGTGTGATCTCTCTTTTTGGAGTCTGTGGGGACTATTAAGAGAGATACACTCCATAGCTCATCGACATGAGACATCTCTTGGAGTTTGCCATGCTAAACGACTTTAGCATCAAATGAATATCGTTCCTTGGGTTAACTCGAGCATCCTCTTAAATCTATCTATATAGATTTTATCCCCAATTAAGATACTCTTCCCCAAATCATTCATGGAGGAATGTTTAGACAACTTTATCATTCTTGATTGTAGCATTAGTATGTCATTCCTTATCCGTAGTATATCAACATATAATATTAGGAATGTCACGACGCCCCTTGTCCCTTTGTACACACTAGACCTCTTACCTCATCGAATGTAACTCTTGATCATCATCTTCATGATGTGTACCTCATCATCATCATCTATGATGAATCCATACCTCCTAGGTATCTTTGGTACTTATTCAGATTTACGATTCGGTTGTGTGGTACAATAGGTCTATCTCTGAGTTCCTCTTATTTGACTTATAGTGTTTTGTGGTTCTTGAACTCTTCAAGATCTATTATCCTCCCACTAGCCCTTTTAATGATAAACACCTTTATCTTAGAAGGCGTGTTTCATAATAAACACCTTTTGCTAAGTAGGATTATAGAACATATACCCTAAACTTACTTTAGGATGTCCCACAAATCGATATATGTCAAATCTTGTCCCAAACTTATCCTTTGAAACCTTTTCACATAAGTTGGACAACCCTTATCTTAACATACTTAAGATTAGGAATCCTCCCTCCATAACTTTTATGGAGTCTTGGGGCGGATTTTGAGGTTACCTTTTTCGTAGATATGTCAACCATTTCTAGGACATGACCTAGAAGGATCTTTGGAATGTCGGTAAAATCATTTATGGACCGCACCATGTTCAACAAGGTATGATTTTTCCATTCGGATACATGAATCAATTATTGCGTATCGGGATGTGTCCATTATGAGAAAACCATTTGAGATGATCTAGAAACTTATTGCACAAGTATTTATTCCTTGATCTAATTAAAGAATCTTAATACTTTGTCAATTTGTTTCACTTCGAATTCTTTGAACCTTTCAAATAATTCACACTTGTATTCAACAAATACATACATTCAACTCTTTGAATGATCATCTCCTTTTCTTATACTAAGTTTGTTCAATTTACAAAATTATTTTTCACGTAAGTCAGTATACAAAATTTATTAAGTAATATTCCGATTCTATACAAAACATTATTATTATAAATAGAACAACAATTGTTCTTAATTATAATACCAAAAATTTTATTGTCCAACAATAAAATGGAAATAATATTTTAACAAGAATTGGAATACAATAACAACTTATTGACTTAATAGATTTGCCCGTAAGCATTGTTAAATTATAAGTTTCTATAGCTAATGCAAAGAACCTTTGCTTCATTTTCCACACATAGGATTACTTATCTTTGTTTAACTTTCTACTTACCTTGGTCCTTCATAAATCTATATTTATGATAACCAAAGTCGGTATCCAATACCCAAGTAGAACCTTGACTTAAAGAAAATTTATTTTAAATCATGAACAAATTTGTATTTAGAAGCGAAACTTCACTAAGCTTCTTTGGTTAGCCTCTGCAAGATGCTTCTCGCAGGTTTCTTTCCGGTGTCCGGGCTTATTGTGGTGGAAGCAAGCTCCTTTCTTTATCCGTATTAGTTTTGTTCTTATTATCCTTTGTTTACGCCTTTCATTTACCTTCTTTGAATCGTTCTTCTTTTAGGAAGATCCTTTGGCCCCTACCAAGTAAGACTTTATCTTTCTTGGTTGGAAAGTGACTCTCAACATTTTTCAATATGTTAAGCAAATCGGTGAGGTGATATCTAGCTTGTTTATATGAAAATTCACAACAATTGTGAAAGGAGTTTGGGAGTGAGTGCAAGATCAAATCTTGGCTCAACTCTCCATCCATGACAAAACTTGTTGTCCTAATTGATCAATCAAATTGATTATGTTAAGAACTTTTTGTCATCTTATAGTGCCATTGGCCATTCTAGATCGGAAGAGCTCCTTAGATCTCGATATCTATCGGTCCTACTTTCCTCACCATCAACTACTTGATGTGCGGGAATATAGTAGGAGCATCCATAGTTTCATCTTGCCGATTTCAAGCTCGTTACTCATGGATGCGAGCATGATGCATTAAGCCAATCTGTGCATCATCTTGCCACTTTCTAAAAGTAGCAATCTCTTCCTCAGAGGCATTATGCGCAACCATTGCGAGGATAGGTGTATTAAGGACATAAGATAGCTTTTCACTATGAGAACTATTCTCAAATTCCTTAACCAATCCGTTTAATACGGTTTGGTTAATTTAACATCTAATATGTTTTATGATGATAGTAATTTTAGACATTGTAAAATTCGTAAATGAATTTGTAATTAACAACATTTTAACATACATTCTTTTATTAATTACCAAAATAAATTAAGTCTTGTTTTAAATTGGTATCTCCCACTATTTTCTTCAAACTATATTACCCTCACTTATATAGTTAAGCAAAATCTAATTAAAGATTTGCTAGTGAGAATAAGGATCCCATTTCAAATGTATATAGCCTTGTGGTGACACAACAAACTATATATAAATAAATAGGTAGACAACTTTTGTCAATTACATCAACTATGTAACTCCTTTTATTTTGCCTCTTAGATTATTTTGATCAAGTGGTGGCACATCAGAATCAAAATTATCCAAGTTAAGTCCGACCTAGCACTCCATATATTCAAAAAGAAAATATCATCCTTGTGGTGACACAACAAAACAATATTGTTCAATTTTCTTTATAAGCATCAAATGTGATAAATTAACATCTTAAATACTTAATACTTGCCTTGTGGTGACACAACAAACTCATATTAAATATTTAATACTCTATTAATTTTATCATGCTAGAAAGCGACGTTCGATATTCCAAATATCTTTGAGCGCTTAGGACTTAATATAAAAAATTGAGGGGTTTGTTATTAATTTGTCTCATCTTGTTTAGTAGCGCATGCACATATATATATAAAATACGCGTTATATTAATGAACATACGAAGCATGTTTGCATAATATATAATATATATAGTATAAGCATGCACATATAGAATACTATATTCTACGGATTGATTATGGACTTTTATTCTAGTTTGGTTCACTAGAGCCACCAAGTGAACCAAAAGGTCAAACCCCCCAGGGTGCAAGAAATAATATTTAAATATAACTATTACATTTAAAACGGGCTCCATTACAAACGGGTCTTCAAACGCTTCTTGTCCTTGATCTCCAATTTTTCAAAATTAATTCTAACTATTCCTATTACAAAACTATTTAAAATAAATAGAAACCTTGATCGTGATCGAGGGAAGTACATAGGAGGAGATAGAATTTACATTAAGAAAAATTAGAGAAGGCGAGGTCGCTGAGACCCCATTTAATAAAACCCATACATTCATGCATCCAACTAAAATAAAATCCAATCATATTGGTGATAGTCCATAATCAATCCCATTTATTATCATACACATCATCATATACGCATCAATAAATAACATTCATCTCATGAATAATAAACATTTAATATATATATTGATATCATTTAATGGGCAAATTTAGTTAGTATAAAATCTATTTTTGAATCAAAATAAACTCCTTTATTTTAATCCAAATTTAAATCAAAATAAAACTATTTTATTTTAATTTATCCAATTTTGAATAAAATAAACTATTTTATTTTAATCAAAATTTTAATCAAAATAAACTCCTTTATTTTAATTAATTATGGAATCCAATTCCATGTATATAAAAAATCTTTAATTAAAATAAACTCTTTTATTTTAATTAATTATGGAATCCAATTCCATGTAAAAAAAATCTTTATTAAAGGAAACACGGATATTCTTTCCTATTCACAAATAAACTCTTTTATTTTGAATAATATGAAATCTTATTTCATATCTAAATAAACTCCTTTATTTAAGGAAATATTTTGGATTTAAGGAAGCATGGATTCTCTTCCAATTCACAAATAAACTCTTTTTTATTTTGAATAATATGAAATCTTATTTCATATCTAAATAAACTCCTTTATTTAGGAAAGATGGATTTACTTCCTATTCACAAATAAACTCCTTTATTTTAGGAAAATAAAATCAATTTCAACTCCAATTAGTTATCATGGAATGGAAATTCCAACTCTAATTAGTTAGCATGAAATCTAATTTTAAAATTAAAATAAACCTTTTATTTTAAAATTAAAATAAACCTTTTATTTTAATTATAAAATAAAATAATATATTTTATATATATATATAACTATTATATATATATATAAAATATATAATATATATATATATATATATATATATATAATTAATATAATATTAAAATATATATGGCCTTAGAAAACTTAGAATCACGTTAAGCTTTTTTTTTTTTTTTTTTTAAACTTTGGTAGCATGATTAGCTTCCTTCCTTTTTTTAAAAAATCATATTATAATGGTTTTCAACATAAAGTATATATATATAGTATATCAAATATATATATATATATTATGGTCGTGATTCTTTATTTTTTTTTTTTTTTTTTTTTTAAAAAATCTTGCACATGCTTTTATTGAATAATCCAAAAAATGATTTTATGTGATATGATATCAGTGCATCATCATAGACATACATTTTATCCTTTTAAAAAAACATCACGCAGAAAAAAAAAAAAAAAAATGCAATTTTTTTTTTTTTATTTAAATTTATATAATAAAATTATGCCCAATTAAATTGTTCTAAACATATATCAATATACATATCAAATTAAAACAATTAATAATTAGCATAAAGGTTTGGCTCTCGATGCCAGCATTAGGTTTGTAATTTTTCACGTATGCTATAATCAAATTGCAAAATAATGCGGAAGCATGAAAAATCGAGTTTAAAATTTTACAAACCATATACCCGGATCACCCTTTATGCATAATTATTAATTAAGCGAAAAGATAAAGAATAAATCATACCCTTGAAGATCGAGCTTCCCTCGTACAAGTTCACCTCCAAATCCTTTCGCGTTCAATCTTGAATCCACCGGGTTTGGTTCCTTCCTTTGATCAACGTTAGCCACCCAAATGTTTGGCCTCAGAGGTGATCCACCGAGGAAGAAGAAAATTCAAGAAAAAAGGTGGTTGGCTAAACCCTAGTTTTTCTATCTCATATAAAAGCGTCTCTCCAACAACTTGGAATTATTACGTAGTATGTTGAAAAATCAACAACCCATAACACCCATAATAAGACTCCTCTTATTTATAGATGTGGGCAACCCATCTTAACAATTAAGGAATTGGGATTTATTAAATTAATTAAATTCTTTTAATTAATTAAGCTCTCTAATCTTATTAGGGATAATTAATTAAACTCCTTTAATTAATTTAACCTCCTAATCTTATTAGGAATAAATGAGAGTACTTATATTAAATTAATTCCTAAACTCTTTTAGAAATTAAAATAATAATAATTGTAATAATATTAATAAGACTCCTCTTATTAATTTATATTTAATATTTCTAAAATATTAAATAATAAATATTAAGCTATTTAATTTATTCTATCACCATAGATTAAATTAAATATACATAATATATTATTACGATTATGCCATTAACTTCTTAAATAATTATTCTTCCTTTTATGGTGTGACCCTTTAGGTTCTCCATATTAACCGGTTGTGAATAAATCAATTAGAAACAATTCTAATCTTATTTAAATAAATAAATTAAATAATTAATTTATTTAAATAAATAATATTTATTCTACAATAGGATAAGCCTCCCTAGCGATCAAGCGACTTTCCGGATAATATAGATTTCAACATTAATCATTAAAGAACCTTTGAGTAAATAGTTCTAAAAGACAATTCAATCCTTCCACCATCTGATGTCCAATTAAATATAAGGCATGGAATTTACATCACAAGTCTTATTTTATTTAATTATATGTATTTCGATCCTTAAATGCATGACTCAAATAATGCAAATTAGAAACTCCTTTCTAATTTCATTACCTTGCCAAGGACTTTGGGTTGTCATTTATCGAATCACATAGGACATTTCTCTTCTTTTATTAGAAGTGGTAGATTCTTTATTGATCATACATTATCTCCATGTACAACTTATTATACCCAAGCATACCCTTTGATATACCCTAAGGGTCTTAAGGAATAAGTCAAAGTATAACTCATCATACACAAGATACTATGATGATCTCAAGTCCAAGGATTACTTGTACTACTATCTACTGAGAATTCCTATTGACAGCAAATAAAACTCCATTAGGTATTCCTTAGCGAGCCACGTTCGATGAACTTATTCTCTAATAAGCACCTACATACTTGCTTTAGTGTCTCCACACAAATGATCGTGAGATCAATCATCCTCATCCAATGAAGCAAGCAACGTATGTACCAATCTATCCGGATTCACTAATCCCCAATTTAGTAATCCAATGATTGGGAACTATTTTAGTTTTAAGCTTTCTAAGAATTTAGATCTCATTAGAATGATCATCATCATTATTCTAAAAGCATTGCTTAAAACTATGGGTTTATCACATATTATAAAACGAGATCATGTAGATAATTAAAAGCCTTTAATAAATTAATACTTTTTATTAATAAATGAATAAGATTGTTACAAAGTATATGCTTTATCATCAAACATGATTGGCTTGTATGCATACTACTTTCAGAGATTGCTACTTTTAGAAAGTGGCAAGATGATGCATGATTGGCTCAATTGATCATGCTCAGTATCCACGAGTAATACTACTGAAACTATGGATACTTCTACTATACTCCTGCACGTCAAGTAGTTGATGGTGAGGAAAGTAACGATAGAATCGGATATTAAGGAGCTCTTTGATCTAGAATGGCTAATTAGCATGAAAAGTTCTTAACATAATCAATTTGATTGATCAATTAGGACAATTGGTTTTGATGGATGGAGAGTTGAGCAAGATTTGATCTTGCACTCACTCCGGACTCCTTTCACAATTGTTGTGAATTTTTCATATGAACAAGCTAGATATCGCCTTTCATTGATTTGCTTAACATGTTGAAAAATGTCGAGAGTCACTTTTCAACCAAGAAAGATCAAGTCTTACTTGGTAGGGGCCAAAGGATCTTGAAATAAAGAACGATTCAAAGAAGGTAAATATAAAGGCATAAACAAAGGATAATAAGAACAAAGCGATATGGATAGCAAAGGAGTTTGCTTCCACTGCAATAAGCCTGGACACTGGAAAGAAACTACGAGAAGCATCTTGCAGAGGCTAACCAAAGAAGCTTAGTGAAGTTTCGGTTACAAATACAATTTTGTTCATGATTTAAAATAAATTTTTTTTAAGTCAAGGTTCTACTTGGGTATTGGATATCGACTTTGGTTATCATAAATATAGATTTATGAAAGGACCAATCAGTAGAAAGCTAAACAAATATAAGTAATCCTATGTGTGGAAAATGAAGCAAAGGTTGCTGCATTAGCCATAGAAACTTATAGTTTAACAATGCCTACGGGCAAATCTATTAAGTCAATAAGTTGTTATTGTATTCCAGTTCTTGTTAAAAATATTATTTCCATTTTATTGTTGGACAATGAAATCTTTGGTATTATAATTAAGAACAATTGTTGTTCTATTTATAATAATAATGTTTTGTATAGAATGGAATATTACTTAATAAATTTTGTATACTTGACTTACATGAAAATAATTTTGCATATTGAACAAATTAGTATAAGAAAATGAGATGATCATTCAAAGAGTTGAATGTATGTATTTGTTGAATACAAGTGTGAATTATTTAAAAGGTTCAAAGAATTGAAGTGAAACAAATTGACAAAGTATTAAGATTCTTTGATTAGATCAAGGAATAAATACTTGTGCAATAAGTTTCTAGATCATCTCAAATGGTTTTCTCATAATGGACACATCCCGACTGTAATAATTGATTGATGTATCCCGAATGAAAAATCGTACCTATTTGGACATAGTGCGGTCCAAAATGATTTTACCGACATTCCGGTATCCTTTCAGGATAATGTCCTAGAAATGGTCTGCATATCTCTAAAAGGTAACCTCAAAATTCTGGCCCAAGACTCCATAAAAGTTATGGATAGGAGGATTCCTAATCTTAAGTATGTTAAGATAAGGGGTTGTCCAACTTATGTGAAAAGGTTTCAAAGGATAAGCTTGGGACAAGATTTTTATAAGTGTCGATTTGTGGGACATCCTAAAGTAAGTTTAGGGTATATGTTCTATAATTCTACTTAGCAAAAGGTGTTTGTTACGAAACACGGCGCCTTCTAAAGATAAAGGTGTTTATCATTGAAGAAGGGCTAGTGGGAGGATAATAGATCTTGAAGAGTTCAAGAACCACAAAACACTATAAGTCAAATAAGAGGAACACAGTAGATAGAACCTATTATATTGAATCGTAATTACGGAAATCGAAGATACCTAGGAGGTAATAGATGATGATCAAGATACATCTAGGAGGTGATGGATTCATCATGGATGATGAGGATGAGGTGAACACTCATAGAAATGGATGAAGCATGTTTCCAAATATGGAACATTCGTTTTGATGAGGATCAAAAGAGTTTGATTTTATCAAAAAAAAGAATGAACCTAGTGTGTACAAAAGGGGCGTGGGGCGGCCGTCATTTCCTAATATTATATGTTGATATACTACGGATGAGGAATGACATACCAATGCTACAATCAAGTAAAGATAAAGTTGTCTAAACATTCCTCCATGAATGATTTGGGAAGAGTATCTTAATTGGGGATAAAATCTATATAGATAGATTTAAAAGGATGCTCAACTTAATCCAAGGAAGCGTATATTCATTTGATGCTAAAGTCGTTTAGCATGGCAAACTCCAAGAGATGTCTCATGTTGATGAGCTATGGAGTGTATCTCTCTTTATAGTCCTTTAGACTCGAAAGAGAGATCGCATGAATAACAATCATGTATGCAATGAAATATACGAGACTTGATGTTGATCGGTCATATTATGGAGAAGTTCAGCATGAGTCGTTGAAAAACATCTTAAAGTTCTTAACCCAAGCACTAAGGATGTGATCATATTCATGGTGGGTCTTAATTAAAACTAGAGGGCTTAATGGACTCAAGTTTTCGAGACGCACCAAGACGATAGAAAAATCCACTTTAAGGTAAAGTGTTGCCTTGAGCGAGTGGTGCGTTGAATTGGAAAGGTTTCCAACAAAGAAAGAATTCTTTGGTTTAGTGATAAAGACAAAGTATATAGCTATAAATGAAGCTGCAAGTTGATTGTTTGGATTAAAAGTTCATTACTGTAACTAGGAATAGTTCCTAAGTCTCATCTTGGATCTAAACATGTGTTGTGGCACTTTCATTTGATTATTAGAATCATTGAAAGATGGGAAATCACTATAGAGATAGTGGACTCTCATGAACAACATTACATATCCATTAACTAAAGCTTATCCAACAAAGCGAGGATAATCGTCACTTTAGAAGAAGAGTATAAGATACCAATGGCGATTGGCTTTTAGTGCAAGTGGGAGATTGAAAGTAATATGCACACAAGCCAATCATGTTTGATGATAAAGCATATACTTTGTAACAATCTTATTCATTTATTAATAAAAAGTATTAATTTATTAAAGGCTTTTAATTATCTACATGATCTTTGTTTTATAATATGTGATAAACCCATAGTTTTAAGCAATGCTTTTAGAATAATGATGATGGTCATTCTAATGAGATCTAAATTCTTAGAAAGCTTAAAACTAAAATAGTTCCCAATCATTGGATTACTAAATTGGGGATTAGTGAATCCGGATAGATTGGTACATACGTTGCTTGCTCATTGGATGGGGATGATTGATCTCATGATCATTTGTGTGGAGACACTAAAGCAAGTATGTAGGTGTTTATTAGAGAATAAGTTCCTTTGAGCGTGGCTCGCTAAGGAATACCTAATGGAGTTTTATTTGCTTGTCAATAGAATTCCTATAGTGATAGTAGTACAAGTAATCCTTGGACTTGAGATCATCATAGTATCTTGTGTATGATGAGTTATACTTTGACTTATTCCTTAAGACCCTTAGGGTATATCAAAGGGTATGCTTTGGTATAATAAGTTGTACATGGAGATAATGTATGATCGATAAAGAATCTACCACTTCTAATAAAAGAAGAGAAATGTCTATGTGATTCGATAAATGACAACCCATAGTCCTTGGCGGCGCAGAATGAAATTAGAAAGGAGTTTCTAATTTGCATTATTTGGAGTTGTGCATTTAAGGATCGAAATACATATAATTAAATAAAATAAGACTTGACAGTAATTCCATGTCTTATATTTAATTGGGACATTGTATGGTGGAAGGATTGAATTGTACGGTAACTATTTACTCAAAAGGTTCTTTAATGATTAATGTTGAAATCTATATTATCTGGAAAGTCGTTGATCGCTAGGGAGGCTTATCCCTATTGTAGAATAAATATTATTTATTTAAATAAATTAATTATTTAATTTATTTATTTAAATAAGATTAGAATTATTCTAATTGATTTATTCACAACTTAGGTTTAATATGGAGAACCTAAAGGGTCACACCATAAAAGGAAGAATAATTATTTAAGAAGTTAATGGCATAATCGTAATAATATGTTAAGTATATTTAATTTAATCTATGGTGATAGAATAAATTAAATAGCTTAATATTTATTATTTAATATTTTAGAAATATTAAATATAAATTAATAAGAGGAGTCTTATTAATATTATTACAATTATTATTATTTTAATTTCTAAAAGAGTTTAGAAATTAATTTAATATAAGTACTCTCATTTATTCCTAATTGGATTAGGAAGGAAAATTAGTTAAAAGAGTTTAATTAATTATCCCTAATAAGATTAGGGAGCTTAATTAATTAAAAGAATTTAATTAATTAAATAAATCCCAATTCCTTAATTGTTAAGGTGGGTTGCCTACATCTATAAATAAGAGAGTCTTATTATGGGTGAAGTGGTTGTTGACTTTTACAACAACGACATAATTCCAATTTGTTGGAGAGTACACCCTTCTATAGAGATAGAAAATTAGGGTTTGAGCCAATACATCATCTTCTTGAATTCCTATTTTTTCTTGGTGGATCACCTCTCAGAGGCCAAACACTTGGGTGGCTAGCGTTGATCAAAGGAAGGAACCAAACCCGGTGGATTCAAGTTGAACGCGAAAAGGATTGGAGGTGAACTTGTACACGAGGAAGCTCGATCTTCAAGGGTATGATTTTATTCTTTATCTTTTCGTTTAATTAATAATTGTGCATAAAGGGTGATCGGGTATATGGTTTGTAAAATTTTAAACTCGATTTTACATGCTTCCGCACTTTAATGCAATTTGATTGCGTTTCTGAATATTACAAACCTAACAGTTTATATGTATGTTTATATGTGATATATGTTATGATATGTGAAAATAATATATTTTAGTATCACAGAATAAAGTCGTGAAGAGGGGATCGGCATGATCAAGAGAGAATAAACATTAACCGATTTTGAATGATTCGGTGATTGTGATTTAGGGGACGGAATCCTTGTAAGGAAGAAGAATGTGATAACTCAAATTTTGGGAATTATTAAAATAAGAATTTAATAAATAAAATTCTTATTAGATGATATGTTTGGTGATATAATATTGCATAAATGAGTAAGAACTATGCAATATGTGATGTTTTAAGCTTAATAAATATATTAGTATTATATATTTTTATATGTAAATAAATTGTAGGGTTAATTTATTAAAGCAAATAAGATGGGTAGAATTAAAATAATTTATAATATTAAATTATTTTAACGTGGTAAATTAGTGGCATTAAAAATACTTAGTGTATAACCACCATTTTATTGAAGAAATTATATATTACATTATAGAGTGTAATGTATGCAGATTTTAATGTAGTGAATATATTTTTATATTTATTACAATTAAATTGTTGAAAACAATTTATAGAAGGGAAAAGAAAATAATTAGTTCAAGTATACAAAAATTATTGTATACTTTAAATAAAGGATATTAGTGTAAATTCTAGCATTTAATTATTTTAATAAGGGCAAATTATCACACCAAATGTTATTAGTGTGGTAATATTATGTAAGATAATATGTAAAGTATAAATATATGACATATATATTATATGATGTCAAAGCCGTGGGTATGCATTATAAGTATGAAATTTGGAATGAAAATCCTAATCATTAAATTAGGAGTAATTTGGAAGAATAAGAAGCGAGGAGTTGTGATTTATTGGAGTAATAGAGAAGCCGCCAAGAAAAAAAAATAATAAATAATAATAAGTAAAAACTTTGGTTTGGTTAAGGAGAAAAAAGCATGAAGGCATATTTTGGAGTTGAACTATAAGAGTAAAACCAAGTTAATTCAATCTCTCTTTCTCTTCCCTCGCTTCCTCCACCTGGTCTCCTTCTTGCTCAATTTCCTGCTTAGAACAAGCCCAAATCCTCTTTACCTTTCGTTTTGCCTGAATCAAGCTCATCCCGTCTATCCTCGGTTAGCTAGGTCCGTATAATAAGTGAGTAGCAAGGTTTTAATCAAGCTCTAGCAAATCAAAGGAAGAGCATACAAGGAATTGCAATAAATAAGCAAGCTAACAACAATTAATGATTTGTTAATACTATGTTGTATGTATATGGTTATCGATTAGCAATTAAAATTGATTGGGTTAATTATGTTATGAGTTGGCCAAATTATTAGGCAACAAAAATAAAGATATGATAGTTGGTATATCTTGAATTGAGGTAAGAAACTAAAAGTTAAGCTCATATGGTTATATTTATGCAAAAGCAGCTTAGTTATAAGGAAATTCAAGTTAGTTTGGCAAAGACAGTAATTTATGAAATGGATAAGTTAATCGACATGAATTGTGATATGTAAGAATAATGATATGTGATATAGCTAATTATTATCAAATGAAGTGGAGTATACAAAGTTTACTTAAAGTTAGTAAACTAGTTAATGTAAGTATATTCATGTATGGTTTTCGTTAAAATTGGATCCTTGTGGACTGAATTAGAGCCATGGAGATTAGCGTGGTTGTGCGGAGTAATAAGGTGGGGAAAAATTGGGCCAGAACACAAACCAAACTCTATGAAAACTGAATTTTATAGCTTACACACACTATGTGTTCGCTAAAACTCCTCTAAGGACTGTTTTTGTTAAAAATGAAAAATAAGCGGGCCAAGTCCCGAAAGTTATATATATACACATTATATATAACTAATTAGAGAGTTTTGGTGAATCGAATTAAGAGAGGAAACATTTTTGAGACAAAACGAAAAGTTGAAAACTAGTTTGGCTACTACTGACTTTGAGGCCAATTTCGAGACTAGTTATATTTCTAGAAAAATTATGGGTTTTTGGGGAAGTATAGTACACTGAATAAGAAATTCATAGCCTCTGGAATGGACTAATTCCGACCACGGAGGAGAGAGTTATAACATTCCAAAGTAAGCGTGTCGAATCTGTCCAAAATCTGGAAATCAGATTCTGACCAGCCCATTGCACGAATTTTCTGGAATTTTGTGTTTTGAATTTGAAAATGGTCAAAGAATAAAAGTTGTAGTTCCGGAAGTTAGCTTCGCGTGGGCTCAAGAATCGCTCAAAAATGTTTTGAAACGAAAAAGTTGCGACTGTTTTAGCGAAAGAGGGTAAAGCTGGAAATGAATTGAAAACTGTTATGAACGTCCACTTTTGACGCACTGTTTGGGCTACCTAATGAACCCGAATTGGGTAACTAGTATGTTTTTAAAATATTCTTACATACCATGTATAACATATTCAAAAATGAGCGCGATCCGACATGCGAGCTAAAAATGGAAAAATTACAAAGTAGCTGCTGTCATGGAGGGAGCTGCTGCCTACAGCAGCAGCAGCACACAAACAGCAGCAGCGCACAATAGCAGTTGGCTGGGGCTGTTTTGGCCTCTTGTTTAACGCGGCCTAAATTACCCAAAATGTTCGGTTAGCATTTTTTAAAATAGGTGGACATACCACCTATAGCATATCCAAAATTGTTCTGGATCGGGCTAACTAGACGGAAACTAAAAATATGCAAAGTGGACGCGAGAACACGTCACGGTGGCCCACGCCAAGGCCGGTCGGGCCAAGCCAAGGGCAGCCGGGCCCAGATTCGACGGCGCGATGCGCTTTCATAATAAACTTATAATATTTGACGTCAGAATACGTATTTCAAGGTATGGCGACAGATTTCGAGGTTTTGACAGGTTTCACGTATTCTCGAGGCATCGAGGCGGATATAGAACGCAGTTTAAAACCTATATAACGCGTATAACCGTTTGAAGCATACTAGATGCTATAAAAGCAATATGTAAACATAAGATTACATGTACATGAGTATTATATCTGTGAGATGGGATATGTTGACGTTAATGAAAGCTATTCCAAAGCTATACCTCGGAACTGAACGGTTTTCGAAATACAAAGCAAGAATTGTGTAAACAGAGTTGAAAATTCAGCGCTTGACATTAATAAGCTATGTGTAGGTATAAGACATACAAATAGCTTATGTCTACCTACAAGCCAAGAAAATGAGGCAAGGTTTGACATTATAAGAGAGGCATATATGCAAAAACATATATATACCTCATGTGTACATGAAATGGGGAAAAGTAATGTAAAATGAACGCATTAAGCTTTGAAAGCTAATATTCGTGTGGAATAGTATTTAAATTACTCACGAAAGTGAAGATAAGCTATAATTACGCAAAGTAATGGCACAAATGCACTATATGACTATAAGTCTACATATAGAGGCGTGTAAAGTCTGTAAATACTTTTAAAAGGGCTATAAATTGTAAATTTAATGAATTAACATTTTAAAAGCCGTGTTGGAATTTTTTAAGAATGTATAGCTATAATAAGCTGAAACCTAAAATATTCTAAAGAAATATGAAAGTTTCTTGGAAATAAGAATATCGATATCGATATAGTTTATGTGAATATCATAGCTATATAAAGTTATGGGATATGAATCGTGACTAATGTATTTATACATGTGAACATAACTTATGTAGGATTTGGAAGCGAAGTTAAACTAAAGTGTGAGACCCAGATTTTATCAATAAAGATTTAAATTTTGTTTAAATAATTTTTAATATTATGGTGTGAATTTGAGATAAATATTATAGTTGTGGGTAGATTTATAAATTTTGCAAAGTATGCAAGTGGTTATATTATATCGATCGATTTGGGGAATATTCGGTTTAGTAGAGGGAATATTCGTATAACTACCAATCATGGTGGACCCTACAATGTAATTATTGTCGGATCGAGAAAACGCGAAAAAATATTTTATTGAAATAACGACGGAAGTTTTACCGGTTGATACTATTGAACTACTTCCTAAGAGTAAAAGTAACACGAGAATAATGTGGTTGCATAAGAAGACACCAGATTGATTATCGATACTTACGGTAGAAGTCACTCGGTTTGATTCCATTATGTCGATTAATAATATTAATTATTATAATGATAATGATGTTTTGTTTTATTCGTATTATTAACGTAATAAAATGTAAACATCTTTTATATAAAATAGAATACTTTATTAAAGTTATTCTATAAATAGAATATATTATATTTTATTATGATACAGATAAGTGTTGCATAGTTGTAAGTAAAATATTTTTATATAAATAGAATATATTATATTTTATTTAAAAGATTTTGCTTTTAAATATGGACCGGTCGATTAAAGTAAATCAATCTGAACTGCTCATGGATTAATTACTACGCATTCTATTTTCCTATAAATAAGCTCATTCCTTCATTATTTTCTTATTTAATTCACCGAAACTCTGTAGAGAGAAATTATAGAGAAGTTTACATATAGAGAAAATCTATATAGAGAGAAAGAAGAAGAGATTCGGTACTTCACTACTTTGATATCCAAAGGTCTTTTTACTAGAAAGGTATTATTTGTTGTATTCGTAAGGATATTATTCGTTTGTATTCACGAAGAGAACTTCATTATTCCATTCTTTATTATTCTATTGGAATAACTCAGATACGCTGAGATACCCTATATTTGGTGAAATCCTCCGTTATTCCATTCATTATTATTCGTTGAATAACTCGTAAAAGTGGTATACCCTATACATAACCAGAGATACGCAGATACCCTATACTGGTGAAATCCTTATGTTATTCCATTCTTATTTATTCTCGCTGAATAACTCAGATACGCTGAATCCCCTATACTTGGTGATCTTCTTCGTTATTCCATTCTTTATTATTTCGTTGGAATATCCTGCTGCATGTGTTTTACACCGGATTCGGGTTCCATTGTTTATTATTCCGCATTTATTATTCTCATTGGAATATCCACCTGCGTGTGTTTTACACGGACCGGTTCCATTGTTTATTATTCAAAGATTTATTATTCTCATTGGATCATCCTCGCTTCGCGTGTGAATTTCACCCCCGACCGTTCCATTATTATTATTCTCATTGAATAACTCATCATGGCAAGCACCGCTGACGCATGGTGATTTCTTTTGTTATTCCATTCTTTATTATACCCAAATAAGTTAAAACTTTGACTTCTATACTCCATGAAATTAGTAGAATATCCTCGATATTTGCGCTTCATCCAAAGATCTTTTCATGGAAATATTCTTCGATCATTCTTGAATTTTACTCTACAAAACAATATCTTGTTAACAATTTGACGTTACTAATTTCTCGGATAAAATAATTTTGAACTTGTTTTATTGAATTATTATCTCATTGTCATCATCCTCATGTTATATTATGTTATCTTGGCTTACGTGCATAGATGGACTAAGTATGATTATGACTGTGGATCATTCTAAGTATAATCACGGCTTGTTATAAATGATGTGATAAAAGTCCTCAATTGGCCTCGTGAATGCAAGTCGATGGATAGTTTTTGGTATGATTATGACTGGGGTGATCTTAAGATAGTCCACGACCATTGATAATTTGATGAAAATCCTTGACCGTGGTATGTGGATGATTAGATATTGTGGTTTATTCATTAAAGTCGAGTCTCAAGCTTATAAAAATTGATGAAAACCTTTAAAACCTAAAAGATAGAGATTTTATTCTCTACTCGACTCTTTTAATGGATCAGAGCATATTCACGCAGCTTAAACCGGTTGTCTATTGTATTTTCTCGGGTTTAACATTGTTGAAGACTATTGATAATTTATTCGCATTATCTTAGTCATAATATTTTTATCGGGCTAGTTGAGCTCACCCTTTCTTTCACCGTTTCTTTAGGAAATAAGAATATAAATTTGGACGAGTTGGGGAAACGAGTGATGGTCCTCAAGATAGCATTAGTAGTCCTCACTATTTCGTGAAATAGTGTGATAATAGTTGTAATGAGGACTCCTTTTGAAGTCAGTATAATATCTAGTAGACAATATTTGTATTCAAACTCACTTTGCTTATGTCGATTGTATACTACGCTTATATTAGTAAGTTGTATTTGAATTTATGTACCATGTAAGTGGCGACCCAAGATGGGTGACGATATACCTAATTTTGGGGCGCCACAGGTTGGTATCGAGCTTAGGATACGATCCCCGCTAAGATGTGAGAATAGTACTAGGAGGGAGAGACGGGAATACCTTCGCTAGTATGACCTACCTAAGTTTATTTGGTATTTGATTGGCCTCACGTAGATATAGTGATAATATGTCGTATGTCAATTAACCCTTATTTTGTGGCAAGTGATTGAAAATGGCATCCGAGAATGTTGAGAATAAAGAATGGAGCATGAGAGACCGTTGATTCTCCATGATTAATAATCAGGACAATGTGCAACAGGATGGCGATAATCCTCCCGTAAACAACAACACCGATCAATCGATTTAACGACGCAGACGCTTAAAAGGTTTTAGAATTCATGCAATATCGCAAAGCGACTCTCGCCCCAAAACGTAGGTGGAAACACTTGAAACTCTCCATGCGGTCACCGCTAAACAATTCAAGGAGCCGGGACCACCGAGTTTAAGGGAGAGCCAAAACCACTTCTGGCGAAGCATGGATAAAGCGTATTACACAAGATATTTGATGTCTTGGGATGCTCCGAGGAGCAAAAGGTTCCTTTTGTCGCCTTTTATGTTAAGGCGGAGAGGCAGACATCGGTGGAATTCCAGAAACGTACTCAACTCTTTCAGATCAAGATATCTTGGGAGAAGTTCCAGAGTCGTTTCAACGACAAATACTTTCCGAAAAGTATTCGCCACATGAAGGAGGTGGAGTTTATCAAGTTGGAACAAAACAATATGACCGTGTCGCAATACGAGGCAAAATTTGCGGAGTTATCACGGCCATCGTCCCACTTGGTGGATAATGAAGAGAGAATGACGCTAATGTTTTTAAGAGGTTTCGAAGCAGAGATACGCCAACATCTTATTTCTCATAAACCGTGTTTTTATTCAGATGTTGTAAATAGGGCTCGCTTAGTGGAGCGCGATAACGAGTCAACGTAACTAAAAAGAGAGCAAATGCAAAATTATAATACCAAATGGAGAGTAGTCATCAAGCGGTGACAACAAGCGTGGAGGGAATCAACAAAGCCAGATATGGTAACCACTTTTGGTAATCGAGGCCAAAATAATAAGAATGGACATTTCAAGAAAAGGAGACTCAACAATGATGGAAAGACGTCAAAGACCAAAGACCGTTGTTAAGGAAGGAGAAGGACCACCTATCATATGCTTCAAATGCGAGGAGAGGGACACATTAGTCCGAATCGTGCTACGCCGGCCCAAAGCATGTTATAATTGTGGAAGAGAAGGTCACTTAGCTCGATTTTGTTGCCATCAAGACAAATTCAACTAGGATGGAGGCACCAAAGGTCATTCCTGCATAAACCAAAGCCTAGTAGTTTAAGAGAGAGTTTTTTTCTTGTGACGAGGAACCCAATAAAATTATCACGGTAAGTTAATCATAAGCTCATGCGAAGTCTATATCCGTGTTAGATACCGTTCTACCCACTCTTTTATTTCACCTAGTTGTGTCAACGCTTAAATTTGACTCAAGAAGTTAAACTTTGACTTTATCGTTGAAACTTCGTTAGTAGAGGAGCCTTCGTTATCGCTACTATTTTTAAATCTTGTTGATTCAAATAAACATTTTCACGCTACATGTCGATCTTATCTTTTTGAAAATACTTGCCTTTGATGTGATTTTAGGAATCAATTGGTTAGCTAATCATCATGCTTTTTCAGAAGGTTGTTAGCTTTTATATTCATAACCAACTCGTTATACTTAATTCAAAGTAACCAAACCCTAAAGTTAATCATCGTTATATCAAGCCATAAGTAAAGAGCCCCTAACCTTTCGATGTTGACTTCCTTGTGTGGAATGCACCGAAGCCAAACTTTCAGTAGGCAATATCGTGAATGAAAATGGCAAGTTTATAGGTATCATTGTGAGGTGCTATCTAGGTTAAGGGATAGAAGTCACAGTTGGTATCAATGTGATGTACTATCCAAGTCTTGGATGAGAGTCACAGCTTTGAATGATATCATTAATAAATTTCTTAACGATTCTTGAAGATTTCCTAGCCTACCCTAGAGCGTGAAATCGAATTTTGTATCGAATTCAAAGATACAAAAACCCATTTCTTAAACCTCAAATATTTCTTCAACTAAAAGGATCTATTTACGAGGATTATGATGAAAGTCATAATAAAAGCATTGACTAATGAAAATTATGGGTATATGAAGTATTAGTAAGTGTTATGATAAGTTATGTTGGTTATTATGTGAAAACATGAAAGTTTCTTAGAAATCACAAAGAGTTGAAAATCAGATTTCGGTGAAAAACGTAACATAAACTTCAATTGACCATATCTCCTATTATATTTTGAATTTTGAATGTGGTCAATTCCTAGAGTTAGATCTACGAGTTACCTAACTAATCCAAGTGGAATTACTGGAAAAGGTGTTGTAGATTTTGTGTGGACTGATTTTAGCAAAGGAGTGCAAAGCTGCAAAAACCGAAAAAAGCTGCTGCCATGATTTTAGAGGGGCTGTTTTGGCAACTTAAATTATGAGAAAAATTCTGGCCTTTTGGGACATGAAGGTATATGGTATAAAGTACCTCCTGTCCAAAAATGAGCTCATTCTGAATTAAAATGAGCAAGTTATGACTATTTCAATATTTAGGTTTTTCCGACGAAAAATACTATAACCGGAGTTCTATAACTCCGATGACCATGAAATTTAAACTGGAAGCTCACGATAACATGTGTAAGGTCCTGCCAAGATTTGGGAATTTTTGGAGTTAAACTTGAGGTAGCTAATTTCTTAAGAAATTAATTAGTAATTGATTTTTGAAAAATAGTAAATGAATTTTAAAAATTCGAGAAAAAATATATTTTCATCATGGGACTATATTATGCTAAATCCCAGAAAAGAAATATTTTTGGGACTGATTTGGTATTTTTCATGAAAATAGTTTAGTTACTTAACATATGAGTTAAATATGTTATGTGAAGTAACAAAGTTGAAAATATGATTTTATGGCTAAAGAATCCTATATAGAGTATATGCATATTTTTGAGAGATTTGATAATTGGTGATGATATCTTATGAGTATGGCATTTTGAATGATTAAATGCATTATATGGTAAAGCGTAAACAATTAAGATAAATTGTTTATAAATTTAAGAAGTGTTTAAAATATTGTTATAATATTAATGATATTAGATTATGAGATTATTAAGTGATTGATAACATGGGGATATTCTTGAATCCTCGGATAAATTATATTATAAATGTTTAATATTTATCCTTTATCTCATTTGATTCGATTCTTTATATCATTATCCTCACGTTTATATTATATTGAAAGTCATCTCGTATTCTGTAGTAAGATAGATGGACTTGGTATGATTATGACTGTGGATTGTTTGGTATAATCATAACCGTAATTAAAAACACGATTATCTTCGGGTCCGTAGTGCATGGATAATTTGTGGTCGTGATACTAATGAATACACGATTATCTTCGGTAGTAGTGCATGGATAATTTGTGGTCGTGATACTAATGAATACACGATTATCTTTCGTCGTAAAGTGCATGGATAATTTGTGGTCGTGGATACTAATGAATACACGATTATCTTTGGTCAGAATACAGGCATGGATAATTTGTGGTCGTGATACTAATGAATACACAATTATCTTTCGCCGTAGAGCATGGATAATTTGTGGTCGTGATACTAATGAATACACGATTATCATCGTCGTAGTGCATGGATAATTTGTGGTCGTGATACTAATGAATACACGATTATCTTGGCCGTAGTGTATGGATAATTTGTGGTAGTGATACTAATGAATACACGATTATCTTTGGTCAGAAGTATGGATAATTTGTGGTCGTGATACTAATGAATACACGATTATCTTCTTTGGTCAGTAGTGCATGGATAATTTTGTGGTCGTGATACTAATGAATACACGATTATCTTTCGTCAGAAAATGGATAATTCATGGTCGTGATACTAATGAATATCCTCGCTTTTGTAGCAGGATGATTCGATGATATGGATTAATTATCGAATGAGTCTCAAAGAATGAAATATTAATTCATGGATACGGTAAAAGTCATCTTTGGTCAGAAGTGCATTGATAGACTTGGTATGATTATGACCAAGGATTATTCTAAGATAATCACGATCAGAATTGAAAACACGAATATCCTCGCCAAACCGTGCATAGATAATTCGTGGTCGTGATACTATTGTTCGCGTTTCAAAGATTATTGGTTTTATAGCTTGTATATTTCGGCCCAGTAGTGCAAAGATGAATTGTTAATGAATATCTTCGCCGGATTGCAAAAGATGAATTTAATGTTTTCAACGATAAAGGTATTCAAGGTATCCTCACCTCTTTATCATACCAGTATCGCACTCTAATTTCGAGGGCTTAAATTCCATAAGGAGGGAGATTGTGAGACCCCAAATTTTACGAATAAAAGTGTTCAATTTTTCTATTTTGGTGAATAGTTAAATTGATAAAAGTTTAAAGTTAAGGGTCATATTTGAAAATTTTTCAAAGTAGATAAGCATAAAATGGTTACTATTCATAGTTCTATTCACCACCAAAATTACTATTCACTCTAGTATTGTTCACTTGAGTATTTGGGACACTTTTTGTGTCGAGTACTATTCACGAAGTTACTATTCATGAATTACTATTCATGAGTTACTATTCACCCGAACAAAATATTTTATGAAAATAACGGCGGAAGTTTTACCGTTGATACTGTTGAACTACTCGGTAGTAAAAGTACAGTAATACGTGTGGTTGCATAAGAAAAGACACCAGATTGATTATCGATGCTTATGTGAGAAGTCACCGGTTTGATTCCATTATTCACGATTAATAATATGAATTATTATAATGATAATGACGCTTTTGTTTTATTCAGATTATTAACGTAATAAAATGTAAACATCTTTTATATAAAATGTAATACTTTATTAAAGTTATTCTATAAATAGTAATATATTATATTTTATCACGCATAGTGTTGCATAGTGTTTTGTATAGTGTCAGCATAATATTTGCATAGTAAAATGTTTTTATATAAATAGAATATATGATATTTTATTTAAAAGATTTTGCTTTTAAATATGGACCACGATTAAAGTAAATCAATCTGGACTGCTCATGGATTAATTACTATGCATTCTATTTTCCTATAAATAAGCTCATTCCTTCATTATTTTCTTACTTAATTCACCAAAAACTCAGAGAGAGAAATTATAGTAGAGAAGCTATAGAGAGAAAATCTATAGAGAGAAAGAAGAAGAGTATTCTCGTACTTCACTACTTTGATATCCAAAGTGTCTTTTACGGTAGAAGGATATTATTTGTTGCACTCGTAAGGGGTATTATTCTTTCTTATTCATGAAGAGAACTTCGTTATTCCATTCATTATTATTCTATCGAATAACCTGTAAAAGTGGTATACCTATACATAACCTCAGATACGCATGATACCCTATACTTGGTGAAATCTTTAGGTTATTCCATCCTTATTTATTCTGCATTGAATAACTCAGATACGCCGAATCCCCTATACTTGGTGATCTTTTTCTCGTTATTCCATTCTTTATTATTCCGCTGAATATCCCGCTCGTGTGTTTTACAGGACCTAGTTCCATTGTTTATTATTCCGCATTTATTATTCTCGCTGGAATATCCTTGTCACGTGTTTTACACCGGACCGGCTCCATTGTTTATTATTCAAAGATTTATTATTCGGTTGATCATCCCGCTTGTGTGAATTTCACCGACCTGGTTCCGTTATTATTATTCTCGTTGAATAACTCGCTCATGCTAAGCACCGCATGCACGGTGATTTCTTTTGTTATTCCATTCTTTATTATACCCATTAGTTAAAACTTTGATTTCTATACTCCATGAAATTAGTAGAATATCCTCGATATTTGCGTTTTATCCAAAGATCTTTTCATGGAAATATTCTTCCGATCATTCTTGAATTTTACTCTACAAAACAAAGATCTTGTTGACAATTTGATGTTACTAATTCTCGGATAAAATAATTCTTGAACTTGTTTTATTGAATTATTATGTCATTGTCATCATCCTCATGATATATTATGTTATCTTCGCTTACGTGCATAGATGAACTTAGTATGATTATGACCAGGATCATTCTTAGATAATCATGGCTTGTTATAAATGATGTGATAAAAGTCCTCAAAGGGTCTGTAATGCAGTTGATGGATAGTTTTTGGTATGATTATGATCGTGGGTGATTCTAAGATAGTCATTTGACCATCGATAATTTGATGAAAATCCTCGACTGCGGGTACGTGTGGATGATTATATGTGGTGGTTTATTTATTATTCGAGTCTCAGCTGATAAAAATTGATTAAAACCTTTAAAACCTAAAAAAGATAGTAGATTTTATTCTCTACTTGACTCTTTTAATGGATCAGATATTCCAATCGCAGCTTAAACTGGGTTGTTCATCAGATTTTATCGCTTTAACACTATCAAGGCTAATGATAATTTATTCTCGCATTATCTTAGTCATAATATTTCATCGGGCTAGTTGAGCTCACCTTTCTTTCACCTTTTTTCTTCTGTGAAATGAGAACATAGCCGGGATTTAGCCTGGGAAGGAAGTAATGGTCCAGAGGATAAGATTAGTAGTCCTCACTATTTTGTGAAATAGTGTGATAATAGTTGTAATGAGGACTCCTTTTGAGTTTTGTATAATATCTAGTAGACAATATTTGTTTTCAAACTCACGCTTTATGTCGATTGTATACTTACGCTTATATTAGTAAGTTCAGTATTTGAATTTATGTACCATGTAAGTGGCTTACCCAAGATGGGTGACGATACCTAATTTTGGGGGCGCCACAGTTATAGTTAGGTAATATTTACAAATTTTTCAAAGTATGCAAGTTGTCATATTATATTCAATTGGTCGGGAAATATTCTTTTTGTCAGAGAATATCCGCATACAATGGTACAATCATTAGTGGACCCCACAAATTGAATTATTGTCTGATTGAGAAAACGACAAAAATATTTTATTGAAAATAACGGCATGGAAGTTTTACCGTTAATATTGTTGAACTACTCGGTAGTAAAAAATGCGAATACTGGCGTGGTTGCATAGTAGCAATACCAAAGATTGATTATTGATGTTTATGTGAGAAGTCACCCGCTTTTGTTCAATTATTGCTACAATAGTTACGATAAGATCTCACATTATTTGATTCAATTATTGTTGATTTATAAGTTTTGTTTTATTAGTATTATTAACGTAATAAAAATAAATATCTTTTATATAAAAATGTAATACTTTTATAAAGTTATTCGTTTTATTTGATAATAATTAGATTATAATATATTTTATTATGCATAGTGTTCCATAGTGTGTTTTGATATAGTAAAATCGCTTTTATAAAGTTTTTCGTTTTATTAGATTATAAATGGAATATATTATATTTTATTTAAAAGATTTTGCTTTAATTATGGACCGCCGATTAAAGTAAATCAACTGACTGCTTCATGGGTCAAGTTATTATTCATTCCATTCTTCTATAAATAGAAGCTCATTCCTTCATTATTTTCTTACGAATTCACTGAAAATCCAGAGAGAAAATTATAGAAAGAAAGAAGAAAAGTATTCTGCTACTTAACTACTATTATATTCAGTTCTTTTACGGTAAGGAATATTATTCTTTTATATTCATGAAGAGAACTTACGTTATTCCATTTCTTATTATTCTGCTTTTGAATAACTTTCATATATACCTGCTACCCTATACTTGGTGACATTCTTCTATTATTCTCGCTCTTTTATTATTCGCTGGAATATCCCGCATGCGTGTGTTTTACACCGGATTCGGTTCATCTTTATTATTATTATTGTTGGAATATCCACGCTCGTGTGTTTTACATTGGACCTCGGTTCCGTCTTTATTATTATTCACATTGGAACATCCATGCGTGTGTTTTACACATTGGACTGGTTCCGCTCTTTATTATTATTACATTGGAATATCCCGCTTGTTTGTTTTTTTTACAGGACTGGTTCCATTACTTATTATTCGTTGGAACATCCCGCTTGGTGTGAATTTCACTTAATCGGGTTCCGTTATTATTATTCTCATTGGAATAACCGTCTATGCAAAGTACCGCATGCATAGTGATTTCTTTGTTATTTCATTCGTTATTATACTCGGTTGGTTAAAATTTTGACTTCTATCAGAAGAGACCAAGAAATTTTTAAATAAAAGGAATTTCCTTTATTTATTATTTTGAAATAGTAAGGGTTGATTTGATTAATGTGGATAGTTAAGGGTTAAATACGCAAATATTTCAAAATAAACAAGTGGTTATAAAATATTCATTATCGTCGGGAATATTCGTTTTGGTCGTGGAATATTCGTACTATCGGGAATATTACGACAATGGCAAGCAACCATGTGTGGGCCCCATAACTGAAAAAGCGATTGGATGAAGAAAACGACAAATATATGTTGTTTAAAAATAACTACAGAAGTTGTTATTCAAGTAACACTATTAATGGAATACCCATTGGTTAAAACATAGTAATACGCGTTGTTGCGACAAGAAGCATTTGCAGTATTGTACCAATTATTCAAGGCACTACTCAATAATGGTTATGATAATGAATTATCGCTCAAAGATTTTATTTTATTGAGTTAATAATTGTTGCGTTGATATTTTATATTGTCATTGTTTCAATAATTGTCATTACACAAGATTTTTCATTATCGAAAGCAATAATTCATATTATCCGAATAATATTATTAGATAACATTATTGGCAATGTCTAGAAAGTTCGCTCTAAGGAGAGGTTTGGTCACCTAATTGCGCGCCAAGAAGAAGAAATTCTTATCGAAAGCCCCTTTCCTGAACCGCACTGGTTGTCAATATTGTGATTCATAATATTATTTATGAATAATTAATTATTGATTCATATGATGAGAAAAATATTGATTTTATGTGGATATAGATGGAGAAAATTTTATAGTGACAATTGTTGAAATTGAAATTTTATCTTTTCTCGATAAAATAATTCATTTAAATATATTATTTTAATAATATATTAACGGTGATATTTTTTACAATGAATGTGGGATATATGAGTATACGAGGAGGAAGAGTATTTTTGTTGCAATAAATGTTTAAAACATGTTAAACATGTAAATTGGACCCCATTTATCGATGAAATTTGATTATAGCATGTAAAATCGATCGCTTGTGGATTTTGGCCAATTTCTATTTGGAATTTGGAAAACTTTCTTCGCAAAGTTGTAGAGAATTGAATTTCCTATAAAAACTCACGAGATTCGAATTTTCTGATGAAAGGGCTATTTATTATGAATTATTGAAGTTCGAAGCTCAAATAATTGATTTTTGTAAGTTTTAATTATTTATTTTATGAAAAACGTTTTTATCATTTCTTTCTAGAAGGTTGGCATGTGGGAAATGTTGGGATCTGATTTCCAAAGAGGCGTAGGAAATTTATTAATAATAATATATTTTATTAAATTTTTCGCTTTGGTGTTCTAAGCATTTTCCTATAAATAGGTGCTTAGGTTAGAATTGAAAATCACACTTTAAATCAAGTTTCTCTCTCTATATTATCGAGCGTATTCTTGTGAGTATTTTGAGTATACTTTGAGTATTGCTATATACGGTGCAAGTTCCTCAAAGATTATACCCTAGATTCTAGCTAGAAATCTTGATCTTTCGAGGTAAGGGATATTATTTTTTCAGAATGATACTATTTCTTCAATATCATTATAATTGAAATGTTGATCCAAGTTTTTATCAAATTTGAAACTTTTCATGTCGGGATTACTATTCATGGGTTCTTATTATTCATGAGTTACTATTCACGAGTTACTTATTCATGAGTTCTTATTCACGAGTTACTATTCACGAGTACTATTCATGAAGCGTGAAGATGTTTTGTGGAATTTCTATCTTTTGGTGGTTTGAGTTACTATTCACGATATCAAGATTTATTCACGATACTCTGACTATTCACGATACCTGCATTATTCAATAGAAAAATAAAATTTCTTCTTTTCGTCTAAAACATCTATTCGGATACTAACTCGATTGTATCCATGTTTTGATCATTCTTGAATTTTACACCACTATGATTATTTTTGAAGTATTTTGGACGTGGATAAAACCAAATAACGAATCCTTAATCCTTAATCCTTGTCATTTTGTTTCTTTGGATTCGCTTTAAAAAAAAATATTTTTCATCATCCTCGGTCTTAAATGATGATATTATGGAATATCTTTGCCAGTAGTGCAAAGATGAATGATTTCTTAAGAATATCTTTGGCCTCAGAAAGTGCAAAGATGAATGATTTCGAAGAATATCTTTGGCCCGTAGGTCAAAGATGAGCAGTGTTTAAATGAACATGACTAATCGATGAATATCTTTGGCCATAGTTAGTAAAAGATGAATATTTGATTCGAGATGTATATATGATTGATGTTACGGGGATAAAAGATAGAGCGATGAACTTTTAAATTCATACATAGAAGATAGTAGTTTGCATTCTCTACTTAACTCTTCTAATGAATTATTATTTCACCATGTAATATTGATTTAAAATTTGTTGTCTATTGTATTCTATTATATTTTCCTCGTTGAAGACTAACGATAATTTGTTGTATATTATCTTAGTCATAATATTCTTTTCGAAAGCTAGTTGAGCTCACCCTTTTCCTTTTGTTCCATTTTTCTCGTGGAGGCGAGAATATAGCGATACATACGCCTGGGGTATGGAATGAAGGTTTTAGAAAGGATTGTTTAGTAGTCCTCACCATTTTGTAAAATAATGTATCAATAAATGTGATGAGGATTTATTTGAGTATAGATATTGTTATGAAGATAATATTTGTATTCAAACTCACGGCTTTCTTGTTGTAATAATAAAGTTGTAGTTGTTTCGCATACCACGTATTGACAACTCGTAATGAGTGATGTATACCTATTTTGGGGCGTCACAGTTGGTATCGAGCTTAGGGATATGATCTCTGGCGGAGATCGGGGAATAGAACTAGAGGAGAGAGAGACGAGTAAATCCTTCGCTAGTGTGTCCTACCTAAGCTTATTTGTTAGTTGGTCAGTATATAGGGATATTATGTGATATATTGATTTCCTTAATTAACCCTTGTTTTATGACAGTATTTGAGAATGTCGACTGAGAATATTAACAATGGAAATGAGACCATGGAGATGCCTGTACTCACCAACGAGGAGAACGTGCAACAGGCTGACAATGTTCCTCCTGTGAACAACACCATTGAGCAGATGATGAACGAGGGGATGTTTAGAAGTTTTTTGCAGTTCATGCAAAATCGCACGAGGAGACTCGTGTTCAAAATACTGGGAGGAAATGATAGCAATTCACGGGTTGTCACAGCCTGCGGTGATTCAAAGAGTTGGGACCACCTGAATTTAAGGAAAGCGATCCGATCACGGAAAAACATGGGTCAAGCAAATTACCAAGATATTCGATGTCTTGGGGTGCCTGAGAAAGAAGGTTCCATTCGCCACCTTTATATTCCGTGGCGAAAAGGATCATTGGTGGGAGTCTGTGAAGGCGCACTCCATCCAAACAAGACTTTCAAAGATGTCTTGGGAGACGTTTGAAGAGCTATTTAATGACAAATACTTTCCGAAAGTGTTCGTCTATATGAAGGAAGTGGAGTTCATCGATTGGAACAAAACAACACGCGGTGTCTCAAAGACGAGGCAAAGTTTGCGAGTTATCGTGTTTGCACCTCATTTGGTGGAGAATGAGGAACGTATGTGTGAGACCCCAGATTTTATCAATAAAGATTTAAATTTTGTTGAAATAATTTTTTAATATTATGGTGTGAATTTAAGATAATATTATAGTTGTGGGTAGTATTTATAAATTTTGCAAAGTATGCAAGTGGTTATATTATATTCGATTGGTCGGGGAATATTCGGTTTAGCAGGGAATATTCGCAGATAACTACCAATCATTGGTGGACCCATACGTAATTAATTATTCCGGATCGAGAAAAACGACAAAAATATTTTATTAAAATAACGGCGGAAGTTTTACCGTGGTTCTTGTTGAACTACCTAAGTAGTAAAAGTACAATAATAAGTGTGGTTGCATAGTAGTATATTACCAGTATTGATTATCGATGCTATGTGAGAAGTCACTCGGTTTGATTCCATTATCGTCGATTAATAATATGAATTATTATAAGCGATAATGACGTTTTGTTTTATTCAGTATTATTAACGTAATAAAACGTAAACATCTTTTATATAAAATAGAATACTTTATTAAAGTTATTCTATAAATAGAATATATTATATTTTATTACGCATATAGTGTTATAAATGTAGTGTTTCAGATAGTATTGCATAGTGTTTGCATAGTAAAATGTTTTTATATAAATAGAATATATTATATTTTATTTAAAAATTTTTTCTTAAATATGGACCACGATTAAAGTAAATCAATCGACCGCTCATGGATTAGTTATTATGCATTCCATTTTCCTATAAATAAGCTCATTCCTTCATTATTTTCTTACTTAATTCATTGAAACACTAGAGAGAGAAATTATAGAGAGAAGTTTATATAGAGAAAATTATAGAAAAGAAGAAGAGTATTCGCTACTTCACTACTTCTATATTCAGATTTCTTTTACGGTAAGGGGTGTTATTCTTTCTTCTTGAAGAGAACTTCGTTATTCCATTCATTATTATTACATTGAATAACTCGTAAAAGTGGCATACCCTATACATAACCTCGTGATACGCCAGCATACCCTATACTTGGTGAAATCCTTATGTTATTCCATTGCTTATTATTCATTGGAATAACCTCAGATACATGGTTTTTACCTATACTTGGTGACATTCTTCTATTATTACATTTGGAACATCCATGCTCATGTGTTTTACAGGACACCGGGTTCCGCCTTTTATTATTCTCGCTGGAACATCCCGTCATGCATGTGTTTTACACCGGACCTGGTTAAAATCTTTATCATTACGTTGGAATATCCTATCTCATGTGTTTTACACCGGATCCGGGTTCCATCTTTATTATTCTGGTTGGAACATCCCGCTTGCGTGTGAATTTCACCCGACCGGTTCCGTTATTATTATTCTCGTTGGAATAACCTGCCCATACGCGGGCACCGCATGCATGGTGATTTCTTTTGTTATTCCATTCTTTATTATACCCAGTTGGTTAAAACTTTGACTTCTATACTCCATGAAATTAGTAGAATATCCTCGATATTTGCGTTTCATCCAAAGATCTTTTCATGGAAATATTCTTCCGATCATTATTGAATTTTACTTCATTTAACAAAGATCACGACAATTTGGACGTTAATAATTCATGGATTAAATAATTCTTGAACTTGTTTTATTGAATTACTATGTCATTGTCATCATCCTCATGTTATATTATGTTATCTTCGCTTACGTGCATAGATGAACTTAGTATGATTATGACCAGGATCATTCGGTATAATCACGACTTGATATAAATGATGTGACAAAAGTCCTCAATTGGCACTGTAATGCAGTTGATGGATAGTTTTGGCATGATTATGACCAGGGTGATTCTAAGATAGTCATGATCATTGATAATTTGATGAAAATCCTCGACCGTGGTATGTGGATGATTAGATGTGGTGGTTTATTATTAAAAAGTCTCGGCCGATAAAAATTGATGAAAACCTTTAAAACCTAAAAGATAGTAGACTTTATTCTCTACTTGACTATTTTAATGGATCGCTTATTTCACCGCAGATTAAACCGGTTGTCTATTGTATTTTATCGGTTTAACATCGCCAAGGCTAATGATAATTTATTCAAAGATTATCTTAGTCATAATATTTCTTCATTGGGCTAGTCGAGCTCACCTTTCTTTCACCGTTTCTTCTGTGAAATGAGAACATATTTGAGACGAAGTCGGAACTAAGTAATGGTCGTGAGGATAACATTAGTAGTCCTCACTATTACGTGAAATAGTGTGATAATAGTTGTAATAAGGACCTTTCGAGTTTGTATAATATCTAGTAGACAATATTTGTATTCAAACTCAAAGTTTACGTCCAGATTGCATACATTTACAGCTTATATTAGTAAGTTGTATTTGAATTAATGTACCATGTAAGTGATGCACCCAAGATGGGTGACGTATACCTAATTTTGGGGGCGCCACGGTTGGTATCGAGCTTAGGATATGATCCCCTGGCTAAGATGTGAGACAAGAACTAGGAGGGGGAGAGACGGGAATTCTTCGCTAGTATGACCTACCTAAGTTTATGTGGTATTTATTTGGTGGCTCACGAGTATAGGGATAATATGTGATATGTTATTTAACCCATATTTGGTTCTTTATCTCATTTCATTGATTCTTTATATCATTATCCTCATGCTTATATTATGTTGAAAGTCATCTGTGGCTCAGAGTGCATAGATGGACTTGGTATGATTATGACTGTGGGGATTGTTAAGTATAATCATAACAGTAATTGAAAACACAATTATCTTCGGGTCAGTAGTACGGATAATTTGTGGTCGTGATACTAATGAATACACAATTATCTTTGGCCGAAAGTGTATGGATAATTTGTGGTCGTGATATTAATGAATACACAATTATCTTTGGCCTTAAGTGTACGGATAATTTGTGGTCGTGATATTAATGAATACACGATTATCTTTCGCCGTAGTGCATGGATAATTTGTGGTCGTGATACTAATGAATACACAATTATTCGTCAGTAGTAGTGCATGGATAATTTGTGGTCGTGATATTAATGAATACACAATTATCTTTCGCCGTAGCGCATGGATAATTTGTGGTCGTGATATTAATGAATACACAATTATCTTTGGCCGTAGTGCATGGATAATTTGTGGTCGTGATACTAATGAATACACAATTATCTTTGGCCGTAGTGCATGGATAATTTGTGGTCGGATACTAATGAATACACGATTATCTTCGTCAGTAGTGCATGGATAATTCGTGGTCGTGATACTAATGAATACACGATTATCTTTGGCCGTAGTGCATGGATAATTCGTGGTCGTGATACTAATGAATATCCCTCGCCCGTAGTGTGGATGATTTGATGATGTGGATTAATTATTGAAATGAGTCTCAAAGAATGAAATATTAATTCATGGATGTGGTAAAAGTTATCTTCGGCGTAGTAGTACATTGATGGACTTGGTATGATTATGACTGTGGATTATCTTAAGTATAATCATGATCAGATTAAAAACACGTAATATCCCCCGCCAAGAAGGTGCATGGATAATTCGTGGTCGTGATACTATTAAGTCGAAGTCTCAAAGATTATTGGTTTTACAGCTTGTATACCTTTATTCCGTAGTACAAAAGATGAATTGTTAATGAATATCTTCGCCGGATCATGGAAGATGAATTTAATATTATTAACGATAAAGGTATTCAAGGTATCCTCACCTCTTATCATACTAGTATCGCATTCTAATTTCGAGGGCTAAATTCCATAAGGAAGGAGATTGTGAGACCCCGTGATTTTATCAATAAAGATTTAAATTTTGTCGAAATAATTTTTAATATTATGTGTGAATTTGAGATAAATATTATAGTTGTGGGTAGTATTTATAAATTTTGCAAAGTATGCAAGTGGTTATATTATATTCGATTGGTCTGGGGAATATTCGGTTTAGTAGGGAATATTCGACAACTACTCAATCATTGGTAGACCCCACAATGTAATTATCATTTGATCGAGAAAACGATAAAAATATTTTATTGAAATAACGACGGAAGTTTTACCGGTTGATACTATTGAACTACTCTTAAGTAGTAAAAGCACAAAGAATACGTGCAGGGTTGCGACAAGAATAATACCAGATTGATTATCGATACTTACGCGAGAAGTCACTCGGTTTGATTCCATTATCACGATTAATAATATGAATTATTATAGCGATAATGATGTTTTGTTTTATTCGTATTATTAACGTAATAAAAAGCGAAACATCTTTTGTTATATAAAATAGAATACTTTATTAAAGTTATTCTATAAATAGAATATATTATATTTTATTATGCATAGTGTTGCATAGTGTTTTGATAGTGGTGCATAAAGGTTGTTTGATAGTAAAATGTTTTTATATAAATAGAATATATTATATTTTATTTAAAAGATTTTGCTTTTAAATATGGACCATCGATTAAAGTAAATCAATCTGACCGCTCATGGATTAATTACTATGCATTCTATTTTCCTATAAATAGAAGCTCATTCCTTCATTATTTTCTTATGAATTCACCGAAACTAGAGAGAGAAATTATAGAGAGAAGTTATAGAGAGAAAATCTATAGAGAGAAAGAAGAAGAGTATTCGGTACTTCACTACTTTGATATCCAAAGGTCTTTTACTGGTAGAAGGGTATTATTTGTTGTAATTCGTAAGGGATATTATTCGTTCAGATTCATGAAGAGAACTTGATTATTCCATTCTTTATTATTCTATTGGAATAACTCAGTACGCTGCTAAAGACACCCTATACTTGGTGAAATCCCTCCGTTATTCCATTCATTATTATTCGTTGAATAACTCAGTAAAAGTGGTATACCCTATACATAACCTCGTATATGCGCAAGATACCCTATACTGGTGAAATCCTTATGTTATTCCATTCTTATTTATTCTCATTGAATAACTCGTATACGCTGAATCCCCTATACTTGGTGATCTTCTTCGTTATTCCATTCTTTATTATTCGTTGGAATATCCCTCGTGCATGTTTTTTAATTTAGGAATTCGTTCCATTGTTTATTATTCAAAGATTTATTATTCATTGGAATATCCTGCATCGTGTGTTTTACAGGACTCGGTTCCATTGTTTATTATTCAGCATTTATTATTTCATTTGGATCATCCTGCTTGTGAATTTCACCGACCGTTCCGTTATTATTATTCATTTGAATAACCTGTCATGCTAAGCACCGCACGCATGGTGATTTCTTTTGTTATTCCATTCTTTATTATACCCAAATGGTTAAAACTTTGACTTCTATACTCCATGAAATTAGTAGAATATCCTCGATATTTGCGTTTCATCCAAAGATCTTTTCATGGAAATATTCTTCCGATCATTCTTGAATTTTACTCTCACAAAACAAAGATCTTGTTGACAATTTGGACGTTATTAATTCCTCGGATAAAATAATTCTTGAACTTGTTTTATTGAATTATTATGTCATTGTCATCATCCTCATGTTATATTATGTTATCTTTCGCTTACGCATAGATGAACTAAGTATGATTTATGACCGAGGATCATTCTAAGATAATCATGGCTTGTTATAAATGATGTGATAAAAGTCCTCGGTGGCCTCAGAATGCGTTGATGGATAGTTTTTGGTATGATTATGACCGTGGGTGATTCTAAGATAGTCATGACCATTGATAATTTGATGAAAATCCTCGACCGGGTATACAGGATGATTAGATATTGTGGTTTATTCATTAAAGTTTGAGTCTCAAATTTATAACAAATTGATGAAAAACCTTTTAAAACCTAAAAGATAGTAGACTTTATTCTCTACTTGACTCTTTTAATGGATTACATATTCACCGCAGCTTAAACCGGGTCATCTATTGTATTTTATCGCTTAACATTGTTGAAGACTATTGATAATTTATTCTCGCATTATCTTAGTCATAATATTTCATCGGGCTAGTTGAGCTCACCCTTTCTTTCACTATTCTCTTCGTGAAATGAGAATATAGCCGGGACGAGTTGGGGAAATGAGTGATGGTCCCAAGATAGCATTAGTAGTCCTCACTATTCGTGAAATAGTGTGATAATAGTTGTAATGAGGACTCCTTTTGAGTTTGTATAATATCTAGTAGACAATATTTGTATTCAAACTCACAGTTTATGCCGTATTGTACGGCAGCTTATATTAGTAAGTTGTATTTGAATTTATGTACCATGTAAGTGGCGACCCAAGATGGGTGACGTATACCTAATTTTGGGGGCGTCATATAAAGTTTGTATCAATGGTCATTGAACGAGGCAAGTTTTTCAGTTCTATTATGTTTGTGGATTAAATGTGATTATGTGGTGAGTTACATATCCTGCTTTATGAATTGTTAAAGTCAAAATATGACCAAGTTAATTGGGTTATGGAACTCAATTTATATGTGATATGTGATAACACATGTTGTATGATGTAACTCGATAAGTTAGAAATGTATAATGCATGAATGTATGCATTGCAAGGAATTATTGATGCATGTAGGATATGCATAGTAAAAGAAATATGGTGCATATAGATTTGTGTGCTATGTGAAACATGATATACTGTTAAATTTGTTGGGCTGTCGAGCTCAATCTTGCAAACACAAAATTTTTTCAGGTTAATGATGTTAAGCAATATTACTTGCTATACGGATGATGAAGATTGAACGATGTGCAAAATGAATACATTTTCTAAAATTAGAAATGGTATAAATTTATGATTGATAGTTTTGTCAAATGTAATTGATAGTTATGTATAGTTTGAAATGTTGAATGGATAAAAATGTTTACTCTGAAATGAGAATAAATATGATTCTAGTATAAAGAAGAATTGTAAAGGTTGCGATTCAGGAAATGAATGAATGGAAACAAAGAAAAAAAATTATTATTCCGCATTTTTAGCCATTTTAACATTAAATAATGTTTTAAAGCTATAATATGGTAGTATTAACTCACAAGATCGGGAAGGGAAATGGTCCCGATTTTGGGGTCGTCACACCAAAGATCATGGTTATATCAATGGGCAATGGTCCAAAAATACCCCTAATATTTACCTCGATATCTCACTTACACTATGAACTTTTTTTTTTCTTCAAAAAGTATCCTTCACGTTACAAATTTAAGGTTAATTATACCCCTCCCATTAACAAACATGCCACCTTGACAAATATAGCTAACACCTGGGTATTTTTTGCTGACTAGGCATGTATTTTCACCTGGGTTCTCAAAAATTTGTTATTTTAAATGTTCTAAATATATTATGAGAAAGAAAACTTTAGATCCAGATAACATATCACGAGAGAAACCTTTAGATTTGATGTATGTATTATGTATGTATATACACACAACTCCTTTTTCAAATTAAAGAGATCCACATAACAAATTATGAGAGAGAAAGCTTTAGATTTGATGTATGTATTTTGTATGTATACACACACAACTCCTTTTTTAGATCTGATGTATTTGTTCGTGAGGCATACGAAAGCATTAATTGATTTGATGCTTGAAGATCCTTTTTCAGATCTGATGTATATATTTGATGATCCTTCAAACCGACAACAAAAACCCATTTCACAAACTCATCTCTGCTCTCATCTAATGCCGCTACTTCTTTTTTTTTTTTACTCCAAAAGCCAAATTTTTTTTAATGATAACAAATAACGTTTTCTTTTATATATGTTTTCACATGATCTAACTAAAATTCAAAAAATTACACTGCGTATTAAACAAACTCATAAAAAGAGCAACTATATATGATAAACACATAATTCAACATTTTATTATCCATAATTTGTCCTTTTAATTATATTAATTTGTTAAATTAATATGTTTTATTTTATTTTGTAGGATTTAATATTTGTTGCAATAAAGTCAAAATCTTGGTGATCAAGCGATATTTAATGCTCTTATTCATGTAAGGAATATCCAAGAAGAATCCTGCAAGGAGAAGGAAAGAGGTGGAACAATCTTGGTGTGCAAGTCAAATCCAACAAGAGAAAGGAAAGTCTATCTAGAAGATCTATTTGAGAAGTTGATTGTCACTAGGAAGTTGAAACCTACATGGAAATGGAACAAAAGTGTCCAAGTTCAATGTATCTAAATTAGGGTTCAAAGTTATTTTCCTATAAATAGGTCTCTTGTTTTAGAAAGAAAAGTATTAGGTATTGTATTAGTTTAGGTTAGGAGTAGGAGTAGATTAAATTACTTCTTCATTGTACGTTCGTTGGATGATCGTTAATTAAAGGGAGATTTTTTTTTTTTTAAATCTTCTTCTTTTCTTTATTTTTGTTAGTTTAATTATTTTTCATGTCTAGCTAATTTCTTTCATCTAGGATGAAGATGAAATTAAATAATTATTCTTGATAATATTTTTCATCTCTTCTATTATTTATGCTTTTATGTTTAATTGATTTCTCCTTCATGCTTCGTTATTGAAATACCTTCGTTTTATAGTTCTTATGTGATTTTAAATTAATTAAGAGGTTTTGATATATTATTTTTAAGATATGAGTTTTTCATAATCTATGCTTGCTTGAAGAAGTTTTGATGGGTAATTATAGTTAATTCTTAAATTTTTATAGTCTATGCTTGCCCACGTTAATTGTAAATTACTAAATTAAACGGAAGGGAGATCAAAATCATAATTGAGTTATAAAAATATACGAGATTGAATTATATGTTATGTTTATTATTTAATGGATTCGGATTCCTAGATATTGTTTCCTCATTATTAGTTTTCATATTCTAGTTAATCAATTTTCAATCTTTATTTCTAATTCGCCTAAAATAAATATTAAGGATACATTAAATTAATCTAGTCTCTGTGGGTTCAACCTGTACTTTCCAGTTCTTCAATTCGACACTATGCACTTGCAGTACATAATTTTAACACATCAGTATACTCTGTTTTGGTTGCTTAGAGAAAGCAACAAAAGAAAAATATCACATTTCCTTTTGAAAACTAAAAATTCAAATATGTATGTAATATGCAGGTTCCAGATTTTCTCGGCAAGCACACATATACAAATACTAGCTAGTACCTTTTCAGGAGAAGAAATAGGCAGGTGTAATGGACAGCGAGGGAATGTCAAATCAGTCACCAAAGAAAGTGCTTTCGCCGGACGTGATCATAGAGTGTAGTGGATTTACAAAAGAGTTTTTAGGCGATCCTCGTGATTTGTTCATCCGGTAAGGAGGAGAGAGAAAGAGAGAGATAGAAAAAGGATAACAGTGTTTCCAAACACAGCCATTACATTATTTGAATTTTAGAATTTTTCTTTTTGGTTTGATTAAATGATATATTTTGTTTTATTAGAAAATGTTCTATATTTAAGCTTTAATTAATTAATTTATTTAGTATTTTTGTATTTTAATTTTTTAATATAAATTATACTAAAAATAATTAATTTATAATAGAGTTAGTATAATTGTTTACTGTGTGTTTTAATTAGAAGTTAAATTTCTCTTTTCAGCCTCGTCAGCTAAATTAGATGAGGTGTCAGCTCCGTTTGTCAAAGTGGTATGTCTGTTAACGGGATGGACACAATTGACCTTAAATTTGTAACGTTAAGGGCACTTTTGAAAAAAAAAGTTCAGGATGTAAGTGGGATATCAAGGTAAATATCAGAGACATTTTTGGACCTTTTACCTTATACCAATTCATGGTCCCTGTTCATAATCATGTTAATCAATTAATCTTTGCACTCCGGACCAAAGATATTCAACTGTAACACCAATGGTCATACCAATCAACAACTCATCTCTGCACTACGGGCCAAAGATATACAACTGTAAAATCAATGATCATGTCAATCAACAGTCCATCTTTGTACTACGGGCCAAAGACATACAACTGTAAAATCAATTTTCATACCAATCAAAAGTCCATCCAAAGAATTATTTTATAAGAATACATTAAGCAATTTAGCCACATATAAATTGAATTAATAAATTGCTAAATTGTTAATTTATTCTGATATTTGAATTAATGAAAAAGTGATGTTTATATATTAGTCTCTAAGATAGAGGTGAGACCTATTCACTATTCAAAAAATTATTTTATAAGAATACATTAAGCAATTTAGCCACATATAAATTGAATTAATAAAATGCTAAATTGTTAATTTAAACACTAATATAAAATTCCATTACAAACTTAAATAAAATTAAAAGAATTATTTTATCATACGTAACTAAATAAATATGCACTCCATACAAAGTTAATGGAGACGATGTTACAGTAAAGAATGGCGATGGGATGAAGAAAAATAGAGATTTATAATTTTTTAAATTTTGATTTTGTGCTCTACTAATTATAAATGTTTAGATATTTCTTTATTTTTGTAAATAATTTGAATGATTTTTTTATTAGGTGTGATAAACGAATTCGGATAAACGAAACGGATATTATCCGTATTCGGATATTATTCCAAATATCGTATACATATTTTTTTTGAAATTCGCCGAATACCGGATACGAATATGGATAACGAATTAATTTTTTGGATATAGATACCACTGTATCCGGATTCGTATATATCCGTTTACACCCCTAATTTATAGTACTCTTCCTAATCCATTCCTATTATAGATTAAAAATAATTTATTCTCCTAATCAAATTAGAGATCACATTTTCTTGTCTTAGCCACCAACCAATCTAACAAGTAAATCTTTTTTCAACATGGGTTCCTTTCATGGGTGAGGACCCACACCCAACAACAACTGGACGAAAACATATATCCTCTACTCCTTCATATAGCTCTCATTGTCAAAGCTCTCAATTGTTGAGACTTTGAAACTAAAATGGACCAGACACAAATAAAATGTATTTACCCTTTTTGAAGGTAATTGTTACATGTTTGTGTTAGGAGTTAATTTCATATCGTACCCCGCAATATATATCCTTTTATACACTTCATAATTCGAGGTTTAAAAGCTCTTATCTCACTACCCAAAATACCGTAAAATAACTATTAATGACCATTTTGTTATTTTTGACCAAAAAAGTGGTCGTAATTGCCACGTGTTCAGGTAGTCACAGTATAAATACGATTTGACCTAATTTTTATATGTTTGACCATATAAAACCTTTGAAAAGTTGATTAATTAGATTAAGTAATACATTTATATTGACTAATACAATAAATTACAAATTTACAAACCTAATTTTGTTTTCTTTTTCCTCTTCTTGTCCATATCATCTTCCCCATTACCATGAAGCTTTCCAAAAATTTCAAAATCCAAAATACCCAGATCATTCAGCATCTTTCCTTGTAACCATTCATTGTGAAGCCCCAAAATTGGGTACTTATTAACCCGAACCTGGTACATCATTTCTATAACTATTGTGGAAGATATAAACATAAATTATTTATAAAATAACCTTTACACATAACTCCCAAGGACGGTAACCTTAACTTAGTACACATATTCATATTATACATGACTTACAATGTCATTTGCATCTAATACTATTACAAGTTTTAACTGCACAATAATCCAATGCGGGAATTGTCTTTTACTTTGCATGTATCCAAAGTTTGTCTTAATCTGAAATGTTATTATGATATAGTAAGGGTGAGCAATAAGTTTGCTCAACAAGTTTTAAATACAAATGAAGATATATTATGATTGAAAAGAATAATAAACTTGCAAACTTTCAACAATATATATAATAATTATGAAAGAACATGAATCAATTTTCATAATTGATCGAATGACCAAGTCAATAATGATGAATGGACAAAATTGAACATGAGCAAATTTAACTGAACCAAATGGTAATGAAGGTGATCAGCCTTTTATACCTGATGAACATATACAACATGCACAACGTGCGAATCAATATATCATAGATGTGATGTAATCAACAATGATTAACCACTAACATGCTTGAAAAATCACAACTCAAGTTTGAGTTAGATAACTTGCTCAATAAAAGAGTATAGGAACTTGCACAATAAGAATATAGTTCAGAAACTTACCTGTACCGTACTGCTATGCAATCTAATTAAGCTTCAGTTAAAAGACCTATTATTGATAATATCGTTCTCTCAATTAAAATAATATCATAACGTCTATCACTGCTATTTACAGTCATAATACAACATAAACATATAAGCACATATCCGTAACAGTCAATAAAACACATAAGACTCAGTATCAAGTCAAACTATTTCAATTTGGTTTGATCTCGATACTATTTCGACGTCCTGATTACCTTATCAGATATTATCGAGTTTATTTTAAATTAAACTTTGCTTAAACTCTTCAATATTACTTTAGATAATTTAATTATCAGTCATAACATTTTTCAGTAGCTCATTATAATTTTCAAATAATTATTATCATTTATAATGATTTTTTAATCATTAATATAATTTTTAAATGATTTAAATACCAAATAATTATATTATCATTAATATTTAATTAATTTCAAATATCAATGAAATGTATCGTCACAATATTATAAGTTATTTATTATAACTTAGAATATTTTTAATAACGTAATATCACCTTTTAAATGATTTTTAAAACATTTAAAATCATTCTTAAATAACTCGCCATTAATATTAAAATATTAATTTATTTCATTTCAAAATATTAAAAGTTATATTTTATAACTTAAAACATTTTTAAAGCCTTTAAATAATTTTTAAATGATTTTTAAAACATTAAAACCATTTTTACATAATTTATTTAATACATTTATTAAATAAATTTATTATCATTAAAATTAATTATTAATGAAATTCATACCAAAATATTAAAAGTCATTCAATATAACTTAAAATATTTTCGACACTTTAATATCATTTTAAATGATTTTTAAAATATTAAAATTATTTTTAAGTAATTTATTTAATACAATTATTAAATAAATTTAATATCATTAATATTTAAATAAATTAAAATATTATGAAATATATCTCAAATTATTAAAAGTTAATTTTTATACCTTAAAATAATTTTTACAAATTAATTATGAATTTTTTCATAATTATTTTCCATTTTATTCTAAATATTTTAATTAAGTAATTAATTTTCATTTAAACTATCGCTAAAGGTGTTCTTGAGCCTTCAAGAAGATTCAAAGTCAGTGTCTAGATGCCTACTTTGACCACTTGTAATTCTTTGATCTTGATGTTTCTGGGTATGAAGGTGTATTAGTTATGTAGTATTGATGTAATACTACATGTACTAACACATTTCAGGGTCAAACTACAACATAACATGAAGCTATAGGCAAAAAGTGTGACGCCCCCAAAACAGGTATACATCACTCATATTGGGTCGCTAGATACATGGTACAAAAATTCAAAGACAACATAATTATACAACAATCGTGTAAAATACGACAAAACATAGTTGAGAGTTTAAACAAGAATATTGTCATCTAGACAATATCCACACTCAATGGACTCCTCATTACATTTATTATCACACTATTTAACAGAATAGTGAGGACTACTAATGCTATCATCCGGGACCGTCACTCCGCTCCCCACTGCTAGTCCCGGCCTATATTCTCATTTCAAGAGAACAATGAAAGAAAGGGTGAGCTCAACTAGCCCAAGAAGAAATATTATGACTAAGATAATGCGTAATAAATTATCCTTAGCCTTCAACAAAGATATAACAACCGATAGAATACAATAGACAACAAGTTTTAGATCAATAAGCTGCAATTTGAATAAGCAATCCATTAGAAGAGTCAAAGAGAGCATAAAATCTATTATCTTCTATGATTTAAAAAAATTTCATCAACTTTATCATTTGAGACTCAAATTTTAATAAATAATTCACATCATCGAATCACCCTTGCACTACGGCCAAGGATATTCTTTAGTATCACAACCACAAATTATCCATGCACTACGGGCCAAGGATATTAGTGTATTCATTAATGGTCATGATCATGCCAACAACTGTCCATCAATGCACTACGGGCCAATTAGGACTTTTACCACATCATTTATAATATTACGGTCATGATTATACCGAATGATCCCTGGTCATAATCATACCAAGTCCATCTATGCACGTAAGCCACATATGACTTTCATCACAATATAAGCACGAGGATGATGACAATAATATAAGCATTAATCAAACGAAAACAAGGATAAATATTAAAGACTTTAAATTTATCCAAATATTATCAATCACTTAATAAACTCATAATCTAATATTATTAATATTATAACAATATTTTAATCATTTCTTAAACTTATAAACAATTTAATTTAATTATTTACACTTTACCAAATAATGCATTTAATCATTCAAAATTCCATACTCATAAGATTTCATCACCAATGATCAAATCACTCATCAAAATCAAGATATACCTTATATAGGATTTTCAAGCCATAAACTCCTATTTACCAATTTTTTAACTTCACATAACATATTTAATTCATATGTTCAGAATTAAACTATTTTTATGAAAATACCAAATCGGCCCCAAAAATTATTCTTTTCGGGGTTTAGCGTAATATAGTCCAATATTGAACATATATTTTCTCTAAATGTTTAAAATTCATTTACTATTTTTCATACGGCCAAAATCATCGAATAATTAGATATTTATCATAAATTGTACTTTTGTCCAAAAATTCAAATTTATAGGGTATACCCTCGTTATATACATGTACTCCCCAATAGAAATTTTACCAATTTTGGAGTTAACCACAAGGAGTTATAAGGGTTTACTTTTAAAATAGTCTTTTCCCATAAAATTCATAACTCCTAATCTATACATCCAAAAATCGCTATTTTGGACACAATCTAGAAAACTCAACAAATTATCATTTCAATTTTTCCGAATTTTTGAGGGTCGAAAAATTACTTAAATCAAGAATGGATTTTTCGCCATACGCAATGCAGAATCCAATCAAGACAGATCATTTCCACAATTTAATAAGGAATGAATACGAAGGATCATTCACCATGCATGCGGTAATCCATATAGATAAAAGTTATTCCAATGTAATAATAAAGAATGGAATAATGTAAGAATTCACCATGCATGCGATAGATCGCATGACAAGTTATTCCAACGTAATAATAAATAATGGAATAACAAGAAGAACTCACGTGCACGCGATAGATCGCACGAGATAGGTTATTCCCAAATGTAATAATAAAGAATGGAATAATGTAAGAATTTCACCATGTATGCAGATTGCATGTATGCAAAAGTTATTCCAACAAAATAATAAAGAATGGAACCAGTCACGCCAGTAATACTGCATGCATGTGATATTCCAATGTAATAATAAAGAATGGAACCATATCATGCCGTAATCCGCATGCATATGATATTCCAATGTAATAATAAAGAATGGAATAATGAAGAATTCACCATGCATGCGATATCAGCATAGACAAGTTATTCCAACATAATAATAAAGAATGGAATAATGTAAGAATTTCACCATGTATGCAAGACTTGGCGATAGACAAAAGTTATTCCAACATAATAATAAAGAATGGAATAGCAGAAGAATTTCACCATGTATACTAGAAGTCAGCGATACAAAAGTTATTCCAATGTATAATAAGGAATGGAATAACAATATCTCTCGTCATGAATACTAAAGAAATAATACCCCTTATCTTAGAAGAAACTGGATACTGGAATAGTGAGGTAGCAGACTTCTCTTCTTCTTTCTCTCTATAATTTCTCTCTATAATAATTGCTCTATAGCTTAGTGAATTGTTGAGAAATGAAGGAAGAATGAGCTTATATTTATAGAAAAATATAGTTTCGATAATTGCACATTTTGGGGCTCGAAATATTACAGTATAATACCTTCCTTTTTTCCTTCATTTATAATTTAGTCCAGGAAGTATTATCAAACTTGCACCACCTCCCCTAATAGTAAATCATGTGAATCAATAGTAAATCATGTGAATCAATAGTTCTAGACATGTGAAAATACGAATTACAGTATAGTACCACCATCTATACCTCCATTTTTAACTTTGTCATGCAAGTATTATCAATCTTGCACCAACTCCCCTAATAGTAAATGAATGTGAATCAATAGTACACACATGTAAACAAATAGTTATAATCATGTGAATCAATAGCAATTAATTGCTCATGTATCCGGTTAATTACTCGATTGGTCAGTATTGAAAGTAGTATGCACACAAGCCAATCATGTTTGATGATAAAGCATATACTTTATAATAATCTTATTCATTTATTAATAAAAAGTATTAATTTATTAAAGGCTTTTAATTATCTACATGATGCTGTTTTATAATATGTGATAAACCCATAGTTTTAAGCAATGCTTTTAGAATAATGATGATGATCATTCTAATGAGATCTAAATTCTTAGAAAGCTTAAAACTAAAATAGTTCCCAATCATTGGATTACTAAATTGGGGATTAGTGAATCCGGATAGATTGGTACATACGTTGTCTTGCTCACGTTGGATGAGGATGATTGATCTCACGATCATTTGTGTGGAGACACTAAAGCAAGTATGTAGGTGCTTATTAGAGAATAAGTTCACCGAATGTGGCTCGCTAAGGAATACCTAATGGAGTTTTACTTTTCGTCAATAGGAATTCTCAGAAGTGATAGTAAGACAAGTGATCCTTGGACTTGAGATCATCATAGTATCTTGTGTATGATGAGTTATACTTTGACTTATTCCTTAAGACCCTTAGGGTATATCAAAGGGTATGCTTGGGTATAATAAGTTGTACATGGAGAAAATGTATGATTAATAAAGAATCTACCACTTATTAAAAGAAGAGAAATGTCCTATGTGATTCGATAAATGACAACCCAAGTAGTCCTTAGTTAAGGGTAATGAAATTAGAAAGGAGTTTCTAATTTGCATTATTTGGAGTGTGCATTTAAGGATCGAAATACATATAATTAAATAAAATAAGACTCGACAAAGAATTCCATGTCTTATATTTAATTGGGACATCAGATGGTGGAAGGATTGAATTGACAAAGAACTATTTACTCAAAATGTTCTTTTATGATTAATGTTGAAATCTATATTATCCGAAAAGTCGTTGATCGCTAGGAGGCTTATCCCTATTGTAGAATAAATATTATTTATTTAAATAAATTAATTGTTTAATTTATTTATTTAAATAAGATTAGAATTGTTCTAATTGATTTATTCACAACCGGTTTAATATGGAGAACCTAAAGGGTCACACCATAAAAAAAGAATAATTATTTAAGAAGTTAATGGCATAATCGTAAATAATAATAGTTAAGTATATTTAATTTAATCTATGGTGATAGAATAAATTAAATAGCTTAATATTTATTATTTAATATTTTAGAAATATTAAATATAAATTAATAAGAGGAGTCTTATTAATATTATTACAATTATTATTATTTTAATTTCTAAAAGAGTTTAGGAATTAATTTAATATAAGTACTCTCATTTATTCTAATAGGATTAGGAGGGAAAATTAGTTAAATGAGTTTAATTAATTATCCCTAATAAGATTAGGAGCCCATTTAATTAAAAGAGTTTAATTAAATAATACCTTATTTTATTAAATAAGGTTACCCGATATCTTTATAAGAGGAGTCTTATATCGATATCAAATATATACAATTCCAAAAGTCGAGAGTACGCTCTTTTTCTATGAGATAGAAAACCAGGGTTTAGCCAAACCACCCATCTTCTTGAATCTTTATTTTTCCGTGATCACCCTCAGAGGCCAAACACTTGGGTGGCTAACGTTGATCAAAGGAAGGAACCAAACCCGGTGGACTCAAGTTGAATTTAAAAGGATTCGAGGTGAACTTGTACACGAAAGTAATATGCATACAAGCCAATCATGTTTGATGATAAAGCATATACTTTGTAACAATCTTATTCATTTATTAATAAAAAGTATTAATTTATTAAAGGCTTTTAATTATCTACATGATGCTGTTTTATAATATGTGATAAACCCATAGTTTTAAGCAATGCTTTTAGAATAATGATGATGATCATTCTAATGAGATCTAAATTCTAGAAAGCTTAAAACTAAAATAGTTCCCAATCATTGGATTACTAAATTGGGAATTAGTGAATCCGGATAGATTGGTACATACGTTGCTTGCTCATTGAATGAGGATGATTGATCTCATGATCATTTGTGTGGAGACACTAAAGCAAGTATGTAGGTGCTTATTAGAGAATAAGTTCATTGAACGTGGCTCGCTAAGGAATACCTAATGGAGTTTTATTTGCTCCGTCAATAGGAATTCTCAGAGTGATAGTAGTACAAGTAATCCTTGGACTTGAGATCATCATAGTATCTTGTGTATGATGAGTTATACTTTGACTTATTCCTTAAGACCCTTAGGTATATCAAAGGGTATGCTTGGGTATAATAAGTCGTACATGGAGATAATGTATGATCAATAAAGAATCTACCACTTTAATAAAAGAAGAGAAATATCCTATGTGATTCGATAAATGACAACCCAAAGAGTCCTTGGTTAAGGCGTAATGAAATTAGAAAGGAGTTTCTAATTTGCATTATTTGAGTCAGTGCATTTAAGGATCGAAATACATATAATTAAATAAAATAAGACTTGACAAAGAATTCCATGTCTTATATTTAATTGGGACATCAGATGGTGGAAGGATTGAATTGTATCGGTAACTATTTACTCAAAGGTTCTTTAATGATTAATGTTGAAATCTATATTATCCGGAAAGTCGTTGATCGCTAGGGAGGCTTATCCCTATCAGTAGAATAAATATTATTTATTTAAATAAATTAATTGTTTAATTTATTTATTTAAATAAGATTAGAATTGTTCTAATTGATTTATTCACAACCGGCTTAATATGGAGAACCTAAAGGGTCACACCAAAAAGGAAGAATAATTATTTAAGAAGTTAATGGCATAATCGTAATAATATCGTTAAGTATATTTAATTTAATCTATGGTGATAGAATAAATTAAATAGCTTAATATTTATTATTTAATATTTTAGAAATATTAAATATAAATTAATAAGAGGAGTCTTATTAATATTATTACAATTATTATTATTTTAATTTCTAAAAGAGTTTAGGAATTAATTTAATATAAGTACTCTCATTTATTCCTAATTGGATTAGAAGGAAAATTAATTAAAGGAGTTTAATTAATTATCCCTAATAAGATTAGGGAGCTTAATTAATTAAAAGAATTTAATTAATTAAATAAACCCAATTCCTTAATTGTTAAGGTGGGTTGCCCACATCTATAAATAAGAGGAGTCTTATTATGGGTGTAAGGGGGTTGTTGATTTTTTTTACAACGTAATAATTCCAATTTGTTGAGAGAGTACACCTTTTCTATAGAGATAGAAAAACTAGGGTTTAGCCAACCACCCTTCTTCTTGAATTTTCTTCTTCCTGGTGGATCACCCCAGAGGCCAAACATTTGGGTGGCTAACGCCGATCAAAGGAAGGAACCAAACCCTATGGATTCAAGATCGAACGCGAAAAGGATTTGGAGGTGAACTTGCACTGAGGAAGCTCGATCTTCAAGGGTATGATTTATTCTTTATCTTTTCGCTTAATTAATAATTGTGCATAAAGGGTGTTCCGTATATATATGGTTTGTAAAATTTTTAAACTCGATTTTACACGCTCGCACTTTTTTTATGCAATTTGATCAAGATATATGAATATTACAAATCTAACAAAGGGCATCGTGAGCCAAACCTTTATGTGAATTATTAATTGTTCAGATTTGATATGTATATTGATATGTGTTAAGAATAATTTAATTGGGTATAATTCTGTTATATAAAATTTATTTAAAAAAAAAAAAAAAAAATTCGCGAACTTTTTTTTTTTTTTTTTTTACCGATTTCGTGACCTTTTTTTTTTTTGAAACTGTTATCATGTCGGTTTAATGACTTCCGTGATTTTTCAAAAAAAAAAAAACCGATTAAATCAAGGAAGTCGAGAGTTGTTTGATTTTTTTTTGTGTTATGCATTTTTTAAGCTCAAGTGCAGGGAAATCAAATAAAACATGAAAAGGCATGCATACGTTTTTTAAGGGAATATATATATATATATATATATATATATATATATATATATATAATATATATATATATATATATATATATATATATTATTAATTATTATATAATTAAAATAAAAGTTTATTTTAATTTTAAAATAAAAGGTTTATTTTAATTTTAAATTAAAAGATTTATTTTAATTTTAAAATTAAATTTCATGCTAAACTAATTAGAGTTGGAATTGGATTCCATGATAACTAATTGGAGTTGAAATTGGATTTTATTTTCCTAAAATAAAGGAGTTTATTTGTGAATAGGGAAGTAAATCCATCTTTCCTTAAATAAAGGGAGTTTGTTTAGATATGAAATAAGATTTCATATTATTCAAAATAAAAGAGTTTATTTGTGAATAGAAAGAGAATCCTAATTTCCTTAAATAAAAGAGTTTATTTAAATATGGAATAAGATTTCATATTATTCAAAATAAAGAAATTTATTTGTGAATAGGAAAGAATATCCGTGTTTCCTTTAATAAAAGATTTTTTTTTATATGAAATTGGATTTCATAAATAATTAAAATAAAGGAGTTTATTTTGATTAAAATTTTGATTAAATAAAATAGTTTATTTTATTCAAAATTGGATAAATTAAAATAAAATAGTTTTATTTTGATTTAAATTTGGATTAAAATAAAGGAGTTTATTTTGATTCAAAATTAGATTTTATACTAACTAAATTTGCCCATTAAAAGATATCAATATATATATTAAATGTTTATTATTCATGAGATGAATGTTATTGATGATGCATATGGTGATGTGTATGATAATAAATGGGATTGATTATGGACTATCAACCAATATGATTGGATTTTATTTTAGTTGGATGCATTGAATGTATGGGTTTTATTAAATGGGGTCTCACAGACCTTGCCTTCTCTAATTTTTTCTTAATGTAAATTCTATCTCCTCCTATGTATTTCCTCTCGATCACGATCAAGGTTTCTATTTATTAATTTTAAATAGTTTTGTAATAGAATAGTTAGAATTAATTTTTGAAAAATTGGAGATCAAGGAGCAAGGAGCGCTTAAAGACCCGCTTGTAATGGAGCCCAGGTTTAAATGTAATAGTTATATTTAAATATTATTTCTTGCACCCCTAGAGTTTGAATTTTGGTTCACTTGGTAGCTCTAGTGAACCAAACTAGAATAAAAGTTCATAATCAATCCGTAGTATATATAGTATTCTATATGTGCATGCTTATACTATATATATATTATATATTATGCAAACATGCTTCAGCATGTTAATTAATATGACGCGTATTTTATATATATATATATATGCATGCGCTTAAACAAGATGAGACAAATTAATAACAAACCCTCAATTTTTATATTAAGTCCTAAGCGCTCAAAGATATTTGGAATATCGAACGTCGCTTTCTAGCATGATAAAATTAATAGAGTATTAAATATTTAATATGAGTTTGTTGTGTCACCACAAGGCAAGTATTAAGTATTTAAGATGTTAATTTATCACATTTGATGCTTATAAAGAAAATTGAACAATATTGTTTTGTCAGGTCACCACAAGGATGATATTTTCTTTTTTGAATATATGGAGTGCTAGGTCGGACTTAACTTGGATAATTTTGATTCGGATGTGCCACCACTGATCAAAATAATCTAAGAGGCAAAATAAAAGGAGTTGCAGATAGTTGATGTAATTGACAAAAGTTGTCTACCTATTTATTTATATATAGTTTGTTGTGTCACCACAAGGCTATATACATTTGAAATGGGATCCTTATTCTCACTAGCAAATCTTTAATTAGATTTTGCCGAACTATATATGTGAGGGTAATATAGTTTGAAGAAAATAGTGGGAGATACCAATTTAAAACAAGTCCTAATTTATTTTGGTAATTAATAAAAGAATGTATGTTAAAATGTTGTTAATTACAAATTCATTTACGTAATTTTACAATGTCTAAAAATTACTATCATCGCGAAGCATATTAAATGCTAAATTAACTGCATCAATTAAACGGATTGGTTAAGGAATTTGAGAATAGTTCTCATAGTGAAAAAGCTATCTTATGTCCTTAATACGCCTATCCTCAAGAATGGTTGTAGATAATGCCTCCGAGGAAGACATTGCTACTTTTTGAAAGTGGCAAGATGATGCACATTGGCTCAATGCATCATGCTCAAGATCCACGAGTAACGAGCTTCACGCCACAAGATGAAACTATGGATGCTCATACTATATTCCCCGCACATCAAGTAGTTGATGGTGAGGAAAGTAGGACCGATAGATATCGATATCTAAGGAGCTCTTTCGATCTAGAATAGCCAATGGCACTATATAGATGCACAAAAAGTTCTTAACATAATCAATTTGATTGATCAATTAGGACAACCGATTTTGTCATGGATGGAGAGTTGAGCCAAGATTTGATCTTGCACTCACTCCCGGACTCTTTTTCACAATTGTTGTGAATTTTTCATATGAACAAGCTAGATACCAAACCTCATTTGATTTGCTTATCATGTTGAAAAATGTTGAGAGTCACTTTCCAACCAAGAAAGACCGAGTCTTTACCGGTAGGGGCCAAAGGATCTTCCAAAAGAAGAAACGATTCAAAGAAGGTAAATGAAAGCATAAACAAAGGATAATAAGAACAAAATCGACACGGATAGCAAAGGAGTTTGCTTCCATCGCAATAAGCCTAGACAATCGAAAAGAAATCATGAGAAGCATCTTGCAGAGGCTAACCAAAGAAGCTTAGTGAAGTTTCTACATAAATACAAATTTGTTCATGATTTAAAATAATTTTTTCTTTAAGTCAAGGTTCTACTTGGGTATTGGATACCGACTTTGGTTATCATAAATATAGATTTATGAAGGACCAAGGTAAGTAGAAAGCTAAACAAATATAAGTAATCCTATGTGTGGAAAATGAAGCAAAGGTTGCAACATTAGCCATAGAAACTTATAGTTTAGCAATGCCTACGGCAAATCTATTAAGTAAATAAGTTGTTATCAGATTTCAGGTTCTTGTAAGAAATATTATTTCTATTTTATTGTTGGACAATAAAAATTTTGGTATTATAATTAAGAACAATTGTTGTTCTATTTATAATAATAATGTTTTGTATAGAATCGGAATATTACTAAACAAATTTTGTATACTGACTTACATGAAAATAATTTTGCATATTGAACAAATTAGTATGAGAAAAGGAGATGATCATTCAAAGAGTTGAATGTGTGTATTTTCTGAAATACAAGTATGAATTATTTGAAAGGTTCAAACAATTCAGAAGTGAAACAAATTGGCAATGTATTAAGATTCTTTGATTAGATCAAGGAATAAATATTTGTGCAATAAGTTTTTAGATCATCTCAAATGGTTTTCTCATATTGGACACATCCTGATACACAATAATTGATTGATGTATCTGAAGGAAAAATCATACCTTGTTGGATATGGTGCGGTCCATAATGATTTTACCGACATTTCAGTATCCTTCTAGGGTAATGTCCTAGAAATGGTTGCATATCTACGGAAAAGGTAACCTCAAATTCCAGCCCCAAGACTCCATAAAAGTTATGGACAGGGAGGATTCCTAATCTTAAGTATGTTAAGATAAGGGGTTGTCCAACTTATGTAAAAGGGTTTCAAAGGATAAGCTTGGGACAAGATTTGATAAGTGTAGATTTGTGGGACATCCTAAAGTAAGTTTAGGGTAAATGTTCTATAATCCTACTTAGCAAAAGGTGTTTATTATGAAACACCCGCTTTCTAAGATAAAGGTGTTTATCATTGAAGGGCTAGTGGGAGGATAATAGATCTTCAAGAGTTCAAGAACCACAAAACACTATAAGTCAAATAAGAGGAACTCAGTAGATGGACCCATTGTACCACAAACCTAATCAGAACCGAATAGTATCAAGATACCTAGGAGGTATGGATTCATCATAGATGATGATGATGAGGTACACATCATAGAAGATGATGATCCAGATTACATACGATGAGGTAAGAGTTCTAAAGTGTACAAAAAGGGGACAAGTGGGAGCATCGTGACATTCCTAGTACTATATGTTGATATACTACTGATAAGGAATGACATACCAATGCTACAATCAAGAAAGATAAAGTTGTCTAAACATTCCTCCATGAATGATTTGGAAGAGTATCTTAATTGGGGATATAAATCTATATAGATAGATTTAAAAGGATGCTCGACTTAACCAAAAAGAACGATATTCATTTGATGCTAAAGTTGTTTAGCATGGCAAACTCCAAGAGATGTCTCACGTCGATGAGCTATGGAGTGTATCTCTTAATAGTCCCATAGACTCCAAAAAGAGAGGTCGCATGAGTGACAATCATGTATGCAATGAAATATACGAGACCGATGTCGATCACCATATTATGGAGAAGTTCACTATGAAGTTAGTGAAAACATCTTAAAGTGCTTAACCTAAGACTAAGGATGTGATCATATTCATGGTGGATCTAAATTAAAACTAGAGGGCTTAACAGACTCAAGTTTTTCAGATGCACTAAGATGACGTAAAATCCACTTTAAGGTAAAGCGTTATCTTGAATAGTGGTGCAGTTGAATTCGAAAGGTTCCAAACAAAGAAAGAGTTGTCGGTTTAGTGATAAAGACAAAGTATATAGCTATAAATGAAGTCGCAAGTTGATTGTTTGGATTAAAAGTTCATTACGTAACTAGGAATAGTTCCTAAGTCTCATCTTGGATCTAAACATGTGTTGTGGCACATTCATTTGATTATTAGAATCATTGAAAGATGGGAAATCACTATAGAGATAGTGGACTCTCATGAACAACATTACATATCCATTAACTAAAGCTTATCCAACAAAGGATAATCGCCACTTAGAGAAGAAGAGTATGAGTTACCACGACGATTGGCTTTAGTGCAAGTGGGAGATTGAAAGTAATATGTATACAAGCCAATCATGTTTGATGATAAAGCATATACTTTGTAATAATCTTATTCATTTATTAATAAAAAGTATTAATTTATTAAAGGCTTTTAATTATCTACACGATGTCGCTTTTATAATATGTGATAAACCCATAGTTTTAAGCAATGCTTTTAGAATAATGATGATGACCATTCTAATGAGATCTAAATTCTTAGAAAGCTTAAAACTAAAATAGTTCCCAATTATTGGATTACTAAATTGGGGATTAGTGAATCCGGATAGATCGGGTACATACGCTGCTTGCTCATTGGATGAGGATGATTGATCTCATGATCATTTGTGTGGAGACACTAAAGCAAGTATGTAGGTGCTTATTAGAGAATAAGTTCATCGAACGTGGCTCACTAAGGAATACCTAATGGAGTTTTATTTGTCATTCGTCAATAGGAATTCTCAGAGTGATAGAAGACAAGTAATCCTTGGACTTGAGATCATCATAAGATTCTTGTGTATGATGAGTTATACTTTGACTTATTCCTTAAGACCCTTAGGTATATCAAAGGGTATGCTTGGGTATAATAAGTCAGTATATGGAGATAATGTATGATCAATAAAGAATCTACCACTTTTAATAAAAGAAGAGAAATGTCCTATGTGATTCGATAAATGACAACCCAAAGAGTCCTTGGTTACAAGGTGTAATGAAATTAGAAAGGAGTTTCTAATTTGCATTATTTGAGTGTGCATTTAAGGATCGAAATACATATAATTAAATAAAATAAGACTGACAAAGAATTCCATGCCTTATATTTAATTGGGATATCAGATGGTGGAAGGATTGAATCAGACAAGAACTATTTACTCAAAGGTTCTTTAATGATTAATGTTGAAATCTATATTATCTTGAAAGTCGTTGATCGCTAGGGAGGCTTATCCCTATCAGTAGAATAAATATTATTTATTTAAATAAATTAATTGTTTAATTTATTTATTTAAATAAGATTAGAATTGTTCTAATTGATTTATTCACAACCGGGTTTAATATGGAGAACCCAAAGGGTCACACCATAAAAGGAAGAATAATTATTTAAGAAGTTAATGGCATAATCGTAATAATACGTTAAGTATATTTAATTTAATCTATGGTGATAGAATAAATTAAATAGCTTAATATTTATTATTTAATATTTTAAAATATTAAATATAAATTAATAAGAGGAGTCTTATTAATATTATTACAATTATTATTATTTTAATTTCTAAAAGAGTTTAGGAATTAATTTAATATAAGTACTCTCATTTATTCCTAATTCGATTAGGAAGGAAAATTAATTAAAGGAGTTTAATTAATTATCCCTAATAAGATTAGGGGAGCTTAATTAATTAAAAGAATTTAATTAATTAAATAAACCCAATTCCTTAATTGTTAAGGTGGGTTGCCCACATCTATAAATAAGAGGAGTCTTATTATGGGTGTAAGTGGGGTTGTTGATTTTTTACAACGTAATAATTCCAATTTGTTGGAGAGTACACCTTTTCTATGAGATAGAAAAACTAGGTTTAGCCAACCACCCTTCTTCTTGAATTTTCTTCTTCCTCGTGGATCACCTCAGAGGCCAAACATTTGGGTGGCTAACGTTGATCAAAGGAAGGAACCAAACCCGTGGATTCAAGATTGAACGCGAAAGGATTTGGAGGTGAACTTGTACACGAGGAAGCTCGATCTTCAAGGGTATGATTTATTCTTTATCTTTTCGCTTAATTAATAATTGTGCATAAAGGTGATCCGGTATATGGTTTGTAAAATTTTTAAACTCGATTTTTACACGCTCGCACTTTTATGCAATTTGATTTGCATATGAATATTACAAATCTAATAAAGACTCGAGGAAGCTCTTGATCTTCAAGGTATGTTTCTTATTAATTTTTTTCGCTTAATTAATAATTGTGCATAAAGGGTGATCCGGGTATATGGTTTGTAAAAATTTTAAACTCGATTTTTACGTTTTCCGCTTATTTTTGCAATTTGATTCAATAATTCATGAATATTACAAAACCTAATAAAGGGCATCGAGTTAAACCTTTATGTAAATTATTAATTATTTTAATTTAATATCTATATTGATATGTGTTTAGAATAATTTAATTGGGCATAATTTTATCAGTATAAAATTTATTAAAAAAAAACGTGAATTGTTTTTTTCAAAAGTAAAGCTTAATTTTTGCTTGTTTTTTTTTTTGTAATTCGCGAAGTGTTTTTTCAAAAGTGTAAGTGATCTTTTTCGGCCATCAATATAATGATATGATACTGTGATACATAGCACGTGAATCCTGATGTATGCTAAATGTTTTCCAAAAAAAAAAAGAAAAAAAAGGAGAAAGCAAAGTTTTTTAATTTGTATGCTAAAGTGTAAGTGATTCACGTGGTTCATTTGGATTAGTGGTGATTCATTTGGATATTTATATATATGATATATATATATTAATTATATATATATATATATATATATATTATCCTTAATTATTTTATAATTAAAATAAAGTTTATTTTAATATTAAAATAAAAGTTTATTTTAATCTTAAAATAAAAGGTTTATTTTAATTTTAAAATTAGAATTTCATGCTAACTAATTAGAGTTGGAATTCGATTCCATGCTAACTAATTGGAGTTGAAATTGGATTCTATTTTTCCTTAAATAAAGGAGTTTATTTAGATATGAAATAAGATTTCATATTATTCAAAATAAAAGAGTTTATTTGTGAATAGGAAATAGAATCCGTATTTTCTTAAATAAATGAGTTTATTTAAATATGAAATAAGATTTCATATTATTCAAAATAAAGGAGTTTATTTGTGAATAGAAAGAAAATCATAAGTGTTTCCTTAAATAAAGGAGTTTTTTTTTTTACTTGGAATCGATTCCATAATTAATTAAAATAAAGGAGTTTATTTTGATTAAAGATTTTGATTAAAATAAAATAGTTTATTTTATTCAAAATTGGATATATTAAAATAAAATAGTTTTATTTTGATTTAAATTTGGATTAAAATAAAGGAGTTTATTTTGATTCAAAATTAGATTTTATACTAACTAAATTTGCCCATTAAATGATATCAATATATATATTAAATGTTTATTATTCATAAGATGAATGTTATTTATCGATACATGTGGTGATGTATGATAATAAATGGGATTGATTATGGACTATCGACCAATGCGATTGAATTTTATTTTAGTTGGATGCATGAATGTATGGGTTTTATTAAATGGGGTCTCACAGACTTGCCTTCTTCTTTAATTTTTCTTAATGTAAATTCTAACCCCTTCTATGTACTTCCCTCGATCACGATCAAGGTTTCTATTTATTTTAAATAGTTTTGTAATAGGAATAGTTAGAATTAATTTTGAAAAATTAGAGATCAAGGAGCAAGGAGAGCGCTTGAAGACCCGTTTGTAATGGAGCCCCGGGTTTAAATGTAATAGTTATATTTAAATATTATTTTTGCACCTAGGGTTTGACCTTTTGGTTCACTTGGTGGCTCTAGTGAACCAAACTAGAATAAAAATCCATAATAAATCCGGGTAGAATATAGTATTCTATATGTGCATGCTTATACTATATATATTATATATTATGCAAACACACTTCGCATGTTAATTAATATGACGCGTATTTTATATATATATGTATGCTACGCTAAACAAGATGAGACATTTTAATAACAAACCCCTCAAATTTTTATATTAAGTCCTAAGCGCTCAAATATATTTGGAATATCTAACGTCGCTTTCTAGCATGATAAAATTAATAGAGTATTAAATATTTAATATGAGTTTGTTGTGTCACCACAAGGCAAGTATTAAGTATTTAAGATGTTAATTTATCACATTTGATGCTTATAAAGAAAATTGAACAATATTGTTTTGTTGTGTCACCACAAGGATGATATTTTTCTTTTTGAATATATGGAGTGCTAGGTCGGACTTAACTTGGATAATTTTGATTCGGATGTGCCACCACTGATCAAAATAATCTAAGAGGCAAAAGAAAAGGAGTTCAGATAGTTGATGTAATTGACAAAAGTTGTCTACCTATTTATTTATATATAGTTTGTTGTGTCACCACAAGGCTATATACATTTGAAATGGGATCCTTATTCTCACTAGCAAATCTTTAATTAGATTTTGCCGAACTATATAAGTGAGGTAATATAGTTTGAAGAAAATAGTGGGAGATACCAATTTAAAAACAAGACCTAAATTATTTTGGTAATTAATAAAAGAATGTATGTTAAAATGTTATTAATTACAAATTCATTTACGTAATTTTACAATGTCTAAAGATTACTATCATCACAAGCATATTAGATGCTAAATTAACTGAGACCAAATTAAACGGATTGGTTAAGGAATTTGAGAATAGTTCTCATCATCATTGAAAAGCTATCTTATGTCCTTAATACGCCTATCCTCGCAATGGTTGCATACAATGCCTCCGAGGAAGAGATTGCTACTTTTAGAAAGTGGCAAGATGATGCACTGATTGGCTCAATGCATCATGCTTGTATCCATGAGTAATAAGTTTCAGCGTCAGCTTGAAACTATGGATACTCCTATTATATTCCCGCACATCAAGTAGTTGATGGTGAAGAAAGTAGGACTAATAGATATCAGATATCTAAGGAGCTCTTCCGATCTAGAATGACCGATGACACTACAAAGATGCATAAAAGTCCTTAACATAATCAATTTGATTGATCAATTAGACAAAACGGGTTTTGTCATGGATGGAGAGTTGAGCCAAGATTTGATCTTGCACTCACTTTCGGACTCCTTTCACAATTGTTGTGAATTTTTCATATGAACAAACTAGATATCGCCTCCACGATTTGCTTAACATGTTGAAAAATGTCGAGAGTCACTTTCCAACCAAGAAAGACCATGTCTTACCGGTAGGGGCCAAAGGATCTTTCAAAAGAAGAACGATTCAAAGAAGGTATATAGAAAGGCATAAACAAAGGATAATAAGAACAAAATCGACACGGATAAAGAAAGGAGTTTGCTTCCACCGCAATAAGCCCCGACATCGGAAAGAAATCATGAGAAGCATCTTCGCAGAGGCTAACCAAAGAAGCTTAGTGAAGTTTCTGGTTATAATACGCGATTTTGTTCATGATTGAAATAAATTTTTCTTTAAGTCAAGGTTCTACTTGGGTATTGGATACCGATTTTGGTTATCATAAATAAAGATTTATGAAGGGGCCAAGCAGAAGTAGAAAGCTAAACAAATATAAGTAATCCTATCTGTGGGAAATGTAGCAAAGGTTGCCATATTAGCCATAGAAACTTATAGTTTAGCAATGCCTACGGGCAAATCTATTAAGACAATAAGTTTTTATTGTATTCCAGTTCTTGTTAAAAATATTATTTCCATTTTATTATTGGACAATGAAATTTTGGTATTATAATTAAGAACAATTGTTGTTCTATTTATAATAATAATGTTTTGTATAGAATCGAATATTACTAAATAAATTTTGTATACTTGACTTACATGAAAATAATTTTGCATATTGAACAAATTAGTATGAGAAAAGGAGATGATCATTCAAAGAGTTGAATGTGTGTATTTGCTAAAATACAAGTGTGAATTATTTGAAAGGTTCAAAGAATTCGTAAGTGAAACAAATTGGCAATGTATTAAGATTCTTTGATTAAATCAAGGAATAAATACTTGTGCAATAAGTTTCTAGATCATCTCAAATGGTTTTCTCATAATGGACACATCCCGATACTTAATAATTGATTGATGTATCCGAATGAAAAATCGTACCTTGTTGGACATGGTGCGGTCCATAATGATTTTACCGACATTCCAATATCCTTCGGGATAATGTCCTAGAAATGGTCTGACATCATTTAAAAGGTAACCTCAAAATCCCACCCCAAGACTCCATAAAAGTTATGGATGGGAGGATTCCTAATCTTAAGTATGTTAAGATAAGGGTTGTCCAACTTATATGAAAAGGTTTCAAAGATAAGCTTGGGACAAGATTTGACATGTATGATTTGTGGGACATCGTAAAGTAAGTTTAGGGTATATGTTCTATAATTCTACTTAACAAAAGGTGTTTGTTACTGAAACACGCCTTTATAAGATAAAGGTGTTTATCATTAAAAGGGGCTAGTGGAGGATAATAGATCTTGAAGAGTTCAAGAACCACAAAATACTATAAGTCAAATAAGAGGAACCTGTAGATAGACCTATTATATCACAAATCAATCGTAAATCGAATAAGCATCAAGATACCTGGAGGTATGGATTCATCATAGATGATGATGATGAGTTACACATCATAGAAGATGATGATCCAGTTACATACGATGAGGTAAGTGTTGTAGACACTCAGAGTAATGGATTGAAGCAAGTTTCTCAAATATGGAACATTCGTTTTGATGAGGCAATCAAAAGAGTTTGATTTTATCAAAATAAGAATGAACCTAGTGTGTATCAAAGGGTCAGTGGGAGCATCGTGACATTCCTATTACTATATGTTGATATACTACGGATAAGGAATGACATACCAATGCTACAATCAAGAAGATAAAGTTGTCTAAACATTCCTCCATGAATGATTTGGAAGAGTATCTAATTGGGGATATAAATCTATATAGATAGATTTAAGAGGATGCTCGACTTAACCCAAGGAACGATATTAATTTGATGCTAAAGTCGTTTAGCATGGCAAACTCCAAGAGATGTCTCATGTCGATGAGCTATGGAGTGTATCTCTTAATAGTCCCCACAGACTCGAAAAGAGAGGTCACATGAGTGACAATCATGCATGCAATGAAATGTACGAGACCGATGACGATCATCATATTATGGAGAAGTTCACTATGAGTCGTGAAAAACATCTTAAAGTGCTTAACCCAAGCACTAAGGATGTGATCATATTCATGGTGGGTCTAAATTAAAACTAGAGGGCTTAATGTGACTCAAGTTTTCGAGATGCATCAAGATGATGTAAAATCCACTTTAAGGTAAAGGGTTACCTTGAAGCAATTGGTGCAAAGAATTGGAAAGGTTCCAAACAACAAAGAGTTGCTGGTTTAGTGATAAAGACAAAGTATATAGCTATAAATGAAGCTGCAAGTTGATTGTTTGGATTAAAAGTTCATTACAGAACTAGGAATAGTTCCTAAGTCTCATCTTGGATCTAAACATGTGTTGTGGCACATTCATTTGATTATTAGAATCATTGAAAGATGGGAAATCACTATAAAGATAGTGGACTCTCATGAACAACATTACATATCCATTAACGAAAGCTTATCCAACAGCAGGATAATCGTCACTTAGAGAAGAAGAGTATGAGATACCATGACGATTGGCTTTAGTGCAAGTGGGAGATTGAAAGTAGTATGCACACAAGCCAATCATATTTAATGATAAAGCATATACTTTGTAACAATCTTATTCATTTATTAATAAAAAGTATTAATTTATTAAAGGCTTTTAATTATCTACATGATCTTTGTTTTATAATATGTGATAAACCCATAGTTTTAAGCAATGCTTTTAGAATAATGATGATGATCATTCTAATGAGATCTAAACTCTTAGAAAGCTTAAAACTAAAATAGTTCCCAATCATTGGATTACTAAATTGGGGATTAGTGAATCCGGATAGATTGGTACATACGTTGCTTGCTCATTGGATGAGGATGATTGATCTCATGATCATTTGTGTGGAGACACTAAAGCAAGTATGTAGGTGCTTATTAGAGAATACGTTCATTGAATGTGGCTCGCTAAGGAATACCTAATGGAGTTTTACTTGCTGTCAATAGAATTCTCGTAGTAGTGATAGTAGACAAGTGATCCTTGGACTTGAGATCATCATAGTATCTTGTGTATGATGAGTTATACTTTGACTTATTCCTTAAGACCCTTAGGGTATATCAAAGGGTATGCTTGGGTATAATAAGTTGTACATGGAGATAATGTATGATTAATAAAGAATCTACCACTTCTATTAAAGAAGAGAAATGTCCTATGTGATTCGATAAATGACAACCCAAAGAGTCCTTAGCTGGCGTAATGAAATTGGAAAGGAGTTTCTAATTTGCATTATTTGGAGTTGTGCATTTAAGGATCGAAATACATATAATTAAATAAAATAAGACTGACAAGAATTCCATGTCTTATATTTAATTGGGACATTGTATGGTGGAAGGATTGAATTGTACAAGAACTATTTACTCAAAATGTTCTTTTATGATTAATGTTGAAATCTATATTATCCGGAAAAAGTCGTTGATCGCTAGGGAGGCTTATCCCTATTGTAGAATAAATATTATTTATTTAAATAAATTAATTGTTTAATTTATTTATTTAAATAAGATTAGAATTGTTCTAATTGATTTATTCATGTAGGTTTAATATGGAGAACCTAAAGGGTCACACCATAAAAAAAAAGAATAATTATTTAAGAAGTTAATGGCATAATCGTAATAATATAGTTAAGTATATTTAATTTAATCTATAGTGATAGAATAAATTAAATAGCTTAATATTTATTATTTAATATTTTAGAAATATTAAATATAAATTAATAAGAGGAGTCTTATTAATATTATTACAATTATTATTATTTTAATTTCTAAAAGAGTTTAGGAATTAATTTAATATAAGTACTCTCATTTATTCCTAATAGGATTAGGAGGAAAATTAGTTAAAGGAGTTTAATTAATTATCCCTAATAAGATTAGGAGCCCATTTAATTAAAAGAGTTTAATTAAATAATACCTTATTTTATTAAATAGGTTACACGATATCTTTATAAGAGGAGTCTTATATCGGATATCAAAATATACGTAATTCCAAAAGTTGGAGATACGTTCTTTTTCTATAGAGATAGAAAATTAGGGTTTAGCCAAACCACCCATCTTCTTGAATCTTTATTTTTCCTTGGTGGATCACCTCTAGAGGCCAAACACTTGGGTGGCTAAAGTTGATCAAAGGAAGGAACCAAACCCGGTGGATTCAAGTTGAACGCGAAAAGGATTGGAGGTGAACTTGTACCTGAGGAAGCTCGGATCTTCAAGGGTATGTTTCTTATTCATTTTTTTCGTTTAATTAATAATTGTGCATAAAGGGTGATCCGGGTATATGGTTTGTTAAAATTTTAAACTCTGATTTTTACACGTTTTCACTTATTTTTGCAATTTGATTGCGTTCATGAATATTACAAACCTAACAAGTATAACTTCCAGACATCAATTAATATCGAAATAAATGTCGATTTTCACTAACACTAATAATTCCAACATAATGGAACTATCAATTTCATCTTTAATCAACACGAACTTATTCATCATTAATATTATAATTCACAATATTTAATGTATGTGTTGTTCCTGAGGATAGAAGGGGCTTTCCGATAATGATTTCTCCTTATTGGCGCGCAATTAGGTGACCAAACCTCTCCTTGACAGAACTCTTAGACATTGTCAATATTGCAATTAATAATATGAATAACTTTTTCATTTCAATTATTGATTTAATAACATAAAATGCAGATGATACTGTGACAATAATTGAATCAATAATATGAGAGATATGATGCAGCAATTACTGTTGCAATAATTGAGTGACTTCTCACGTAAGCATCAATAACCAATACCGTGTGCTACTATGCAACCACGCGTATTACTGTACTTTTACTACCGGGTAGTTCAACAGTTTTAACGGTAAAACTTCCGTCGTTATTGTGACGTCCCCAAAAATAGGTATACATCACCCATCTTGGGTCGCCAGATACATGGTACTGAATACAAATACAAACTAATTATACAACAGTCGTGTAAAATACGACAAAATATATGCTGTGAGCTACGTTCCCATTATTCTGTTCCCCGACTAGTCCCAGCTACGTTCTCATTTCCTGAAGAGAACAATGAAAGAAAGGGTGAGCTCAACTAGCCCAGTAAGAAATATTATGACTAAGATAATATATAATAAAATAATCCTTAGCCTTCAATAGTATAACAACTGATAGAATATAATAGACAACAAGTTTTAGATCAAAAACTGTAGAGGAAATAAGAAATCCATTAGAAGAGTCAAGTAGAGAATAAAATCTACTATCTTCTATGATTTAAAAGGTTTTTCATCACTTTTATCGCTGAGACTCAACTTAATAAATAATCCACATCATCCCTGCACTACGGCCAATGATATTCATTAGTATCACAACCACAAATTATCCATGCACTACGAGCCAAGGATATTTGTGTATTCATCAATGGTCATGATCATGCCAACAACTATCCATCAATGCACTACGGGCCAATGAGGACTTTTACCACATCATTTGTAACATTACGGTCATGATTATACCGAATAATCCCTGGTCATAATCATACCAAGTCCATTTATGTACTACATGCCACAGATGACTTTCAACAGAATATAAACATGAGGATGATGACAATGATATATGAATTCAATAAAAACAAGTTCAAGAATTAATTTATCCAGGAACCAATAATGTTCAAATTGTCAACATGATACTGCTTTGTGATGTAAAATTCAAGAATGCTCAGAAGAATATTTTCATGAAAAGATATTGGATGAAGCGCAAATATCAAGGATATTCCACTAATTTTATGGAGTAGAAAAGCCAAAACTTTAACCAACTGAGTATAATAAAGAATAAAATAACAAAAGAATTCACCAGGCATGCGATAGACCGCACAGACAGGTTATTCCAACAAAATAATAAATAACGGAACCAGTCCCACGTAAAAACGCATGCATGTGATATTCCAATGTAATAATAAAAAGACGGAACCAGTCCCACAGAAACGCATGCTAAACAGGATATTCCAAATGTAATAATAAAGACGAAACTAGTCTCAGCGTAAAAACGCATGCATGTGTGATATTCCAATGTAATAATAAAGATTTAAACAGTGTTAAGCCAGAAACGCATGCATATGATATTCCAATGTAATAATAAAGAATGGAATAACATAAGAATTTCACCAAGTATAGGTAGCCCAGCATATACAAAGTTATTCCAAATGTAATAATAAAGAATGAAATAACATAAGTTCTCTTCATGAATACAAAAGAAATAATACCCCTTATTTAGTAACAAAAATAATATCCCTCAAGAATATTAAACGAAAATAATATTCGTTATGAATATTAAATGAAAATAGTATTCATTACGAATATTAAACGAAAATAATATTCATTATGAATATTAAACGAAAATGATTATCTTTACGAATATTGAACGGAAATAATATTCATACGAATATCTCTTCAGAATATGAAATAAATAATATCCCTTACCTTAGAAGAAACTGGATATAGGAAAAGAAAGGTAGCAGACTTCTCTTCTTCTTTCTCTCTATAACTTTCTCTCTCTAGAGTTTCAGTGAATTCGTAAGAAATAATGAAGGAATGAACTTATATTTATAGGAGAATGGAAAGGATACTATTTATGAACGAAATTATTTTGCAGAACAAATTCAATCAACTAACAAACAAAATATAATATATATATATATATATATATATATATATATATATAAACACATGCTTTATTAGACAAATTCTACCACCCATGCATCATTTGTCAAGGTGTTGGCCAATTAGAAGAAAGAAAAATAAAACTAGTACACGTCAAGTTTGAGGAAGTGGCCTTATGCACAAGTTTGATAGCATTATTTTTTTTGTTCAACCAATAAGGTGCAAGCTTGAAAATCATATCACACATCATGCCAAACTTCATCCTCCACCACAACCCACTCACCCACATTTAATATATATAAATACTTACTATTCCTACACACCCACATTTCACCACTCTACCCCCATTCACGGTTGAAAATTCCTCCACCAAAATCCTCCACTAATGGCCCCAACCAAATAATATATATATATATATATATATATATATATATATATATATATATACCAAAAACTTTCTACCGATTACTTTGAAAAATGGGTAAGTGGGGGTCTAAATAATACGCCCAAAACTGAGTGACTTCTCACGTAAGCATCAATAATCAAAACCGTGTGCTACTATGCAACCACGCGTATTATTATACTTTTAACACTGGGTGTTTCAACAGTTAACGGTAAAACTTCCGCTGTTATTTTCAATAAAATATTTTTGTCATTTTCTCAATCCGACAATAATTCCATTGTGGGGTCCACCAATGATTGTGCCATCGTACGAATATTCCCTGCTAAAACGAATATTCTCCGACCAATCGAATATTATATATCCACTTGTGTACTTTGCAAAATTTATAAATATTACCCACAACTATAGCATTATATCAAATCCACACCATAATATAAAAAAAAATTCGAGAAAATTAAATCTTTATTTATAAAATCCGGGGTCTCACAATCTCCCCTCCTTATGGAATTTTGCCCTTAAAATTTACGTACGTACCTGGTATGCTGAAGAGGTGAGGGTACCTTGACTTCATTTCAGATTCTAACTCTTGAGGTATAACCTTTTAGTGTCGAATATAATCCTTCTAATTTTAGCACGTATCTCCTCATACGTTAAATCATCTGCTATCTCGTCCGGTTCTAAATTAATAATGTGGTTCGGGTCGTCCACGTCAATAAGTTAAAAACGTTATGAACACGCGACATACTTGGCGATAAAACGAGTCTATAGGCCACAGTTCCTACTCGATCGAGGATTTCAAATGGGCCAATTAAATCGAGGGTTGAAATTTCCTCTCTTCGTCGATTCTTGCTTCTAGAATAACGCCCTCCTAAACCTTCTTCTTCACATTCATCAGCTCTGAGTATGTAGCTTGCACGACTTTAACTTTATCGATTAAAGTTAATTCTACTCGTATATTCGTTATCTTCACGTGGGTTCGTATATTCGCACTTGTAAACGCATACGATCTTCTACTCAACACGTCAACTACCACGTTCGCTTTCCCACGATGGTATTGAATGGTACGATCGTAATCTTCAACAGCTCGAGCCAACATCTTTGACACATAATACGTTCATTTTTAGGTAAAGAAATACTTGAGGGTTTAAGAAATGGGTTTTGTACTGGGGTCAATACAAAATTTGATTTCACGCTCTAGGGTAGGCTAAGAAATCTTCAGGAATACTTTAAGAAATTTGTTAACGATAGAAATATCATTCAAAACTGTGACTCTCATCCCAAGACTTGGATAACATGTCACATTAATACCTATCAACTTGTCATTATCACTCACGGTGTTGCCTACGAAAAGTCTGGCTTTGGTGCATTCCACACAAGGAAGTCGACAACGAAAGGCTTGGGGCTCTTTACTTATGGTTGCTATAATAGTGATTGACTTTAGTGGGTTGGTTACTTTGAATTCGCATAACAGTTTGGTTAGGAGTATGAAAGCTAACAAACTTACAAAAAGCATGATGAGTTGTTAACCAATCGATTCATAAAATCACATCAAAGGCAAGTATTTTCAAAAAGATACGATCGACAGGTAACGTGAAAGTGTTGATTTGAACAAGATTTATAAATAGTGGAGGTAACGAAGGTTTCTCCCAACTGAGTTTAAACAGATATATCAAAGTCTAACTTCTCCGGAGTTAACTTCAAACATTGAACACAACTAGGTGAAATAAAAGAGGAGTAGAACCCAGATATCTAACACTCAGATAGACTTCGCTAGATTTTATGATAAGCTTACTCGTGATAACTTCATTTGGGTCCCTCACTTGTTGGGAAGTCATGACAACTGCTCTCTTTTAAACTACCCGGCTTTGACTTGTCTGGGGTAGCATTTGGTGTCAACACTATCGTTGGAATTGACTTTTTTATGGGGCATATTCCACCCTCAACTACTTCATCGTACTCCTGATTCATGATCTGAATCATCAATCTTCGATCCATATTGAATTGAGATTGATCATTCTGTACAGTGGTAATTTAAAACTCGATGTTGGATTCTCCTAATTGTTGTCCAAAAAGAGAAATTTACATCATCTATTTTAGCCTTTTTAGATCGGATGTCTCTTTCTATAATATCAACACGTCGTGCAGCTTTTGCCCACGCATCCTTCATTCTCACTCGTACCGTTGTTTCTTCTTTCAGCTGATTTTTGATATTCGAATTCTCAGATTCTAACTTTAATATCTTACACTCGCCAAAGAGTGATTTTGTTCAAGCATCACATATCGGGTAACACAAGCTTGAATTGTTGCATCCTTTTGTTCTACGACCGCTTGCCATTCTTCAGCATGCTCTTCTAACTCATGAACACGATTTTGCAATTCTAAATTTTGATCAAAGAATTCTTCTAATAAATTCTCCTCGGGTTCCTCTTCTTCCTCTTCTTCTCACTCTCAGCTGCTACCTCTGCGACTAGCTCGGGTGCAACTATTAGTTCTTCTCTCACCATATGGATATCTCTAATTCCTTCTTCGCCTGATAATACATTATCCTGGTTGGTGATTAGAGGTGTCTCCACGGTCTCATTCACTTCATTGTTGACATTTTCAGCTGCCATTTTCAAATACTGCCACAAAACAAGGGTTAATTAACATGTCACATAATATCAATATACTCTGACCAACCAATTAAATACTAAATAAACTTAGGTAGGTCATACTAGCGAAAGAATTCCCCGTCTCTCCCCTCCTAGTTTTTATCTCACATTTCAGCCAGGGATCATATCTCTAAACTTTGATACCAACTGTGATGACCCCAAAAATAGGTATACATCACCCATCTTGGGTCACCAGATACATGGTACTGAATACAAATACAAACTAATTATACAACAGTCGTGTAAAAAATGACATAATATATGCTGTGAGTTTTAGTACAAATATTGTCATCTAGACAATATCCACACTCAATGGAGTCCTCATTACACTTATTATTACACTATTTCACAGAATAGTGAGGACTAATAATGCACCATCTAGGACCATCACTCTGTTCCCCGAATAGTCCCAGCTACGTTCTCATTTCCTGAAGAGAACAATGAAAGAAAGGGTTAGCTCAACTAGCCCAGTAAAAAATATTATGACTAAGATAATGCATAATTATCCTTAGCCTTCAACAGTATAAAAACTGATAGAATATAATAGACAACAAGTTTTAGATCAAAAACTGCAGCGGAAATAAGCAATCCATTAGAAGAGTCGAGTAGAGAATAAAATCTACTATCTTCTATGATTTAAAAGGTTTTTCATCACTTTTATCGCTGAGACTCAGCTTAATAAATAATCCACATAATCCCTGCACTACGGCCAATGATATTCATTAGTATCACAACCATAAATTATCCATGCACTATGGGCCAAGGATATTCGTGTATTCATCAATGGTCATGATCATGCCAACAATTGTCCATCAATGCACTACGGGCCAATAAGGACTTTTACCATATCATTTGTAACATTACGGTCATGATTATACTGAATAATCCCTGGTTATCTTGGATGAGGGTCACGATTTTGAATGATATTTCTATTGTTAATAAATTTCCTGGTGTATTCTTGAAGACTTCTTAGCTTACCCCTAGAACGTGAAATCGAATTTTGTATTTACCCCAATACAAAACCCATTTCTTAATCCCTCAAATATTTCTTCAACTAAAATGAGCATAACATGCGCCAAAGATGTTGGCTCGAGCTGTTGAAGATTACGATCGTACCATTCAATACCATCATGGGAAAGCGAATGTGGTAGCTGACGCATTGAGTAAAAGATCGTATGCGTTTACGAGTGCGATGTTGTTAACACGAAAACCATTTCGTATAACTTAGAAATGATGAAGATAGAGTTATAAAATCTAGGGACCCACGTGAAGATAACGAATATACGAGTAGAATCGACTTTAATCGATAAAGTTAAAGCCACTCAAGCTACACACCCGAATTTGATGAATGTGAAGAAGAAGGTTCAAGAAGGCGTTATCATAACCCTCGATTTAATTGGCCCATTTGAAATCCTCGATCGAATAGGAACTGTGGCCTATAGACTCGTTTTACAGCCAAGTATGTTGTGTGTTCATAATATTTTTCACGTATCAATGTTACGTAAATATGTGGATGACCCGAACCACATTATTGATTTAGAACCGAACGAGATAACAAAAGATTTAACGTATGAGGAGATACATATTAAAATCTTGGATAAGAAGGATCATATTCGACACTCAAAGGTTATACCTTAAGAGTTAGAATCAAACGAGGTATCCTCACCTGTTCGACATACCAGGTACGTACGTAAATTTTGAGGGCAAAATTTCATAAGGAGGGGAGATTGTGAGACCCCAAATTTTATGAATAAAGATTTAAATTTCTCGGAATATATATTTGAATATTACGGTGTGGATTTGATATAATGTTATAGTTGTGGGTAATATTTATAAATTTTTCAAAGTAAGCAAGTGGTTATATAATATTCGATTGGTCGGAGAATATTCTTTTTATCGGGGAATATCCGTACGATGGCACAATCATTGGTGGACCCCACAACGGAAGTATTGTCGTAGTTAAAAAACGGCAGAATTATCTTTTTATAAAAATAACGGCGAAAGTGTTACCATTAAAACTGTTGAACTACCCGTTAGTAAAAGTACAGTAATACGCGTGGTTGCATAATAGCATACGATATTGATTATTGATGCTTACATAAGAAGTCACTCAGTTATACTCAATTATTGCTACAGTAATTGATGCATCATATCTCTCATATTATTGATTCAATTATTGACACAACATCATCTACATAATATGATATATTATTAAATCAATAATTGAGACGACAAAGTTATTCATATTATTATTTGCAATATTGACAATGTCTAGAAGTTCCATCAATGAAAGGTTTGGTCACCTAATTGCGTGCCAATAAGGAGAAATCCTTATCGGAAAGCCCCCTCTTTCCTGGGAACGACCTAGTTGTTAAATATTGTGAGTTATAATATTAATGTTGAATAAGTTCGTGTTGATTAAAGATAAAATTGATAGTTCCATTGTGTGAGAATTATTGGCGTTAGTGGAAATCGATATTTATTTCGATATTAATTGATGTCTGGAAGTTATACTGACCAATCGGATAATTAATCGGATAAATGAGCAATTAATTGCTATTAATTCACATGATTATAACTATTTATTCACATGTGTGTACTATTGATTCACATTATTATACTATTAGGGGTGGTGGTGCAAGATTGCTAATACTTGCATGACTAAGTTAAAAATGAAGGTATAGATAGAAGTACTATACTGTAATTCGTATTTTCACATGTCTAGAACTATTGATTCACATTATTTACTATTAGGGGAGGTGGTGCAAGTTTGATAATACTTGCAGGACTAAATTAAAAATGAAGAAACTATATTGATTGTAATATTTTGAGCCCCAAAGCGTGAAATTATCGAAACTATATTTTCTTATAAATAGAAGCTCATAATTCCTTCATTTCTCACCAATTCACTAAAGCTATATAAAGCAAATTATTATAGAGAGAAATTATATAGAGAAAGAAGAAGAGAAGTCCTGCTACCTCACTATTCCAAAGATCCGGTCTTCTTTTGAGGTAAGGGATATTATTATTATAATAAGGGTATTATTTCTTTCAGTATTCATGAAGAGAGCTATTGTTATTCCATTCCTTATTATTACATTGGAATAACTCAGATATACGCAGACATCACCTAGTATACATGGTGAAATTCTTCTGTTATTCCATTCTTTATTATTATGTTGGAATAACCTCTCTATGTGAAGTACCGCATACATGGTGAAATTCTTCTGTTATTTCATTCTTTATTATTATGTTGGAATAACTTTATCTATAAAATACCGCATATATGATGAAATTCTTACATTATTCCATTCTTTATTATTCTCGTTGGAATAACTTTGTCATGCGGTCTATCGCATGCCTCGTGAATTCTCGTTGTTATTTCATTCTTTATTATTCATTTGGAATATCCCGTCGTGCGGATTACGCATGACTGGTTCCATTCTTTATTATTCGTTGGAATATATCGTTCGTGCGGATTACGCATGCCCCGGTTTCATTCTTTATTATTCATTGGAATATCACGTCTGCATGCGGATTACGCGTGACCTGGTTATATCATTTATTATTCGTTAGAATAACACATGCAGGCGGCTCTATCGCATGCACTCGGTGAATTCTTTTGTTATTCCATTCTTTATTATTATGTTGGAATAACTCGCCTACATGTGAATTATCGCATGCATGGTGAATGATCCTTCGTATTCATTCTTTATTAAATTGTGGAAATGACCTGTCTACGTGGATTACGGCATGGTGGGTGAAAATCCATTTGCAGTTTCGTATATTCTATTATACTCGTCCAAGATATCATTTCTTTTGTACTCGTCATGGAATATCATTTTCTTTGATTTTTTTTACGAGTTACTATTCACGGGTTACTATTCACTCTAGTATTATTCACTCGGGTATTTGGGGCACTTTTCGTGTCGGAGTACTATTTACGTGTTACTATTCACCCGATTACTATTCACTCTAGTATCATTCACTCGGGTATTCGGGATACTTTTTGTATCGGGGTACTATTCATGGGGTACTATTCCCGAAGTACTATTCACGGGGTACTATTAACCCGAAAAATATATTTCTTTTCTGTCCAAATTATTTTTGGTACATGAATATTATTCTTGAATTTTACTCTACAAAGCAAAGATCATATTTGATTTAATGTGGACGTTCTGGATAAAAAATTTATCCTTGAACTTGTTTTATTGAATTATTATGTCATTGTCATCATCCTCATGCTTATATTGTGATTAAAGTTATCTTTGGCTTACGTGCATAGATCGACTTGGTATGATTATGACCAGAGATTATTCGGTATAATCACGACCGTAATGTAACGAATGATGTGGTAAAAGTCTGCATTGGCCTGTAGTTCATTGATGGACAGTTGTGGGTATGATTATGACCAGGGATTATTCGGTATAATCATGACCATTGATGATTATATGAATATCCTTGGCCGTGGTGCAGGGATGATTCGATGATGTGGTTTATTTGTTAAGCTGAGTCTTAGTGATAATGTTGATGAAAAACTTTTTAAATCATAGAAGATAGTAGATTTTATGCTCTACTTGACTCTTCTAATGGATTGCTTATTTCACCGCAGGTTGTTGATCTAAAACTTTTATCTATTGATTTTAAAACTTGTTGTCTAAGGATAATTTATTTTGCATTATCTCGAGTCATAATATTTCTTCTTGGGCTAGTTGAGCTCACCCTTTTTCTTTCACCGTTTCTTGTGAAATGAGAATATAATGGGACGAAGTCTGGGAACGGATTCGACTATCCGGATGGTTATTTTAGTAGTCCTCACTATTATGTGAAATAGTGTAATAATAATTTTAATGAGGACTCCATTGAGAGTGGATATTGTCTAAGAAGGAAATATTCTTGTTTAAACTCTCAGCTATGTTTTATCGTATATTACTCGGCAGTGTATAATTAAGTTTGTATTTGATTTATGTACCATGTATTTGGCAACTCAAGATGGGTGATGTATACCTGTTTTGTGGGCGTCACAAAACCATTTCTTCAACCCTTAAATATTTCTTCAAGAAAAACGAACGTATAATGCACTAAAGACGTTGGATCGAGCTGTTGAAGATTACTATCGTACCATTCAATATCATTGTGGAAGAGCGAACGTGGTAGTGACGCGTTGAGTAGAAGATCGATATGCGTTCACGATTGAGTGTGATGTTGTTAACACAAAAACCCATTTCATTATAACTTACAAATGATGAAGATAGAGTTAAAGACTCTCAGGACCCACGTGAAGATAACAAATATACTATTAGAATCGACTTTAATCGATAAAGTTAAAGTCACTCAAGCTACATACTCAGAGCTGATGAATGTGAAGAAGAAGGTTCAAGAGGGCGTTATTCTAGAAGCAAGAATCAACGAAGAGAGGAAATCTCAACCCTCGATTTAATTGGCCCATTTGAAATTCTCGATAGAGTAGGAACTGTAGCCTATAGACTCATTTTACCGCCAACTATGTCGCGTGTTCATAACGTTTTTCATGTATCAATGTTACGTAATTATGTGGATGACCCGAACCACATTATTGAATTAGAACTAGACGAGATAGCAGAAGATTTAACGTATGAGGAGATACGTGTTAAAATCTTTGATAAGAAGGATCACATTTTCAAGGTTATACCTTGAGTTAATTTGAAAACAAAGTCAATGGTATCCTCACCTATTGATAACGATACGTAAATTTTAAATTTTATAAGGAAGGAGATTGTAAGACGAATTTTATGAAATGAAAGTATTCAATTTTATTATAAATTATTTTATTTCGTAAATGGTTTTGATAAAAAGTTAAAGTTAAGGGTGAATATTCATTTTTGCAAAGTAAACAAGTTGTTATAAAATATTCGTTTTCGGAGAATATTCTTTTTATTATGCACGGCACAATCATTGGTGGACCCCACAACGAAAGTATTGTCGTAGTTAGAAAATGATGTAATTATCATAACTACGAAAAGTATTTATCGTTAAAGCGGTTGAACTACTACCGGTAGTAAAAAGTACAAAGAATACGTGTGGGTTGCATAAGTATAATACCAGATTGATTATTGATGCTTACGTAAGAAGTCACTTAGTTATACTCAATTATTGCTACAATAATTGTTGCATCATATCTCTCATATTATTGATTCAATTATTGTCACAATATCATCTGTATAATATGTTATATTATTAAATGAATAATTGAGACGACAAAGTTATTCATATTATTATTTGCAATATTGACAATGTCTAGAAGTTCTGTCAAGGAGAGGTTAGTTAATCTAATTGCGCGCCAATAGGGAGAAATCCTTATCGGGGAGGCAAGCTTGCAGCAAGTGTGGCAAGACTCACGTAGGAGAATGCATGATGTGGAAGAACGTGTGCTTCAATTGTAAGCAGGAAGGACATATCTCTTTGCATTGTCCTAAGCCGAATTTGAGGAAGTGTTTTTCCTGTGGGCAAACGGGGCATGGATTCAACAAGTGTCCCAGCAAGAAGAAGACTGGTGAAGGCAGTGGTCGTTAGATAGCTTAGATATAAGTGTTAGCATCTTTTGGAAGAAGCTTTTGATATTAAGTGTTGTAATATCGAGAACGATGTTTAAACATATGTAAATATATATGTTTTTATGAATGAAATCTTTATTTTCTATATGAATGTAAGATTAAGATTAATTTGTGTGTTCTTAAAACTCATACCTATGGTATGTTCATGACTCATAATTATATGAAATGTTCTGAACCCCTCAGCGAATGGACGTCAAAGGTATGACTAGGATAAGTTCATACACTCATATAATTGTGGCAAGTTACTGAACTCCTATGTGTGGTAAGTTTGATGAACTGGAAATAGTAATGTGAAAATGGAGAATGTCAACTTTTTGTGTAAAGTTGGAGAATTGCAGCTTTTGTAAAGTTGAATATGTTAATCCTAATTTTTTTTAAAAAAAGGATAGTAATATGTGTTAAGTACTATATGTACTATGTGCTATTTGAATAAATATGCGATTACTTGAGAATTATGTGTTGAATTCTTATTGTGTTAAGAATTTGTATAGAGAAAGATTATTAATATAAGATTTTCATTTAAATCAGATCATGCCGCCTAGACGACAGAATCGAAACCAAAGAGAAGAACAATCAGTGAATAACGAAGGAGGTCAATCTGACTCAATGCAGAATTTCGTGGATATGCTAGCCCAAGTTATGGAAAATAGGGCTCCAGCCAGGGGAAGAGCAAGGAATCAGCCAACCGACAGATTGGCTAATTTCAAGGATTTTAAAGCGGTAGGTCCGCCGGAATTTAAGGGAACTACAGATCCGATTGAAGCCCAAACTTGGGTGAAGGAGATGGAGAAGGCATTCGTTATTGCGCGAGTGGAAGAAGAGCAGAAGAAAGCTTTTTCTACATATCTGATGAAGGGAGAAGCCAATAACTGGTGGGAAACAAATCAGGCAAGAGCTGGAATAGCTATAGTGACATGGACCAAATTCAAGGAACTGTTCTTTGAGAACTACTTCTCACCGAGTATGCAAGCTCGGATGGAAGTTAAGTTCTTGGAACTGAAGCAGGAGAATATGTTTATTTCGGAGTATGCTGCTAAATTCAACGAGTTAGCAAGATTTGCACCTCATCAGGTGGACACAGAAGCAAGAAAAGTAAGAAGATTTGAGAACGGACTAAAACCGGGGATATTCAACAAGGTGGCAGTATTGCAGATCAACACGTTTGCGGCTTTACTGGAGAAAGCATTAATTGCCGAAAGAGGAAGCGAGGCTGCATCTCGTTTTCATCAGGAGAAGAAGAAGATAGGTGATGGATGAAGTAGTGGGGGTAGTAATCAGAATAAGAGAAAGTGGACTGAGAATACCCAATCGGGTAGCAAAACTGAAGAAAATAGGAAAAGGAGGGAACCATGCGCGACATGCGGGAAGAATCATGCAGGTGTTTGTTTGAAGAAAAGGGAGTGTGCTATAACTATGGGCAAGAGGGACACATGTCGCCCAATTGTCCCAATTCGAAGAAAATTTAAGGTTGTTTTGCGTGCGGATCAACTGGCCATATGGTGAGGAATTGTCCAAAGAGAAATGCTAAGAAGGAAAGTGTCAACAAGGGACCCGGTGGTGGAACCTTGGCGATTCGAGGACCAAGACATGACCGGGAAGATCAATCGCCCATACATTTAACATGACTTGCGCATGAGCGAAGAGTCGCTCAGGAGGTGGCGGCAGGTAACGATTTTATTTAGAAACTTTATTATACGAATATTATGAGTTAGATATTCCTGTGAACTGTTTTCTTTTTCAAGCCAAATATTTTGTTGATAAAAATGAATTGATGATACAACTTTAAAAGATTGTAGAGAATAAGAAAGCGGTGATTCCGAGGACAGAATCCTTTTAAGGAGGGGTGAATGTGATAACCCGGGATTTCGAATAATCAAAATTTTACGAATAATTTTTTTTATTTAATATTAACATTGACTGTTAATATTGTACTGTGTATCTGTGAGACAAGTCTAGAGAACTGGTCAAATTAAGTATTGACTGAGAAAATAAAGTAGAGTTGTGCTTAACAGCTTTAGAAACCCTAACCCTAATTACTGGATAGGGATTCAGTAGAAAATTTAATTAAAATAATTATTTTGATGAGTATGTGTTTGGACTGTATAGAAATGTTGTCCAGTGATTGACTGGATAAGGTTTAATATTTTAAACCCTAATAAGAGATTAGAAACCCTAATCTCAGGATTAGAAACCCTAATCGATAGCCGGGAAACTTTAATTGTAAAACCGAAAATTATAAACCCTAAATTAGGAAACCCTAATCCTAATTGGCAAGCCAACGTGTTTATTAAACTTAAATATGATTAGAAAACCCTAATTATATTTTATTATCTTAATTTCTATTTTTATAAACCCTAATTATAATTTAGAAATTTTATTTTCTATTATGAAAACCCTAATTTGAAAATTTTGGAAATTAGTGTTTTAAAACCTAAGGGTTAGAACCTTAGGGTTAAACCCTAAGGGTCAAACCCTAAGGATTTGGACAAATGACAAGAATACCATTAATTGTATTTTTCAAATGACAAGTTTACCCTTTTTAAATTTTTAGTGAGCTAACTTGTAAAATTGGTAATAACTTTAGTTGGTGACCAAATTTCTTGACCAATGTGACTTAATTTATCAGCCATTTAGCCTCTATTTGACATCACATTAGATCTAACAACTCTTTATCACAATATATAAAGATTGGGAGAGAGAAAATGTACAAAAAATTTCTTATTTTGCTCTTTTGCTCTCACCAACTCTCATACTCTCTCAACCTTTGAATTTGGTTAGTATATCAGTCCCAAATAAAGTCCTTAGATCACCCAATATCATTTAGCAAGATCAAGATCAAGATTGAAGCTTGAAGGTATAACCCCAAAATTTTTATTTTTGATCCATGTTGCTAAGAAAGAATTTGTGTTTAAGTGTTTAAGAAGGTGTTATTTAATGTTTTTAGTTGATCTATGTTGATCCATGATGGATCCATATCATCAAATGACTTTAAATTAGTGTTTTTCAAAATCTGTCTAAGAACAAAATTTGTGGTCTGACAAGCTAATGTCAGGAGCCACAAATTCTTGTTCGTTTGTTGTTTTTGTTGTTTTAAAGTTATAAGTTGTAGCCTGACATGTTGTCTTGGATCTGCAAGTGAAATCAGGGTCAGTTAATAGCTAGATTTCATTTTATTTAAGGTCAAACATCATTGACCGACGTTGACCGCACAAAAATCTGGGCAGCCCAGAAAGTTTAAGTAGCGTCTGACAAGATTTCAAGCTTCCAGATCTGTCAGGTATTTGGTTTTATGTTGTTGTTGTTGTTGTATCGAAGTGTAAATTTGGTTATGTGGACTCTGAGATCTGGGTATTTAGATCTCCTAAAACATCAATAGATTGAACATATCAATGGGTCAAAGTAGGCCACTTGGCCACGGATGGGAATTTCTGGAATTTCCAGAAAAGTGAAGAACAAGTTTTTCTGACAGCTTTTAACCAAGCTATAACTTGAGATCTTGTTGTTGTTTATTTGATCTGTTGTTGTATTATTGTTGGCTGGCATATGGACTCTAACTTTGAACCATGAGATCATATCTGAGGAAACCCAGATATGATCTGACAGTGACTTTAAGAGGCTAGATCTAATTGTTTGTTTGTTGTATGACCATGATTCGATTCGGTATTGTAGAGTTACATTTCTACTACACGATTATGTTTTAACCTATCCAAGAACAATAATAGATTCGATTTTATGATTGGTCAAACAGGGGCAGCTTGATAACGAAGCTGTCAGTGTTCTTGAGCTCAAGAACACCAACAACGACGCTTTCTGTCGCTAAAGACCTATAGTGACAGTTTATTTATTTTCTATTTTTTGTTTTTTCGAAAAATGATTAAAAATTAGAAATAAATTATAAAAATTACCAAAAATAGTTTTAAAAATTATTTTAAATTATGAAAAATAATTTTCGATTATTTGGGATATTTTTCATTAATATTTATAATTATTTGAATATTAATGATATTTAATTTATTTAATTAGTATATTAAATAAATTAGAGAAAAATGATTTAATATTATGAAAAATCATTTTAAATAAGAATAATGAATTTAAAAATATTTTGAGTTATAAAATGTAACTTTTAATATTTTTGGAGAATTTTCATTAATAATTTAATATTAATGATATTAGATTTATTTGATTATTAAATTAAATAAATAAGATAAAAATGATTTTAATGATTTAAAAATCATTTTAAATGAGAATAAAGTGTTAGAAAATATTTTAAATCATAAAATATAATTTTCTATATTTTGGAGAATTCTCATTAATAAATTAATATTAATGATGTTGGATTTATTTATTTGTTATATTAAATAAATGAATTAAAAATGATTTTATTGATTTAAAAATCATTTAAAAATTAGAAAAATGATTTAAAAATATTTTAAGTTATAATTAATGACTTTTAATATTTTGATGATAATTTCATTAATATTTTAATATTAATGGTGATGATTTAAAAATGATTTTAATTACTTTAAAAATCATTTAAGTAGAATATTGTTGATTTAAAAATATTTTAAGTTATTAATAATAACTTTAATATTTTGACAAGTATGTTATTAATATTTAGATATTATTAAATATTAATAATGATAGGATTATTTGATAATTAAATCATTTAAAAATGATTCCGATGTTTAAAAAATTATTATAAATTATAATAATTGCTTGATAAATATTAAAAGCTTCTGAAAAATATTATAAATGATAATTGACTTATCTAAATTAATATTGAAGCTTAGAAACCGATTTTGCTTGACAATGACTATGTTAATTATCGGATAGGGTGACCAGAACACCGAGAATGGACCAAAGTCCAACCAGACCGAAATAGTTAGACTTGATAAGTGTTTATCTAAGTTATAAACATTGATGTGACTATGTGGTGATGTGTTTAGAAGAAATTTGACTGTAGAATACAGTGCTGTGTGTTATAAATGATTGTGCTAATTGTGAGACCGACATTGTTGATTAAAGGTCTTACAAACGCAATTAATTATATTGTGTAGCTGTAATCAGTGAAAGAGGCAAGTTTCCTAACTCAACCTTGAGTTATGTTCATTCAATTATTATAGTGGTTAATTATTGCTAATTACACCACATCTAGGGAATTTATTATTGATTATTCACAGTTAGTGCATGTTTAATAATTCAAATTGAATTACTGATTCAGAAATATACATTTGTAGAATAACTGTTGTTGGATATTCATATCTGTAGAAGTTATAAATGACAGTACAGATAATTCATGTTTATTGTCAAATTATAATGAGAAATGTCTTAGCTAATTATTCTGGCTAGACGAACATATGTTAGAACTTGATAGATTCGAGAAGAGAAATTCAATTATTATTGACAGATCGATGCCAATTATTTCGGCTAGATCGAGAAGTAAATAGAATTTGAAATCACAGTATTTCGTTATTAAATCAAAATCTTGATTTTGAGACTGAGAAGAACAACCTTTTATAAAAAGGGAACAATTTATTGGTCGAGTATTCGGTCTTTGCGCGCGATTAAGTATTATGCATAATATAGGGTATACTAAAGCAGATCACTTTATATACTTGCAGAGGGGTATGATTTAATCTTTATGATTATCTGATACACCTGGGTATATCAAAGTTTAACTTTGATAGTTACTCAAGAAAGTGAAGTTCAAGATCCAATGAATCGCTCAGACATAAATCTGGAAATCATTCCACTTTGCTATTTCGTAGAATCAATCCTTGATTATTCATTTGAATATCGTAGAAAACTTTGAAAGCTTTGTACTATTTCCTTATCGAATTATTATTGCATAGAATGTGAGAAGGTTTGATATTGAATTCTATATCTTTATCGTATGTCTTAACTTGCGAGGCAAACTTGTTGCTCACCCTTGCTATATATAAAACTTTTCAGCTAGGGAATAAGTTACAGAAGGTGCTGCGAAGAAGAATAAGGGCAAAGGCATAGTAATAAACTAGATATGATGAACAATATTATTTATATTGTTGTATTATAAACCCTTTTTGTATATCTAAGGGGTATGACTGTAATGTTAAGGTTAGAAAACCTGGGATTTATGTATTAACAACAAATGTTATAATAAGTAATGTATTCCTATTTATAAATGAATGGGTAATTAGATGTTATATTTTTGTGGATCGTGAACACCCAATTTGAGGGTCAGGTAACCCGGATTTGGGGGCTTCACAGGGGATGTGTTGCAAATTTGATAATACTTGCAGGACTAAATTAAAAATGAAGGAAAAGAGAAAGGTATTAAACTGTAATATTTCGAGCCCCAAAACGTGAAATTATCAAAACTATATATTTTCCTATAAATAGAAGCTCATTCTTCCTTCATTCCCACCAATTCACTATGTCTCACAAGAGCAATTATTATAGAGAAATTATAGAGAGAAAAAAGAAGAGAAGTCTTCTACCTCACTATTCTAGTATCCAGTTTTCTTCTAAGGTAAGGGGTATTATTTCTTTCGTATTCATGAAGAGAGTTATTTTCTTTTAATACTCGTAAGGGTTGTTATTCCATTCTTTATTATTCTATTGAAATAACCTATTTACGCGGACGACCGCATGCATGGTGAATTCTTCTGTTATTTCATTCTTTATTATTCTGTTAGAATAATCTGTCTACTCGGACTACCGCATGACTGGTGAATTCTTCTGTTATTCCATTCTTTATTATTCTATTGGAATAACTCGCTACTATGAATCACCGCATGCCTGGTGAATTCTTTTGTTATTCCATTCTTTAATATTCTATTGGAATAACTCTGCTCTACGCGACTCACCGCATGCATGGTGAATTCTTCATTATTCCATTCTTTATTATTTTGTTGGAATAACTTGCTTACTTGGACTCACCGCATGTATGGTGAATTCTTTCGTTATTTCATTCTTTATTATTACATTTGAATAACATGTCTATGCGGACTACCGCATGTATGGTGAATGACACTTCGTATTCATTCCTTATTAAATTGTGGAAATGATCTGTTTACGTGGATTACAGTATGGCGGGTGAAAATCCATTCGCAGTTTTATATATTCTATTATACACATTTCGTTAAAGTTTTGGCTTCTATACTCCGTGAAATTAGTAGAATATCCTTGATATTTACGCTTCATTTAGTATCTTTTCATGGAAATATTCTTTGAGCATTCTTGAATTTTACTCCACAAAGCAGTATCATGTTGACAATTTAAACGTTATTGAATTCTGGATAAATTAAATTATAAATCTTTATAATTTATCATTGAACTTATTTTATTAAATTATTATGTCATTGTCATCATCCTCATTCTTATATTGTGATGAAAGTCATCTTTGGCTTACGTGCATAGATGGACTTGGTATGATTATGACCAGGGATTATTCGGTATAATCATGACTGTAATATAATGAATGATGTGGTAAAAGTCCTCATTGTCCTGTAGTTCATTGATGAACAGTTGTTGGTATGATTATGACCTAGGATTATTTGGTATAATCATGACCATTGATGATTACATGAATATCCTTGGCCGTGGTGCAAGGATGATTCGATTTTATTTATTAAGTTGAGTCTTGGCGATAAAGTTGATGAAAAACTTTTTAAATCATAGAAGATTGTAGATTTTATGCTCTACTTGACTCTTCTAATGGATTGTTTGTTCCGCTGCAGTTATACTTGTTTTCTATTGTATTCTATCAGTTGTTATACTGTTGAAGGCTAAGGATAATTTATTCTGCATTATCTTTGTCATATTATTTCTTACTGGGCTAGTTGAGCTCACCCTTTTCTTTCACTGTTCTCTTTAGGAAATGAGAATATAGCTAGGACTAGTCGGGAAACAGAGTGATGGTCCAGATGGTTGCTCTAGTAGTCCTCACTATTCTGTAAAATAGTGTGATAATAATTATAATGAGGACTCCATTGAGAGTGGATATTGTCTAGAAGGCAATATTCTTGTTTAAACTCTCAACTATGTTTTGTCGTATATTACCCAACAGTTGTATTAAAGAAGTTTGTATTTGATTTATGTACCATGTATTTGGCGACTCAAGATGGGTGATGTATACCTATTTTGGGGACGTCACATTTTATACCTTTGATTGGATCTTCTTTTTCCTTTCAAAATATGTGATGATCTAATTCCTTTCCTCCCTCCTTTGTGGCTGATCCAAACCCTTCTATTATATATATATATATATATATATATATATATATATATATATATATATATATATATGGTTTTCTTAGCTAAGTTGGAAGAAATGAAGTAAACTTTATTTACTCAAGTGGTGTAGGTTTTTATTATTGGTAAAATATATACATATAGTATATATATATATATATATATATATATATATATATATATATATATATATACATCTTGCCATCTCTCTCTTACTTAACTGGTAAACTTTGCTAAATTAGGTGGCTCAAATGAAAATGTGACTCATGTAAGAGTTGGTAGAAGTTAGTAAAACAAATCATAACATCACATGCTCTCTTTTTTTTCCTCTTGATGTGCCGCCCACCTCCTCCCCTTTATTCCCCATTTTTATTTTATTTTTATTTGCTAAATTTATTTAATCAAATGACTAAAAAGTCCCTTACAAGTTGGGCTAAGTTTTGGGCCACTTGATTTATTGTTTAGGCATTCTAAATTAAATGATTGAGCCATGTTAATTAGCATGGTCCAATACTTTTAATTTTATCTTACCCTTAATATTTAATTAGGGTTCTCATTCCACTTATTTTGGAATTTAAATAATTATTCAAGTAGATTTAATTATGTAACCCAATTAAGCTGAATTTAATTAGGTTTAAAATAAATAATAAATTGAGATAATAAAATTAATCTCTTAGGTTATTACCATAAACCCTTAGGTTATTTAATTTTCATATCTAATGTATAATTAGGTTATAAGACATTCTTTTAATTTTTCTTTACAAATAAATATATACACATATTTACAACATATATATTTATTTACTAGCATATATTTTTAACATAAGTCATAACATATTTATCATCATTGATAAATATTTATTATATCCATTTATCCACATATTTATTCTTTATATGGCATAAAATGTTCAATACATTGATAAGAAATTTAATATTCTTATTTCTTGGCTTTCCTTTTTGTTCCACTAATTCAATTAGCCTTAATTAGCTTGATGAATTATTATAAATTTATATAATCACTTTATAAGTCATATCAACTAATCACTTAAAGATTATAATTCTTTTTATTTACCATTCAATGTTAACATTCAAGTTATGTTAATTTTCAACATAAGCTTGTCTTATTTTTTCTTCAACCGATTTGATTATTCTTTTTGGCTTCCTTTTCATTTCTTAGTTAACTTACATTAAATAAATTAACTAACTTAATTACTTAATTCTCATCACATATTCATTCATATTTTCAAAGTAAATAAATAAAAAAATTATTCGTAAAAATATACATATATAAACGTATAAAATTCTCGATCCTTACAACTGCTTCAATGTCCATTGAACAAAATAACTGCGTATCCAAGCCTTATGAAGCATCGATATTCACGCTAAAAAGTGTGATGGATATTGTGACGCCACCAAAATAAGTATACATTATCCATCTTGAGTAGCCAAATATATGGTACAAAATACAAATAAAAACTTAATTATACAACTGTCGTGTAAAATACGACAAACATATGCTATGAGTTTTAATACAAATATTGTCATCTAGACAATATCCACACCCAATGGAGTCCTCATTACATTTATTATCACACTATTTTATAAAAAAGTGAGGACTACTATGACACCATCTAGGACCATCACTCCATTCAAAACTAGTCTCTTGCATTACGTTCTCATTTCCGAAGAGAACAATGAAAGCAAAAGGGTGAGCTCTTAGTATTTTATCAATAAAGATTTAAATTTTGTCAAATAATAATTTTTAATATTATGGTGTGAATTTAGAGATAATATTATAGTGTGGGTAGATTTATAAATTTTGCAAAGTATGCAAGTTGGTTATATTATATTCGATTGGCTCTGGGAATATCTTGGCTTTAGCAGGAATATTCGATAACTACCAATCATTGGTGGACCCCATAATGTAATTATCATTTGATCGAGAAAACGACAAAAATATTTTATCAAATAACTACGAAGTTTTACCGTGGTTATCGCTGAACTACTCGTAGAGTAAAAGTACAAGAATACGTGTGGTCGCATAAGAAGACATTACCAGATCGATTATCGATGCTTATGTGAGAAGTCACCACTTTGATTCCATTATCACGATTAATAATATGAATTATTATAATGATAACGACGCTTTTGTTTTATTCAGATTATTAACGTAATAAAATGTAAACATCTTTTTATATAAAATAATACTTTATTAAAGTTATTCTATAAATGTAATATATTATATTTTATTACGATATAGTGTCGCATATAGTGTTTCAGATAAGTTGTTTTCAGATAAGATTAAGATGTTGTTTGCATAGTAAAAATGTTTTTATATAAATAGAATATATTATATTTTATTTAAAAGATTTTTCTTTAAATATGGACCGCCGATTAAAGTAAATCAACTGACCGCTCATGGATTAGTTACTACGCATTCCATTTTCCTATAAAAATAAGCTCATTCCTTCATTATTTTCTTATTTAATTCATCAAACTCTAGAGAGAGAAATTATAGAGAGAAGTTTATAGAGAGAAAATTATAGAAAGAAGAAGAGTATTCTCGCTACTTCACTACTTCTATATTCGCTTTTTACTAGTAAGGGTGTTATTCTTTCTTCTTCAAGAGAACTTCGTTATTCCATTCATTATTATTCGTTGAATAACTCGTAAAAGTGGCATACCCTATACATAACCTCAGATACGCAGATACCCTATACTTGGTGAAATCCTTATGTTATTCCATCGCTTATTATTCGCATTGAATAACTCAGATACGCTGGTTTACCCTATACTTGGTGACATTCTTCTATTATTCGCTGAACATCCTGTCTCTGGTGTTTTTTACACCGACCGGTTCCGCTTTTTATTATTCTCGCTGAACATCCTCGCTCGCAGGTTTTACACCCGACCGGTTCCGCTTTTTTATCATTCTCGCTGAATATCCTATCGTGTGTTTTACACCGGATCCGGTTCCATCTTTATTATTCTCGTTGAACATCCCGCTTGCGGTGAATTTCACCGACCGTTCCGTTATTATTATTCGCGTTGAATAACTCGCCTATGCTAAGCACCGCATGCACGGTGATTTCTTTTGTTATTCCATTCTTTATTATACCCAAATTGGTTAAAACTTTGACTTCTATACTCCATGAAATTAGTAGAATATCCTCGATATTCAATGTTTCATCCAAAGATCTTTTCATGGAAATATTCTTCCGATCATTCTTGAATTTTACTCTATTAAAACAAAGATATGTCGATAATTTGGACGTTAATAATTCATGGATTAAATAATTTGAACTTGTTTTATTGAATTATTATGTCATTGTCATCATCCTCATGTTATATTATGTTATCTTCGCTTACGCAAGCATAGATGAACTTAGTATGATTATGACCTGTGGATCATTCTAAGATAATCACGACTTGATATAAATGATGTGACAAAAGTCCTCAAAGGTATTCAGAATGCAAGTTGATGGATAGTTTTTGGTATGATTATGACGTGGGTGATTCTTAGATATAGTCACGACCATCGATAATTTGATGAAAATCCTCGACCGTGGTAGACATGTGGATGATTAGATGTGGTGGTTTATTTATTGTCGAGTCTCAAACGATAAAAATTGATGAAAACCTTTTAAAACCTAAAAGATAGTAGATTTTATTCTCTACTGACTCTTTTTAATGGATCGCTTATTCCGCCGCAGCTTAAACCGGTTGTCTATTGTATTTTATCGCTTAACATCGTCAAGGCTAATGATAATTTATTCGCATTATCTTAGTCATAATATTTTATCGGGCTAGTTGAGCTCACCCTTTCTTTCACCGTTTCTTCGTGAAATGAGAACATAGCCGGGATTTAGCCTGGGAACGTAAGTAATGGTCCAGAGGATAAGATTAGTAGTCCTCACTATTCGTGAAATAGTGTGATAATAGTTGTAATGAGGACTCCTTTCGAGTTTGTATAATATCTAGTAGACAATATTTGTATTCAAACTCACGCTTTATGTCGATTGCATACCTACGCTTATATTAGTAAGTCAGATTTGAATTTATGTACCATGTAAGTGGCGCACCCAAGACGGGTGACGATACCTAATTTTGGGGCGCCACAGCTTGGTATCGTAGCTTAGGATACGATCCCGCTAAGATGTGAGATAAGAACTAGAGGGAGAGACGGAAATTCTTCGCTAGTATGACCTACCTAAGTTTATTTGGTATTTAATTGGCTCACGTAGTATAGGATAATATTTGATATATTAATTAACCTCGTGTTGTGGGCAAAGTTGTTTGAAACGGCAAATGAAAAATATTCACAATGGAGTGAATGTGACATCAGGACACCTTTAATCACTAATCAAAGTTAATGCAAAGGTCGACGAGGAACAAATTAGAGATATCCACGTAGTGAAATGAAGAACTAATTGTTGCACCCGAGCTAGTTGCAGAGGTAGCAAACGAAAGTGAGGAAGAAGAGGAAGAAGAGGAAGAAGAGGAACCCGAGGAGAATTCGTTGTAAGAAATTTATGATCAAAACTTAGAATTACAAAATCGTGTTCGTGAGCTAGAAGAAGAACAGTCAAGAACCAAGCAAACGGTCGTGGAACAAAGGGATACAACAATTCAAAATTGGGTTACCCGATATGTGATGCTCGAACAAAATCACGCTTCGGGCAGGTGTAAGATATTAAAGTCGAATCGAGAATTTAAAAATCAAAGATCACCTAAAGAAGAAACAAATCGAACGAAGGAGAATAACGAGCGATGCATGGGTAAAAGCCGCACAACGCATTGATAGTGTAGAAAAGACGTCCGATCCAATAAAGCCAAAATAGATGAAATGGACTTTGCTTTTTGACAAAGAATTGGAGAGATTTAACATCGAATTCTAATTACCTCGCATAGCGGCCAACCCGAATTCGATATGGATCGAGAATAATGATTCAAATCATGGATCAGAAATGAAGAAGCACTTAAGGGTGGAATGTACCCTATAGTAAAGTCAAACTCAGTAATTTAGCGAGAGAGAGCGCTTTGTCGAGAAACCGAACGGGTTATTACGTAAGTTAATTTAAATTAATGCTAAGTCTATACTTTATTCAATACAAGTTCTACCCACTCTTTTATTCTACCTAGTTGTGTTCAACGTTTAAATTTGACAAAAAAAAAAAAAATTAGACTTTGATTTATCTATTGAAACTTCGCTGGGAGAAACCTTCGCTACCTCCCATCGCTTATTAATCTTGTTGTTTCAAATAAACACTTTCACGCTACTCCGTCGATCTTATCTCTTTGAAAATACTTGCCTTTGAGGTAATTTTTTGAATCAACGATTGATTAATCACTCATTATTCTTTTTGTAAGGTTGTTAGCTTTTATATTCATAACCAACCCGTTATACTAATTCAAAGTAACCAAACCCTAAAGTTAATCATCGTTATATCAAGCCATAAGTAAAGAGCCCGATCCTTTCGTTGTTGACTTCCTTGTGTGGAATGCACCAAGCCGCATTTTCAGAGGCTTACATCGTGAATGAAGATGGCAAGTCGATAGGTATCATTGTGAGGTGCTATCCAGTTAAGGGATGTAAGTCACAGCTGGTATCAATGTGACGTACTATCCAAGTCTTGGATGAGAGTCACAGCTTTGAATGATATTTCTATCATTAATAAATTTCTTGACGTATTCTTGAAGATTTTCTAGCCTACCCTAGAGCGTGAAATCGAATTTTGTATGAATTCAAAGATAAAAACCCATTTCTTAAACCTCAAATATTTCTTCAACTAAATGAATGCTTTACGTGGTTTATGATGAAAGTCATAATAAAAGCATTGGAATAATGAAAATCATGGGTATTCGTGGTATTAGTAAGTTTTATGATGAGTTATGTTGGTTAGTATGTAAAAACATGAAAGTTTCTTAGAAATCACAAAGAGTTGAAAATCGATTTTGGTGAAAACGAATATGAAATTCAATTGACCATATCTCTTATTATATTTTGAATTTTGAATGTGGTCAAGTCCTAGAGTTAGATCTATGAGTTACCTAACTAATCCAAGTGGAATTACTGGAAAAGGTGTTGTAGATTTTTGTGTGGACTGATTTTAGCAAAGGAGGCCAAAGCTGTAAATTTCAAAATGCTATCGCCTGTAAACTTTAAGGGACTGTTTTGGCCACTTAAATTATGAGAAAAATTCTGGCCTTTTGGGACATGAAAGTATATGGTATAAAGTACCTCCTGTCCAAAAATGAGCTCATTCTCGACTTAAAATGAGCAAGTTATGACTATTTCAATATTTAGGTTTTTCCGATTTAAAAACGCTATAACCGGAGTTCTATAACTCCATGACCATGAAATTTAAACTAGAAGCTCACGTTAACATGTGTAAGGTCCTGCCAAGATTTGGGAATTTTTGAGTTAAACTTGAGGTAGCTAATTTCTTAAGGAATTAATTAGAAATTGATTTTTGAAAAATAGTAAATGAATTTAAAAATTTCGAGAAAAATATATTTTCATTATGGGACTATATTATGCTAAATCCCAGAAAAGAAATATTTTTGGGACTGATTTGGTATTTTTCATGAAAATAGTTTAGTTACTTAACATATGAGTTAAATATGTTATGTGAAGTAACAAAGTTGAAAATAGGATTTTATGGCTGTAGAATCCTATATGTAGTATATGCATATATTTTTTGATGAGGATTTGATAATTGGTGATGATATTTTATGAGTATGGCATTTTTGAATGATTAAATGCATTATATGGTAAAGCGTAAACAATCGAGATAAATTGTTTATAAATTTAAGAAGTGATTAAAATATTGTTATAATATTAATGATATTAGATTATGAGATTATTAATGATTGATAACATGGGGATATTCTTGAACTCGGATAAATTATATTATAAATGTTTAATATTTATCCTTTATCTCATTTGATCGATTCTTTATATCATTATCCTCACGCTTATATTACGTTGAAAGTCATCTCGCGGGCTCAGAAAAGATAGATGGACTTGGTATGATTATGATTATGTGGATTGTTCTAAGATAATCATAATCAGAATTGAAAACACAATTATCTTCGCCAGAAGTGTATGGATAATTTGTGGTCGTGATATTAATGAATACACAATTATCTTCGCCGTAGTGTATGGATAATTTGTGGTCGTGATACTAATGAATACACAATTATCTTCGCCGTACTATGGATAAATACACAATTACGCGCCGTAGATACTAATGAATACACAATTATCTTCGTCGTAGTGCATGGATAATTTGTGGTCGTGGATATTAATGAATGGTATGGATAATTATCTTGAATACACGTAGTGCATGGATAATTTGTGGTCGTGATCTAAGTAATGAATAATTGTCAGGTCATGGATAATTTGTGGTCGTGATATAATGAATACACAATTATCTTCGTCAGTAGTGCATGGATAATTTGTGGTCGTGATACTAATGAATACACAATTATCTTCGCCAAAGTGTATGGATAATTTGTGGTCGGATACTAATGAATACACAATTATCTTCGTCAGTAGCATGGATAATTTGTGGTCGTGATACTAATGAATACACGATTATCTTTCGTCAGAGTGTATGGATAATTCGTGGTCGTGATACTAATGAATATCCTCGCCTCAGAAAAGGTGGATGATTCGATGATATGGATTAATTATCGAGCCGAGTCTCAAAGAATGAAATATTAATTCATGGATGTGGTAAAAGTCATCTTCGTCAGTAAGTATTGATAGATTTGGTATGATTACGACCACGGATTATTCTAAGATAATCACGATCAGAATTGAAAACACGTAATATCCTTAGCCAAGAAGGTAATGGATAATTCATGGTCGTGATACTATTGTCGAGTCTCAAAGATTATTGGTTTTTAGCTTATATATATCTTTGGCCCAGCAAAGATGAATTATTAATAAATATGAATTCAGAAGGCAAAAATGAATATTTGAATATCTTCGGATTCAAAGATGAATTTAATATTTTTAACGATAAAGGTATTCAAGGTATCCTCATCTCTTTATCATACTGTGTACGCATTCTAATTTCGAGGGCTTAAATTCCATAAGGAGGGAGATTGTGAGACCCCAGATTTTATCAATAAAGATTTAAATTTTGTCAAAATAATTTTTAATATTATGGTGTGAATTTGAGATAATATTATAGTTGTGGGTAGTATTTATAAATTTTGCAAAGTATGCAAGTGGTTATATTATATTCGATTCATTCTGGGAATATCTCTATTAGCAGGAATATTCGCATAACTACCAATCATTGGGACCCCATAATGTAATTATCATTTGATCGAGAAAAACGACAAAAAAATATTTTATTGAAATAACTATGAAGTTTTACCGTGGTTATCGCTGAACTACTCAGTAGTAAAAGTACAAAGAATAACGTGTGGTCGCATAAGAAAGACACCAAGATCGATTATCGATGCTTATATGAGAAGTCACCACTTTGATTCCATTATCACGATTAATAATATGAATTATTATAATGATAACGACGCTTTTGTTTTATTCAGATTATTAACGTAATAAAATGTAAACATCTTTTATATAAAATGTAATACTTTATTAAAGTTATTCTATAAATGTAATATATTATATTTTATTACGATAGTGTTGCATATAAGTTTTATAGTTGTTTTGCATAAGATTGCATAAAGGTTTGCATAGTAAAATGTTTTTATATAAATAGAATATATTATATTTTATTTAAAAGATTTTTTCTTTAAATATGGACCGCCGATTAAAGTAAATCAATCTGGACCGCTCATGGATTAGTTACTACGCATTCCATTTTCCTATAAATAAGCTCATTCCTTCATTATTTTTTATTTAATTCATCAAACTCTGTAGAGAGAAATTATAGAGAGGTTTATAGAGAGAAAATTATAGAAAGAAGAAGAGTATTCTCGCTACTTCACTACTTCTATATTCATTTTTACTAGAAGGGTGTTATTCTTCTTCTTCGAAGAGAACTTCGTTATTCCATTCATTATTATTCGTTGAATAACTCGTAAAAGTGGCATACCCTATACATAACCTCAGATACGCCAGATACCCTATACTTGGTGAAACTTTATGTTATTCCATCGCTTATTATTCTCATTGAATAACTCAGATAATGCGCTTTACCCTATACTTGGTGACATTCTTCTATTATTCGCTGAACATCCCGTCTCAGTGTTTTACACAATGACCGGTTCGCTTTTTATTATTATTCGCTGAACATCCCGTCTCACAGGTGTTTTACACCGACCGGTTCCGCTTTTATCATTCTCGCTGAATATCCTATCTCGTGTGTTTTACACCGGATCCGGGTTCCATCTTTATTATTCTCGTTGAACATCCCGCTTGCATGTGAATTTCACCGACCGTTCCGTTATTATTATTCTCGTTGAATAACTCGCCTATGCAAGTACCGCATTTGCACGGTGATTTCTTTTGTTATTCCATTCTTTATTATACCCAAATAAGTTAAAACTTTGACTTCTATACTCCATGAAATTAGTAGAATATCCTCGATATTCGCGCTTCATCCAAAGATCTTTTCATGGAAATATTCTTCCGATCATTCTTGAATTTTACTCTCACTTAAAACAAAGATTATGTCGATAATTGGACGTTAATAATTCATGGATTAAATAATTTTGAACTTGTTTTATTGAATTATTATGTCATTGTCATCATCCTCATGTTATATTATGTTATCTTCGCTTACGTGCATAGATGAACTTAGTATGATTATGACTGTGGATCATTCTAAGATAATCACGACTTGATATAAATGATGTGACAAAAGTCCTCAAAGTATTCTCAGAATGCAAAGTTGATGGATAGTTTTTGGTATGATTATGACTTGGGGTGATTCTAAGATAGTCATTAATTATCGATAATTTGATGAAAATCCTCGACCGTGGTATGTGGATGATTAGATGTGGTGGTTTATTTATTGTCGAGTCTCAATGATAAAAATTGATGAAAACCTTTAAAACCTAAAAGATAGTAGATTTTATTCTCTACTGACTTTTTAATGGATTGCTTATTCCACCGCAGCTTAAACGGTTGTCTATTGTATTTTATCGCTTTAACATCGTTCAAGGCTAATGATAATTTATTCGCATTATCTTAGTCATAATATTTTTCATCGGGCTAGTTGAGCTCACCCTTTTCTTTCACCGTTTTCTTCGTGAAATGAGAACATAGCCGGGATTTAGCCTGGGAACGTAAGTAATGGTCCGAGGATAAGATTAGTAGTCCCTCACTATTCGTGAAATAAGGTGATAATAGTTGTAATGAGGACTCCTTTCGAGTTTGTATAATATCTAGTAGACAATATTTGTATTCAAACTCACGCTTTATGTCGATTGCATACTACGCTTATATTAGTAAGTCAGATTTGAATTTATGTACCATGTAAGTGGCGCACCCAAGATGGGTGACGATACCTAATTTTGACTTCATTTCATGGATTTATAGAAGCCGAAACTTTAACCAACCTGAGTATAATAGAATATATGAAACCGAAATGGATTTATTCATGCGGTAATCCACGTAGATATCATTTCCACAATTTAATAAGGAATGAATACAAAGGATCATTCACCAATGTGATAATCCATATGTATAAAAGTTATTCCAATAGAATAATAAAGAATGGAATAATGTAAGACTTCACCGTGCATCGATAGATAATCGCATACACAAAGTTATTCCAACAAGATAATAAATAATGGAACTGTGTCACGAATATGGATGACAAGATATTCCAATAGAATAATAAAGAACGGAATAATGTAAGACTTCACCAGCATGTGATAGTGATATGAGTTATTTCAATAATAATAAATAATGGAAAGTCACACGCGTAATACGAATTATGGTGATATTCTAACAAAATAATAAAGAATGAAATAATGTAAGAATTTTACCATGTATGTGGTACTTCAGCATGCAGAAAAGTTATTCCAACCTGAATAATAAGGAATTGAATAACAATAGCTCTCTTCATAAATACGAAAGAAATAATACCCTTACCTTAGAAAGAAATCGGATATCGGACTAGAGAGGTAGCAGACTTCTCTTCTTCTTTCTCTCTATAATATATCTCTATGATAATTGCTCTATAGTTTTAGTGAATTGGTGAGAAATGAAGGAAGAATGAGCTTCTATTTATAGGAAAATATAGTTTCGATAATTGCACGCGTTTGGGGCTCAAAATATTACAAAGATAATACCTTCCTCTTTTCCTTTTTATTTTTAATTTAGTCCCGCAAGTATTATCAAACTTGCACCACCTCCCATAATAGTAAATCATGTGAATCGATAGTAAATCATGTGAATCAATAGTTCTAGACATGCGAAAATATGAATTACAGTATAGTACCTCCATCTATACCTCCATTTTTAACTTATTCAAGCAAGTATTATCAATCTTGCACCAACTCCCCTAATAGTAACAAGAATGTGAATCAATAGTACACACATGTGAACAAATAGTTATAATCATATGAATTAATAGCAATTAATTGCTCATTTATCCTATTAATTACCCGACTTGTTAGTATAACTTCTAGACATGAATTAATACCGAAATAAATGTCGATTTCCACTAACACTAATAATTCCAACACAATGGAACTATCAATTTCATCTTTAATCAACACGAACTTATTCATCATTAATATTATAACTCACAATATTTAACAACCGTGTCGTTCCTAGGAAAGAGGGGGCTTTCCGATAAGGATTTCTCCTATCATGCCTTGCAATTAGATTATCTAACCTCTCCTCGATGTAACTTCTAGACATTGTCAATCCGCAAATAATAATATGAATAACTTTGTCATCTCAATTATTGATTTAATAATAAAACATATTATATGATGATACTATGACAATAATTGAATCAATAATATGAGAGATATGATGCAAACAATTCATCAGTAGCAATAATTGAGTATAACTAAGTGACTTCTTACGTAAGCATCAATAATCAATACCGTGTCCTACAATACAACCACGGGTATTACTATACTTTTACTACCGAGTAGTTCAACAATTTTAACGGTAACACATTCGCCATTTATAAAATGATAATTCTGTCGTTTTCTAATTACGACAATGCTTTCATTGTGGGGTCCATCAATGATTGTGCTTGTCGCAAGAATATTCCTCGTTAAAACTAATATTCCCTAACCAATCAAATATTATATAACCACTTGCTTATTTTGTAAAATTTGTAAATATTACCCACAACTATAACATTATATCAAATCCACACCATAATATTAAAAAAATATTTCGAGAAATTTAAATCTTTATTCATAAAATTTGGGGTCTCACAATCTCCCCTCCTTATGAAATTTCGCCCTATAAATTTACGTACATACCTGGTACGCCGAAGAGGTGAGGATACCTTGACTTCATTTCAGATTCTAACTCTTGAGGTATAACCTTTGAGTGTCGAATATGATTTTTCTTATCCAAGATTTTAACACGTAACTCTTCATACGTTAAATCTTCTACCATCTCGTCTAATTCCAATTCAATAATGTGGTTCGGGTCGTCCACATATTTACGTAACATCGATATGTGAAAAACATTAGGAACACGCGATATACTTAGCGGTAAAACGAGTCTATAGGCCACAAATCCTACTCGATCGAGGATTTCAAATGGGCCAATTAAATCGACGGTTGAGATTTCCTCTCTTCGTCGATTCTTGCTTCTAGAATAACGCCCTCTTGAACCTTCTTCTTCACATTAATCAGCTTCGGGTGTGTAGCTTAAGCGGCTTTAACTTTATCGACTAAAGTCGATTATACTCGTATATTCGCTAGCTTCACGTGGGTCCCTAAAGTCTTTAACTCTATCTTCATCATTTGTAAGTTATACGAAATGGGTTTTTGTGTTAACAACATCGCACTCGTAAACGCATACGATCTTCAATTCAACGTGTCAACTACCACGTTCGCTCTTCTACAATGATATTAAATGGTACGATCGTAATCTTCAACAGCTCGAGCCAACGTCTTTGGAGCATGTTACGTTCGTTTTGGTTGAAGAAATATTTAAGGGTTTAAAAAATGGGTTTTGTACTGGGGTCAATTCAAAATTCGATTTCACGCTCTAGGGGTAGGCTAAGAAGTCTTCAAGAATATGTCAAGAAATTTATTAACAATAGAAATATCATTCAAAAATGTTACCCTCATCCAAGATTTGGATAGCACGTCACATTGATACCTATCAACTTGCCATCGTCATTCACAGCGTCGCCTACGAAAAGTCTGGCTTCGGGTATTCCAAGACTTGGAAGTCACCAGCGAAAGGCTTGGGGCTCTTTTCTATGGCTTGATATGACAATGATTGACTTTAGGGTTTGGTTGCTTGAATTCGCATAACAGGTTAGTTAGGAATATGAAAGCTAACAACCTTGTGAAAAGCATGATGAGTAGTTAACCAATCGATTCCTAAAATCGCATCAAAGGCAAGTATTTTCAAAGAGATAAGTTCGACAGGTAACGTGAAAGTGTCGATTTGAATCAAACAAGATTTATAAATAGTGGAGGTAACGAAGGTTTCTGCTCACGAAGTTTCAATCGATAAGTCAAAGTCTAACTTCTCTAGAGTTAAATTTAAACGTTGAGCGCAAGCAAGAGAGATAAAAGAATGGGTAGAACCAATATTTAATAAGGAATATACTTCGCAAGAATTTATAATCAACTAACTTGTGCTAACTTCATTCGGGTTACTCGCTTTTTGAGACGTCACGAAAAACGCTCTTCCTGAAACCAGTGGCTTTGTTTTGTCCGTATCCGCCTTTGGTTCCACCGTCCCAGCTGGACTTGACTTTGGTGCACGACAAAATCAGGCTAGGTGACCTTCTCTTCCACAATTGTAACATGCTTTGATCGCATCACGCAGCTTTGACCGATATGTCCCTCCCTCTCGCATTTAAAACATACGACCGATTTATTGTTCTCCTTCCTTTGAAACGGTGTCTTGGTAATCATTGTCTTTCCATTATTATTGAATCTCCTCTTCTTGAAATTTCCACTCCTATTATCTTGGCCATGATTACCACCGAAGTGGTTACCATTCTTGGCATGATAATTTCCCCACGATGGTTATCATTGTTCGATGGTTGTTGCCACCTAAGATTTTGCGGTTATTATCGTGTTGTTGGTCGTTACCTTTTGGTTGTGCTGACTCATTATCACGCTCCAATAACTGAGCCCTATTCACAACATCTGAATATAAACAAAGTTTATGAGAAATAAGGTATTGACATATATCGGGTTTCAAACCTCTTAGAAACATTCGCGTCATTCGCTCCTCATTATCGACCAAATGGGATGCAAACCGGAATAACTCGACAAACTTAGCTTCGTACTGCGACACGGTCATACTGTTTTTCTCCAACTTGATAAACTCCACCTCCTTCATGTGACAAATACTTTCAAGAAAGTACTTGTCGTTGAACTGCTCTTGGAACTTCTCCCAAGACATTCTCAGTGCGGTAGGCTGGGTACGCTTTATAGATTCCCGCCAATAATCCGCCTCTTCACGCAACATAAAGGTGGCGAAGGGAACCTTTTTCTCCTCTGAGCATCCCAAGACATCAAATATCTTGGTGATCTGCTTTAACCACGTCTCCGCCTTAAGTGGTTCTAGCTTTCCCAAAAACTTCGGCGGTCCCAGCTCCTTGAACGGCTTAGTAGTGACTAGCCGTGGGTTGCCATTATTTTCACCCGCATTTTGAACCGGAGTCTCTCTCGCCTGATGTTGTATGAATTGCATAAAGCCTCTGAACGTCCCATCGTTCATCATTTGATCGTTGTTATTTACCTGGGGATTATTGTCTTCCTGTTGCACATTATCCTAGGTATTAATCTATGGTGACTCAACGGTCTCATGTGCTTCATTGCTTATCTCAACATTTTTGGATGTCATTTTTAAATACTGCCACAAAACAAGGGTTAATTATCATATCACATATTATATGTGACACCCCCAAAACAGGTATACATCACCCATCTTGAGTCGCCAGATACATGGTACATAAATTCAAATACAACTTAATTATACAACAGTCGTGTAAAATACGACAAAACATAGCTGAGAGTGTGACGCCCCTAAAATTAGGTATACATCACCCATCTTGGGTCGCCACTTACATGGTACAAAATACAACTATAGACTTAATTATACATCAGTAGTGTAAGATACGACAAAATATAAACTGAGAGTTTCAATAAGAATATTGTCATCTAGATAGTATTCAAACACAATAGAGTCCTCATTACATTTATTATCACACTATTTCACAGAATAATGAGGACTACTAATACACCATCTACGACCACCACTCTGTTCCGTGACTAGTCCCTGCTACGTTCTCATTTCTTGAAGAGAACAATGAAAGCAAAGGGTGAGCTCAACTAGCCCAGTAAGAAATATTATGACTAAGATACTGCGTAATAAATTATCCTTAGCCTTCAACAAAGATAACAACCGATAGTAATATAATAGACAACAAGTTTTAGATCAAAAACCGCAATGAAATAAGCAATCCATTAAAAGATTTAAGTAGAGAACAAAATCTACTATCTTTTATGATTTAAAAAGTTTTTCATCACTTTTATTGCTAAGACCCAGCTAAATAAATAATCCACATCATCCCTGCACTACGGCCAAGGATATTCATTAAGGTCACGACCACAAATTCCATGCACTACGGGCCAAAGATATTTGTGTATTCATCAATGGTCATGATCATGCCAACAACTGTCCATCAATGCACTACAGCCAATGAGAACTTTTATCACATCATTTGTAACATTACTACCATGATTATACCGAATAACTTGGTCATAATCATACCAAGTCCATCTATGCACTATGTGCCACAGATGACTTTCAATGTAATATAAAACATGAGGATGATGACAATGATATAAGAATTCAATAAAACAAGTTCAAGAATTAATTTATCCAGAATTAATAACGTCCAAATTGTCAACAAGATATTGTTTTATGGTGTAAAATTTAAGAATGCTTTCGAGAAGAATATTTCCATGAAAAGATATGGATGAAGCGCAAATATCAAGGATATTCCACTAATTTCATGGAGTATAGAAGTCAAAACTTTAACCAACCTGAGTATAATAAGGAATGGAATAACAATGTAAATCACAATGCATTAAAGATTTAGACAAATAAAAGTTATTCCAATGTAATAATAAATAATGTAACCAAAGTCGTGTAAACGCACCAACGTGATATTCCAATGTAATAATAAAGAATGGAATAGCAACAATTCACCGGTGTATATTGTAATCCACGTATACAAAAGTTATTCCAACAAAATAATAAATAATGGAACCAGTCCCACAGAAAACGCATACAAACAGGATATTCCAAATGTAATAATAATAAAGACGAAACCAGTCCTGTAAAACACATGTATGCAGGATGTTCCAATGTAATAATAATAAAGACGCTAAACCAGTCCTAGATATAAAACACACGTAAAGGATATTCCAAATGTAATAATAAAGATGTAATAATAGAAGAATGTCACCAAGTATAGGGTAGCCCAGATACAAAAGTTATTCCAATGTAATAATAAAGAAATGGAATAACATAAGTTCTCTTCATGAATAAAAGAAATAATATCCCTTACCGTAAAAGAAACTAGATATAAGAGTAGGAAAGTAGCAGAATACTTTTCTATAGTTTCTCTATAATTTCTCTCTCTAGAGTTTCAGTGAATTTGTAAGAAATAATAAAGGAATGAGCTTCTATTTATAGAAGAATGGAAAGGAACTGTGTAAGGATTTCTTCACAGATGAAATAATTCAAAGACTCACGAATGAAAATTTTGATACTACATATTCAAATTCTCAAACCTTCAACCAATCATAATAAAGCAAGACAAAATATAATACATATATATATATATAAACTCACATGTTATAAACATATATATATATATATATATATATAATACTAACTACCTCTATTATAATTCAACTCCATTCCCCCACCATTTCCTACTCACATAATAAACATATATACTATAATCATACACACATCACCTTCACCCTTTCTTTTCCCCCTCCACTTCCCACTCACACACATATTATATTATATATACACACTCACACATAACAACCTTATATACATAAACTCCCTCCCCTATACGTATCTCTCTCCCACCCCCAATTCCAAAATTAGTTTTTCAACACATATGGGCCTCACATGTGGCCCCCACATGTGGGCCCCACCTTTAAATATTTTTTACCGATTATTTTAAAAAATGGGTACATGGAGATTCATAAAATAAGCAAAACTTACACAAATACCTCATAAAAATCACATTAATAATTTTAACAACATTTATCACCTTTATTATAATTCACAACATTAATCGACCAGGTCATTCCCAGGAAAGAGGGGGCTTTTCAATAAAAATTTCTCCCTATTGGCGCGCATTTAGGTGACCAAACCTCTCCTTGGCAGAACTTTTAGACATCGTTAATATTGCAATTTATAATATTAATAACTCTGTCATTTCAATTATTGATTTAATAATATATAAAATATCGACAATAATTGAATCAAATAACGTGCGATACTATGCAACAATTACTATAGTAATAATTGAACAAAACTGAGTGACTTCTCACGTAAGCATTAATAATCAATACCGTGTGCTACTATGCAACCACGCGTATTACTGTACTTTTACTATCAAGTAGTTCAACAGTATTAACGATAAAACTTCCGCCGTTATTTTTAATAAAAATATATTTTTGTCGTGTTCTCAATTCGACAATAATTCCAATATGGGGTCCACCAATGATTGCACCGTTGTACAAATATTCCCTACTAAAACGAATATTTCCCGACCAATCGAATATAATATAACAACTTGCATACTTTACAGAATTTATAAATACTACCCACAACTATAACATTATATCAATTCCACAAATATTAAAAAAATATTTCAAGAAATTTAAATCTTTATTCATAAAATTTGGGGTCTCACAGAGAGTTTTAATAAGAATATTGTCATCTAGACAATATCCACACTCAGTGGAGTCCTCATTACATTTATTATCACACTATTTAACAGAATAGTGAGGACTACTAATGCTATCATCTGGACTGTCACCCCGTTCCCCGACTTGTCCCGGTTACGTTCTCATTTCTCAAGAGAATAAGGTGAAAGAAAGGTGAGCTCAACTAGTCCGAAGAAGAAATATTATGACTAAGATAATGCAAAATAAATTATCCTTAGCCTTCAATAGTATAACAACCGATGTAATATAATGTATAAACAAGTTTTAGATCAACAATCGCAAATGAAAATAAGTAATCCATTATAAGAGTCAAGTAGAGCATAAAATCTACTATCTTCTATGATTTAAAAATATTTTCATCAACTTTATCGCTGAGACTCAACTTAATAAATAAACCACATCATCCCTGCACCACGGCCAAGGATATTAATGTAATCATCAATGGTCATGATTATACCGAATAATCCCTGATCATAATCATACCAACAACTGTCCACCAATGAACTACAGGCTAATGAGGACTTTTACCACATCATTCGTCACATTACGATCATGATTATACCAAAAAATCCATGGTCATAATCATACCAAGTCCATCTATGCACTACATGCCACATATGACTTTCAACAGAATATAAACATGAGGATGATGACAATGATATAGGAATTCAATAAAACAAGTTCAAGAATAAATTTTTAAAGATTTATAATCTAATTTATCCAGAGATCAATAATGTCCAAATTGTCAACATGATACTGCTTTGTAGATTAAAATTCAAGAATGCTCAGAAGAATATTTACTTGAAAAGATACTGGATGAAGCGCAAATATCAAGGATATTCCACTAATTTCATGGAGTATAAAAGCCAAAACTTTAATCAACTGAGTATAATAGAATATATGAACTGTAAATGGATTTTTGCCCGACATGCGGTAATCCACGTTGACAGATCATTTCCACAATTTAATAAGGAATGAATACAAAGGATCATTCACCATGCATGTAGTAATCCACATGACAAAAGTTATTCCAATGTAATAATAAAGAATGGAATAATGTAAGAATTTCACCATGTATGCGGTAGTTCATATAGGCAAAGTTATTCCAATGTAATAATAAAGAATGGAACCAGTCATTCGTAATCCGCATTGCATGTGATATTTCAGCAGTAATAATAAAGAATGGAATAACAACAGAAATCACCATATATGCGATAATCGCGCACAAACAAAAGTTATTCCAATAGAATAATAAATAATGGAACCAGGTCAGGTGTAATACGCACAGCACGGTGATATTCCAATGTAATAATAAAGAATGGAATAACAACAGAAATCACCATGCATGCGATAAATCGCATGCATGATTATTCCAACGAGAAAAATAAATAATGGAACCGTGTCAGCGTGTAATACGCATGCATGTGATATTCCAACAGAATAATAAAGGATGGAACAACATAAGAATTTCACCATGTGTGTGGTACTTTGCATAGACAGGTTATTACAACATAATAATAAAGAATGGAATAACAGAAGAATTTCACCATGTATGCGGTACTTCGCATAGACAGGTTATTCCAACAGAATAATAAGAAATGGAATAACAAAAGCTCTCTTCATGAATACGAAAGAAATAATACCCCTTACCTTAGAAAAAAACTGGATACTGGACTAGAGAGGTAGCAGACTTCTCTTCTTTTGTCTCTCTATAATATATCTCTATAATAATTGCTCTATAGCTTTAGTGAATTGGTGAGAAATGAAGGAAGAATGAGCTTCTATTTATAGGAAAATATAGTTTCGATAATTGCACATTTTGGGGCTCAAAATATTACAGTATAATACCTTCCTCTTTTCCTTCATTTTTAATTTAGTCCTGCAATTATTATAAAACTTGCACCACCTCCCCTAATAGTAAATAATGTGATTCAATAGTAAAACATGTGAATCAATAGTTCTAGACATGTGAAAATATGAATTACAGTATAGTACCTCAATTTATACCTCCATTTTTAACTTAGTCATACAAGTATTATCAATCTTGCACCAACTCCCCTAATAGTAAATGAATGTGAATCAATAGTATACACATATGAACAAATAGTTATAATCATGTGAATCAATAGCAATTAATTGCTCATTTATCTGGTTAATTACCCGATTGGTCAATATAACCTCCCGACATCAATTATTATCGAAATAAATGTCGATTTCCACTAACACTAATAATATCAACACAATGGAACTATCAATTTCATCTTTAATCAACACGAAATTATTCATCATTAATATTATAACTCACAATATTTAACAACCAGGTCATTCCCAAGAAAGAGGGGCTTTTCGATAAGGATTTCTCCTTATAGCGCCGCAATTAGATTATCTAACCTCTCCTCGACAAAACTTCAGACATTGTCAATCTGCAAATAATAATATGAATAACTTTGTCGTCTCAATTATTGATTTAATAATAAAACATATATACAAATGATGATCTTTGTGACAATAATTGAATCAATAATATGAGAGATATGATGCAAAGAATTACTATAGCAATAATTGAGTATAACTTAGTGACTTCTTACGTAAGCATCAATAATCAATACCGTATGCTACTATGCAACCTCGCGTATTATTGTACTTTTACTACCGAGTAGTTCAACAGTTTTAACGGTAACACTTCTGCCGTTATTTTTATAAAAAGATAATTCTGTCTTTTTCTTACTACGACAATACTTCTGTTGTGGGGTCCACCAATGATTGTGCCGTCGTACGAATATTCCCTATTAAAACAAATATTCCTCGACCAATCGAATATTATATAACCACTTGCTTACTTTGCAAAATTTTTAAATATTACCCACAACTATAACATTATATCAAATCCACACCATAATATTAAAAAATATATATTTTGAGAAAATTATTCTTTATTCATAAAAGTTGGGGTCTTACAACCTCCCCTTCTTATGAAATTTTGTTCTCGAAATTAGGGTACGTACCTGGTATATCGAAGAGGTGAGGATATCTTGACTTTATCTCAGATTCTAACTCCCAGGTCATTTCTTCCACATCGTGGTTTCTCCATAAAACTTTGACTTGAGGTATAACCTTGGAGCGTAGAATATGATCCTTCTTATCCAAGATTTTAATAGTTAACTCTTCAAATGTTAAATCTTTCTCTATCTCGTCTGGTTCTAATTCAATAATATGGTTCGGGACTTTCACATATTTACGTAACATAGATATGTGAAAAATGTTATGAACACGAGACATACTTGGCGGTAAGGCGAGTCTATAAGCCACAGTTCCTACTCGGTCAAGGATTAAAAATGGGCCAATGAATCGAGGATCGAGCTTTCCTCTCTTTCCAAATCTCGTAACTCCTTTCCATGAAGCAACACGTAACAACACATGATCTCCAATATCAAATTCCACGTCCTTTCGATGAAGATCAGCATAGCTCTTTTGTCGATCTTGTGAGGTTTTTATACGTTGTCGGATCGTTTGAACCTTTTCCGTAGTCATACGTATAAAATCCGGTCCCAACAATGTTGCTTCACCCACCTCATCCCAGTATACTGGAGAACGACACTTTCTTCCATACAACGCCTCAAATGGAGCCATGCTAATACTTGCTTGATAACTATTGTTGTAGGAAAACTCCACCAATGGTAAGAACTTGTCCCAACTTTCCTTGAAGTCAAGGACACAGAGTCTTAATAAATCTTCAAGAGTTTGAATAGTTCTTTCTGACTGCCCGTCCATTTGAGGATGATATACCGAACTAAATCGTAAATCCGTGCCCATAGCTTTTTGCAAACTAACCTAAAACCTTGAAGTGAATCTTGGGTCTCGATCAGAAACTATGGATACTGGCATACCATGCAATCTTATAATCTCGTTTATGTACATACTAGCAAGACGTTCAAGTGTATAAGTTTCTCGTATCGGTAAGAAATGAGCAGACTTGGTCAATCTATCAAAAATGACCCAAATCGCATCTATGCTTTGGGAAACCTTGGGAAGACCAGTAACAAAATCTATGGTAATGTGCTCCCACTTCCATTCTGGAATATCAAGTGGTTGCAATGGACCTTTTGGCATTTATGCTCCGCCTTGACTCGTTGATAAGTTAGACACCTTGAGATAAACCCCGCTATCTCTCTCTTCATATTGCTCCACAAAAATATATGTCGAAGATCACGATACATTTTAGTACTCCCGGGATGGATTGCAAACAGTGTGTTGTGCACCTCCATCATGATTTTATACTTCAAGTCAAAATTATTAGGAACACAAAGTCTGGAGTTGACTCGAATTATTCCTTCTTCATCGATTCTTGCTTCCGGAATAGCACCTTCTTGCACTTTCTTCCTCATACGTATCAGCTCCAGGTCTGTAGCTTGAGCAGCTTTAACTTTATCGATTAAAGTCAGTTCCAATCGTATATTCGCCATCATCACATGGGTCCCTAGAGTCTTTAACTCTATTTTCATCCTTTCCAAGTCATACACAATGGGCCTTTGCGTTGACAATAATGCACTCGTGCCCGCATATGATCTTCTACTCAATGCGTCAGCTACTACGTTCGTTTTTCCAGGATGGTATGATCATAATCTTTCAACAAATCAAGCCATCGTCGTAACCGCATGTTGAGTTCCTTTTGAGTGAAGAAATATTTGAGGCTTTTATGATCCGTATAGATCTCCACCTTCTCTCCATACAGGTAATGCCTCCAAATCTTAAGCGCAAAAACGACAGCTGCCAACTCTAGATCATGAGTAGGATAATTCCTCTCATATTTTTTGAGTTTTCGTGAGGCATAGGCTATGACTTTCCCATGTTGCATGAGAACACATCCTAACCCTTTGCCTGAAGCATCATCAGAGATGACAAATCCTCCGAGCAGATCGTATTGTCGTAGAGCAGTCTTTGAAATGAGTCTTCTCTTGAGTTCTTGAAAACTCTTCTCATATTCCTCGCTCCAACCGAATTTTGTATCTTTTCGAGTCAGCTGAGTTAATGGAGTAGCAATTCGAGAAAACCCTTCTACGAATCTTCGATAATAACCAACTAAGCCGAGAAAGCTACGATTTTGATTCATCGACTTAGGTTTCTCAAACTTTGAATTGCTTCAATCTTTGCCGGGTCAACAGATATTCCATGATTTGATATCACGTGCCCAAGGAATGCAACTTCCTCAAGCCAGAACTCACATTTCTTCAATTTGGCAAAAAGCTTGTTTTCACAAAGCTTTTGGAGTATCAGCCTCAAGTGTTGCTCATGGTCTTCACGGGTTTTGGAGGATATGAGGATGTCATCAATAAAGACGACCACAAAGTGATCCAAATATTCCTTGAATACTCGGTTCATCATATCCATGAAGGCAGCAGGAGCATTAGTCAATCCAAAAGACATGACTAGGAATTCATAATGCCCGTACCGAGTTCTGAAAGTAGTCTTTGGAATGTCATCAGTTTTAATATTCAACTGATGATATCCGAAACGAAGATCAATCTTTGAAAAGAATTTGGCTCCTTGCAAATAGTCAAACAGGTCATCAATGCGAGGCAACTGGTACCTATTTTTCATGGTGACATGATTCAACTCCCGATAATCAATACAAAGTCTCATACTTCCATCTTTCTTCTTTACGAATAGAACATGAGCACCCCAAGGAGACGTACTAGGACGAATGAAACCGATGTCTAACAATTCTTGTAGTTGGGTTTTTAACTCCTAAAGTTCAATAGGAGCCATTCGATATGGGGCTTTGGAAATGGGTTTTGTACCGGATTCAAGGTCGATACAAAATTTAATTTCACACTCTGGGGGTAGGCCAGGAAGTTCTTCAGGGAATACGTCAAGAAATTTATTAACAATAGAAATATCATTCAAATCTGAAGTATTTTTATTTAAATCTGTGACACGGGCTAAGAAAGCTTGACATCCATTTTTCAATAAACGAATAGCTTTATGACTTGATATGACAGTGATTGACTTTAATGGTTTGGTTGCTTGAATTCATATAATAGGTTAGTTAGGAATATGAAAGCTAACAACCTTACGAAAATAATCGATTTTAGCATGATGAGTAGTTAACCAATCAATCCCTAAAATCACATCAAATGCAAGTATTTTCAAAGAAATAAGATCGACAGGTAACGTGTGGTTACCGATTTGAATCAAACAAGACTTATAAACAGTGGATGTGATGAAGGTTTCTCCCAACGGAGTTTCAACAGATAAGTTAAAGTCTAATTTCTCCGAAGTCAAATTTAAACGTTGAGCGCAAGTAGGAGAAATAAAAGAATGGGTAGAACCGTTATCAAATAAAGTATAAACTTTGCTAGAGTTTATAATTAGCTTACCCGTGATCACCTCGTTCGGATTCCTCGATTTTTGGGAGATTACGACAAACGCTCTCCCTTGAACTACCGATTTTGTTTTGTTTGGGACACCCTTTGATGCCTCCATCCCAGCTGGACTTGACTTTGGTGCACAACAAAATCGGGCTAGGTGACCTTCTTTTTCACAATTGTAACACGCTTTGAACTAAATCACGCAGTTTGGATTGATGTGTCCTTCCCCTCCACATTTGTAACATACTGACCGTGGTCGTTCTCCTTCCTTAACAACAAAGTCTTTGGTGTGACGCGTCTTTCCATCCTTATTGAATCTCCTCTTCTTGAAATATCCACTCTTATTGTCATGGCCATGATTACCACCGAAGTGATTATCATTTCTGGCATGTTGATTCCCTTTATGTTTGTTGTCACCGCTTCGATGACTACTACCACTGGTATTTTCGACTTGTCGGTTGCTCTCTCTTGGTTGGGTTGACTCATTATCGTGCTCCAATAACTGAGCCCTATTCACAACATCTGAATACAAACACAGTTTGTGAGAAATTAGGTATTGACGTATCTCAGGTTTCAAACCTCTTAGAAACATCCGCGTCATTCTTTCCTCATTATCAACCAAGTGGGACGCAAACCGGGACAACTCGACAAACTTAGCTTCGTACTGCACCACGGTCATATTGTTTTGCTCAAGCTTGATGAACTCTACCTCCTTCATGTGACGAATACTTTCAGGAAAGTACTTGTCGTTGAACAGCTCTTGGAACTTCTCCCAAGACATTTTGAGTGCGGCGGAGTTGAGTACGCTTTACAAATTCGACCAAGAATCGCCTCGCCGCAACATGAAGGTGGCAAAGGGAACCTTTTGCTCTCTGAGCATCCCAAGACATCAAATATCTTGTTGATCTCGCTTTATCCACGCCTCCGCCTTAAGTGGTTTTGGCTATCCAAAAAACTCCGGTGGTCCCAGCTCGAAGCTGCTAAGCGGTGACCGTCAAAGAGTTGTCAGTGTTTCCACCTGCATTTTGGACAGGAGCCGCCCTCGCCTGATGTTGCATGAATTGCATAAAGCCTCTGACCATCCCATCGTTTATCATTTGATCGTTGTTGTTTATTTGAGGATTATTTGTCTTCCTGTTGCACATTATCCTGGGTATTAATCTGTGGTGACTCCACGGTCTCATGTGCTTCATTGATTATCTCGACATTTTCGGATGCCATTTTCAAATACTACCACAAAACAAGGGTTAATTAACATATCACATATTATCCCTATACTCTGACCGACCAATTAAATACCAAATAAACTTAGGTAGGTCATATTAGCGAAGGAATTCCCCGTCTCTCCCCTCCTAGTTCTTGTCTCATATCTCTGCCAGGGATCATATCCCTAAGCTTTGATACCAACTGTGACGCCCCCAAAATAGGTATACATCACCCATCATGAGTCGCCAGATATATGGTACATAAATTCAAATACAACTTAATTATACAACAGTCGTGTAAAATACGACAAAACATAGCTGAGAGTTTTAATAAGAATATTGTCATCTAGACAATATCCACACTCAATGGAGTCCTCATTACATTTATTGTCACACTATTTAACAGAATAATGAGGACTACTAATGCTATCATCTGGACCGTCACTCCGTTCCCCAACTATTCGCGGCTACGTTCTCATTTCCTAAAGAGAACAGTGAAAGAAAGGGTGAGCTCAACTAGCCTAGTAAGAAATATTATGACTAAGATAATGCAGAATAAATTATCCTTAGCCTTCAACAGTATAACAACTGACAAAATATAATAGACAACAAGTTTTAGATCAACAACTGTAGCGGAATAAGCGATTAGAAGAGTCAAGTAGAGCATAAAATGTACTATCTTCTATGATTTAAAAAGATTTTCATCAACTTTATCGCTGAGACTCAGCTTAATAAATAAACCACATCATCCCTGCACCACGACCAAGGATATTCATGTAATCATCAATGGTCATGATTATACCGAATAATCCTCGGTCATAATCATACCAACAATCGCCCACCAATGAACTACAAAGCCAATGAGGACTTTTACCACATCATTCGTCACATTACGGCCATGACTATATACCGAATAATCCCTGGTCATAATCATACCAAGTCCATCTATGCACGTAAGCCAAAGATGACATTAATCATAATATAAGCATGAGGATGAGGACAATGACATAATAATTCAATAAAACAAGTTCAAGGATAAATTTTAAAGATTTATAATTTAATTTATCCAGAAATCAATAATGTCCAAATTGTCAACATGATACTGCTTTGTAGAGTAAAATTCAAGAATGCTCAGAAGAATATTTCCATGAAAAGATATTGGATGAAGCACAAATATCAAGGAAATTTCACTAATTTTATGGAGTATAAAAGCCAAAACTTTAACCAACTGAGTATAATAAAATATATGAATTGTAAATGGATTTTCACCCGACATGCGGTAATCCACGTAGACAGATCATTTCCACAATTTAATAAGGAATGAATATAAATGATCATTCACCATGCATGTGGTAATCCACATAGACAGGTTATTCCAACAGAATAATAAAGAATGGAATAACAAAAGAATTTCACCATGTATGCGATGATTTCGATGATGAAAGTTATTCCAACATAATAATAAAGAATGGAACCGGGTCATGCGTAATCCGCACAGACAAGATATTCCAACAGAATAATAAAGAATGGAATAACAACAGAAATCACCATGGATGCGATAGACCGCACAAACAGGTTATTCAAACAGAATAATAAAGAATGGAATAACAACAAAAATCACATGCATGCGAGAGACCGCACAAACAGGTTATTCTAACAGAATAATAAATAATAGAATCAGGTCAGGCGTAATACGCACAGACAGGATATTCCAACAGAATAATAAAGAATGGAATAACAGAATAATTTCACCATGTATGCGGTACATTACATAGAGAGGTTATTCCAACATAATAATAAAGAATGGAATAACAGAAGAATTTCACCATAAATTTGTCTTACTTTTTCTTCAACCGATTTGATTATTCTTTTTGGCTTCCTTTTCATTTCTTAGTTAACTTACATTAAATAAATTAACTAACTTAATTACTTAATTCTCATCACATATTCATTCATATTTTCAAAGTAAATAAATAAAAAAATTATTCATAAAAATATACATATATAAACGTATAAAATTCTCGATCTCACAAACCGCTTCAATGTCCATTGAACAAAATAATCTGCAGATCCAAGCCTTTATGAAGCATCGATATTCACGCGAAAAAGTGTGATGGATATGTGGACGCCCCAAAATAGGTATACCCATCTTCGAAGTCATCAAATATATGGTACAAAATACAAATAAAAACTTAATTATACAATCGTGTAAAAATACGACAAAATATATTGTGACGCTTCCAAAATTAGGTATACATCACCCATCTTGGTCGCCACTTACATGGTATGTAATTTAAATACAACTTATTAACATAATCGTCAGGTACAATACGACATAAATCTGTGAGTTTAAATACAAATATCGCCTACTAGATATTATACAAACTCAAACAAAAAGTCCTCATTACTGTTATTATCACACTATTTTACGTAATAGTGAGGACTACTAATGCTATCTTCAGGACCATCACTGCTTCCCGACTCGTCTCCGCCTATATTCTCATTTTCAAGAGAATAAAGTTGAAAGAAAGGGTGAGCTCAACTAGCCCAAGAAGAAATATTATGACTAAGATAATGCGTAATAAATTATCAATAGTCTTCAACAATGTTAAACCGATAAAATACAATAGACAACCAGCTTAGCTGCAAATGAATACGCAATCCATTAAAAGAGTCAGTAGAAAATAAAGTCTACTATCTTTTAGGTTTTAAAAGGTTTTTCATCATCACCGTTATAGTGAGACTCACTTTAATAAATATTCCACATCATCGAATCACCCCCCGCACTACTCGGCCAAGGATATTCTTTAGATCACCACCACAATTATTCATGCACTACGGGCCAAGAATATTTCAGGTATTCATTAATGGTCATGATCATGCCAACAATCGCCCATCAATGCACTACTACTAATCGAGGATTTTTACCACATCATTTGTAACATTACTACCATGATTACCGAATAGTCTCTCGTCATAATCATACCAAGTCCATCTATGCACTATGTGCCACGATGACTTTAAAAAAAATATAAACATGAGGATGATGACAATGATATAAGAATTCAATAAAACAAGTTCAAGAATTATTTTATCCGTGAATTATTAACGCCCAAATTATCAATATGATAATCTCGCTTTTGTAGAGTAAAATTCAAGAATGATCAAGAATATTTTCATGAAAAGATCTCTGGATGAAACGCAAATATCAAGGATATTCCACTAATTTCATGGAGTATGTAAGTCAAAGTTTTAACCAACCGGGTATAATAAAGAATGGAATAACAAAAGAAATCACCATGCATGCGATAGATCGCACGCATGTGTTATTCCAATGTAATAATAAATAACGGAATCAGTCGTGAAATTCACACCGGCTGTGGATGTTCCAATGTAATAATAAAGATGGAACTGCATCCTGTAAAACACACGTATAGGATATTCCAATGAATAATAAAGACGGAACCATGTCCTGTAAAACACATGCATGTGATGTTCCAACAGTATAATAAAGACGGAACCAGTCAGGTGTAAAACATACGCATGTGATGTTCCAATGTAATAATAAAGACGGAACCTGTTAGGTGTAAAACACATGCATGTGATGTTCCAATGTAATAATAGAAGAATGTCACCAAGTATATAGGTAAATCACAGATACAAAAGTTATTCCAATGTAATAATAATAAGAATGGAATAACAACAGATTCTCTTCATGAATAAGAAAGAATAACACCCCTTACATTTGGTAGGAGATTGAATATCGCAGAAGAAGGTAGTAACAAAATACTCTTCTTCTTCTCTATTCTCTCTATACTTTCTCTCTATAGCTCGAATGAATTCGTGAAAAATAATGAAGCCCTAGGCCTCTATTTAAAGAAGATTTCTAGCTTAAGACCGCCATAGGTGAAAAGGCAAGTGGCTCGACGAATTGGTTCGACGCTTGTAATGTGAAACGACAAGTGGTTCGATCACCGTAATGTGAAACGACAAGTGGTTCGACGTCTCCGTAAAGGTAATTACTATTAACGAAGGTAAATACTATGACGAAGGTAAATACTATTCACAAGGGTAATTATTATCGACGAGGTAATTACTTATCGACGAAGGTAAATACTTATTCACAAGGGTAATTACTATCGACGGAAGGTAATTACTATCGACGAAGGTAAATACTATTCACAAGGGTAATTACTATCGACGAAGGTAATTACTATCGATTTAAAAGACTCTTAGATGATTATATATGAGCCCCCATAAAATAATCAAACTTATCATCAACACATATTTAATCTTTCAATAATTATTAATCATTTATAACTTGTCGTCTCAATTATTGATTTAATACTATAACATATTATATGTATGATACTACGACAATAATGAATCAATAATATAAGAGATATGATGCAAGAATTATCAGAAAGTAATAATCGAGCATATTTGAGTGACTTTCACGTAAGCATCAATAATCAATACCGTGTGCTACTACGCAACTACGCCAGACATCGCATACTTTTTACCACCGGGTAGTTCAACAGCTTTTAACAGTAATACCTCCCGTAGTTATTTTTATAAAATGTTTTTGTCGCTTTCTCAATCCGACAATAATTCTCTGTATGTGGGTCCACCAATGATTGAGCCATTGTATTTAATATTCCCTAACAAAAGAATATTAATATTTTATAACAACTTGATACTTTGCAAAATTTATAAATATTACCCACAACTATAACATTATATCAAATGTATTCCATAATATTCAAAATAATATTTATAGAAAAAATTCATCTTTATTTATAAAAGTTTAAGGGTCTTACACATATGTTATGAATTTTAATACAAATATTGTCATCTAGACAATATCCACACTATTGAAAAATTTATTAATATCAATGATATATTAAGTACCCCTTTACTATCTTTAATCCATTAGTCAACCACTAAATAGTATTCCTTCCTCCGAAATTTGTTTATTTTTAAAAAATCTAATTTGAAAAATTTATTAATATCAATGATATATTTTTTTGGTATGTATTCAAAAAATAGTAAATTGTTTGTTTAGTAGTGTGACTTGAGATCGATAATCGATTGACTTGTATATTACTATCACAAAAAAGTGAGCTCCTTTTGTAAAATTAAAAAATCTACAAGATTAAATTGAGTATAAAATCTAAAACTACCCTTTTAAACTTTATTGAAAAGATGAATAAGAAATAAATTAGTATTTAATGTTTACGGATAATATATAAAAAAATAAGTCATTAATTTTTTACTTAACATTTACAAATGACAAGATAAAAAAATCCATTTTTCCTCTAAAAAAACAAATAGAAGGAAGCGAAGAGAATACAAGTCAACCCTTCATTTAATCTCATTGAAATAACTTGGTTAACACTACTGTTTTATGCTTAGTACAGTACTTTTTAGTAATAAGCTAGACTGCTAAAAAATTAGAATTTTATTAATAAACAAATTAGTATTTTATTAATTATTTAATAAAGTAGGTAGCTGATTTGTAATGTGACGAAGACTTTATAGTCTTTGTTTACTCTTAAATGTTTGTTGGGGACATTTTTTATCCAATTTTTAAAATACCATGAGGAAGCTTAACAAATAATTGCTACTTCTATATAATGCACATACTGATTTTTGCACCAAATCAAGTCAACCACAATTTTTGCAATGGCAAAAGTACTTGCAGTCTGTTCAAGTTTTCTTCTTTTTTTGTTAGTCGTTAAGGCGAATGACAGAAATTCGCCTTACAATGCTACAGAACTAGTTTCAGATGGCAAAAATGAAGGATCCATATCTTCATTTTTACATCTCAAAGGGATGGATTCTTCTGAAGGGCAGTGTGAGCATATGTATGGGTTTTTGCCCTGTTCAGAAAATCTTCTAGGCCATCTTTTCCTTATTTTGGTTTATGAGTACCTATTGTTTCATGGTGAATCTTATCTTCTTTATGGAGGTGGTCGGATTTTCGAGATTCTTGGCACAGGATACTTTGGTGCAAGTGTTTTTCCTGTCATTGCTCAGCTTCCGGAGCCTTTGATACTTCTTGGTACATTCTCTTTAACGATCTTATCATGATTGAATTTTAGAAAAATATTTTGAAATATATCGGTTTTAGAGTAACATACAGTCAAACTTATTTAAGATGGGCTTTATAATCTAATTTTCTCTACATGTGACTGTAGTTTCCACAACCAACTAGGCTCAAAATAACTCAATTTTATTAATAAAATGGAAAAATAATTTCATTAATGAAACTGATTAAATGACATAACTACCACTATCAAAATGCTTAAACCACAATTAGATGATTTTAGTGACCAGCCACACCACTACTACAGAACAGTAAATAGACAACGCAGAAAAAACGTTGTGGTTTCAGTCAGAAAAACGTCGTGGTTAAGGGTGTCATCTATTTGACACCCTTACATAACGTTTTTAAAACGTTGTAGTTAAGCACATTCCACAACGTTTTTTAAGAAAAAAATGTTGTAGATTTATTTTTCATAAATTAGCAGATTCTTAAAAACGTTGTAGAATGTATGATTCCACAACGTTTTTTGGATAAAAACATTGTAGTTTAATACATCAGACAACGTTTAGACACTAATGATAAAAACGCTAATGATGGTGTTTATCCATTTTTAATTCAAAACAAGTACTTGTTATGGATCATTCCCATATATATGTGTGACACACATATATATGGGAATGATCCATAACAAGTACTTGTTTTGAATTAAAAATGGATAAACACCATCATTAGCGTCCAATTCAATAACCAACGACCGAGATTAGAATTTAAAAAATTCACGTTCGCTATTTTTAGTAGCGGACGACAGATTATGTCCACTACTAATAGTTGCGGAGCCACTGAAAATATTATAGTCGTTCGTTACTGTTCGTAGCAGACGTAACTTGTCGTCAGCTACTATTAGTAGTAGACTTGAATTTTTCAATTCTAATCTCAGTCGTTAGTTTTTATATTAACGATAGGGATGATGTATGCCTATTTTGATTCATAGTAAATACATGTTATGGATTATTACCCATATATATGTTCTTTGTTACGTGGACTTAGGGTTGTTTGATTAGCATCGAATGCATTTGAATGGTTGTGGAATTCGATTCACCATTCAAGACGTTGTTTCGAATAAAAATAAATCGAATGGTCGAATCATCACTATTTAGATGATTTTATTTGAATGGTTAAGTTCCATTTTTTTAGCTGAATGGGTTGAATGACGGTTGAACGATTTTTTTTATAATATTAACTATTATATTAAGTAATATTAAATAAATTTACAACAATTTTGATTTTTTTTCAGAGGGGTAAAATAATAAAAATCTGTTATTCAAATTTTTCAAACATGTTAATTATCAAACAACTTTTTTTCATTTAGATTCAGATTCAGCTCATCAGATTCAAATTCACATTCATTCAGTTTTTATCAAATATCCCCTTAATCTTCTTTAATAAATTACCATGTGCTTGCATCTTTCACTAATAAAATCACAAACTCAACTAAGGGATGTATTAAAAAGTGAAGCTTTTGAATGGCTTAAAATTGGCATGGCTTTGTCAGTTATTTCTCTATTCTAACAAATTATAGTTCATTTCTAAATTAGATATATAATTTAAAACCACGACTTTTAAGAATAAATTTATGTTTTTATATAGAGCCGTGTTATGTATTGTGAAAAATTCACTTCAAATTATTATTACGAAACTTATTAATAAGATTGATAGAAATTATAAAAGGGCCCCACTTATTACACATCTTTCTAAAAAAGTTATCATTAATACTTATCCACGTAACTGACAATCAAATAGTCAACGTAAACATTCGCAATACATATCATTTTCCTTTCAAATATACCAGTCAAAATAGTTAATAATCTAGTATCCGTTGGTCTAGGGTATATAAGTGGGTTGTTTATCTCACTCAAAACTTGAATTCGATTCTCACCCGTAGCAGATATATGGTTGGTGACAATTCTACGTCGTCTTACATGTTATTCATAGAGGAATCCTGAGTTTTGCCCCAACATAGGTAGGGTAGAGGTTCCTTCTTGTGTATATGGTTCTTGTAGGCACAATTTGTGTATAAGCCTTAGTCCTCTCAGATAACTAGCTTATCAATGTGGGTCAAAGGATTTATGATTTTTATCATTGGTGCTTTCGTTGAGAGTCAATGTAAAGATGGACTAAAAAAGAAACTGCTATAACTGGGTAAATGGGCCGACAAGGTAACTCCATACTATTACATACGTAACTTGATGGTTTGTATCAACTTACTTTCTATTTTTTTTAACAAAAGAATAAAGTAATAATTATCTAGTAGTGGTGGTGTGATGCTATAAATAATATTAAAAAGTGCAACAAACAAATTAGGAATATCATGTAACTTTATAATCTTAAAATAAAAATATACACCTCTCTTTTCTATGGGTAAAATTGAAGGTGATAGCTGTGAACAAGATCGTTCTCGAAAGCTAAAGCCTTCAGTGTTTGGGAACTTTTAGTACCCACTTAAATCGACAAATTTTGTAAGTTTACCAAGAGTTATTTGTGTTATGTATATATAAACAAAAGAGACCAGTCCACGTCACTTTAAATTTAAAGGATTACAAAAAAATTACCTAATGAAATAGGCCCAAATTTTTTTATTTTCGCTTTAGGCCATTAAAAACTCAGGGCCGGCCCTGCCTGTGAATTGTGATTTATCTTTCGTGGTATAAACATTCCTAGCATACTGTGTTTTAATCTATGTAGCGTACAACATACACGTATCAGTTCCATGAATTGACACTGCAATAGACAGTGCTTAAACAATTGCTTTTGAATTGATGGTTCTCTAAGTCTTTTTTGGTTCTTTTCCTCTTCTATATATTTTTCCACCTCTTTTTGTAGTATCTGGACTGTTTAGTAGTGACGAGGGAGCTCAAGAGAATGTGTTAACTGGAGTGGGCTTGCTAGCCGGGTCAACAATAATTCATCTCACATTACTATGGGGAACGTGTCTATACATGAGCAGACAAGTTTTTTCTTCTAATTCTAATTTTAGTCCTTCTGCCGGCTTAAATTCTGCAGAAACTAAACAGAAAAAATCACTATCGGGATGGACAGGTTCGTTTGCTTCATATATCCCTTATTCATTTGTATAAAAGTTGAAATGGACGAACATTTTTGGAGTGGAATGCTATTGCAAGATCTGACCGTTAGTATTTAATAATAATAAAAAAAAAATGAAACCCTCCACAACAATATGTTGCATAGGGAATGTTGTCTTATTGTTAATTCGAAATTGATAATTATAATCTTTTCGTCCGCAACATTGTGGTGTGGTAGTTAAGTTGTTCGGTAACACAATGGTGTTGCGACAACCCCATCTTTTTGAAATCTTAACCATCAGATCCTGGGATAGATGCACAAGAGATCTGGTTGCGGTTTAAGTCAGAATAGGCACTATTTGCTATGGATTTGTCCCTTTAACAATAGTACTGATGACAACCAGAATTGTGTAAGCAATCTTATTCATTATCTTTTTATTCTAATTCATATTCTGTTATGCAGGTTTTGGTGTGGTTACAGATTCAGAGACTAGTTATGCAGCTGGAATTATGCTTCTTTCACTCTTACCATTTATAGTCATACTAATCCCAAAAATTTTAGGTGTACCATATGCTTTTGAGGGTTATAAGATTGACATTTTAATCACTCTTATTGTTTCAGTTATCTCCTTACTTGGATACTTCTACTTTCAGGTATTAAATTTATTTGTAGATGAATTGTCACAATTGGTATACATTTTATTCATCTACGCTCCTTTATCTTTACAAGTTCAGAAGTATATCTAACAGAACATAAAACCATCTATTCTTGGCTATACATATTTCACTCCTATAATTTCTGCAATCCCCCAAATCAAGTGATTTACATGCAAAGTTTACTCCTAGGATCTCTCTAATGCCAACTCACGCCAACACTCCCCCTCAAGTTGGTTCATACAGATCTCTGATGCCCAACTTGTCAAGTGAGTTGTAGAAGTTCTTTCTACATACGACTTTCGTCAGTATGTCTGCCAACTGGTCTTCAGACTTGACAAAAGGAAATCGGATTATCTTGGTATCAAGATTTTGTTTCATGAAATATCGATCCACCCCGACATGTTTGGTCCGATCATGCTGGATAGGGTTGTGAGAAATATCAATAGCAGCTTTGTTGTCGCAAAATAAGTCTATCTCCCAGCTTGGAGCAAAGCCAATTTCTGTTAACAGTCTTTTGAGTCAGAGAAGTTCACAAAGGCCCTTAGCCATCCCACGGAACTCAACTTCAACACTTGACAAAGCCACCACCTTTTTCTTTTTACTTCTCCATGTAACAAGGTTCCACCAACAAACGTGAAGTATCCCGAAGTAAATTTCTTGTCTAAGATATTCCTTGCCCAATCAGCGTCTGTATAGTCGTCCACCCTTAGGTGATTATTTTTTGAAAACATAAGTCCTTTTCCAAGAGAGGACTTTAAATATCCAAGAATTTGGGTTAGTGCATCCATGTGATCTTTGCTCGGACAATGCATGAATTGACTTAGTACTACACTTAAAGCATAAGCAATATTTGGGCGGGTATGTGAGAGTTAAATGAGCTTTCCAACCAGTCTTTGATACCTTTCCTTGTTTGTTATCACTTGATCTGGGTATTCTCCAAGTTTGTGGTTTTGGATAATTGGTGTGTCTCTGGGTTTACACTCTAGTAGTCCTACCTCTGATAATAAGTCTAGGATATATTTTCATTGGGAAAGAAATATACTTTGCTTTGATCTAGCAACTTCAATTTCTAGAAAATATTTAAGTCCTCCCAGATTCTTCATCTTGAATTCAGTTGGCAATTGCTTTTGGAGTCTCGATATTTCTTCTGGATCATCTCCTGTAATAATCATGTCATCTACATAGACTATTAAAGCCATTACCTTTCCAAGTTGATGCTTCAGGAATAGTGTATGGTCTGAGTTTCTTTGTTGAAATTCGTATTTATTCATTGCTAAACTGAATCGCCCGAACCATGCTCTAGGTGATTGCTTCAATCCATACAGTGCCCGCTGTAATTTTCACACCACCTCGGTCTTAGAGGTTGCCGTATAGCCCGGTGGAATGTCCTTGTAAACTTCCTCCTCAAGGTCACCATTAAAGAAGGCATTCTTTACATGAAACTTGTGCAGTGGCCAATCAAGATTTACAACGAGAGATAATAAGACTCTAACTGTATTTAACTTGGCCATTGGTGAGAAGGTTTCTTAATAGTCTACGTCACATGTCTGCGTATAACCCTTTTCTACAAGTCTTGTTTTATATCTTTCGATTGATCCATCTACTTTGGGTTTTATGGAGAAAACCCATTTACACCCCACCATTTTTTTCCTTTGGGTAAGGGAACAAGAATCCATGTTTCATTTTTCAACAATGCCTCCATCTCTTCCTTCATAGCCTGAGTCCACTTAGGGTCTTTTAAAACTTCATGAACACTAGTGGGAATCCAGCATGAAGAAAGTTCATTCACAAATGTTTTGAGTGGTTCTGAAAATCTTTTTGTAAACACATAGTTGGCAATTAGATATTTTGACCTTCGTTCCTCAATATCTGGAGAATATTTATTTTGTGGTTTGCTCCGTTTATTCCTATGGGTGTGCAACCGGTAAAAAAACCAACCGAATCCTGCCTCAGATCGAACCGAATCGATACCTAAATTAGTCAAATTTGGTCATTTGCATCAGTTGGACCAAGATATCGAAGGCAGATTTTTATCGAAAATTAATATAATTATTAATTTTATATTATTTTATTATTATTATTATCATCATTATTTTATTATTATTATTATTTATTAATAATAAAAAAAAATAAGAAGACCGGTACATACCGGTCCGGTTCAATAAAACCGAACCATAAATACACCGTACCGAAACCAGTACCGAAAAACAGGTATATACCATTTTTTTGTACCAAAATCGAATCGGTTCTTTTTATACCAAACGCCAGTTCGGTCTAGTCCGGAAAATCGAAAATGGTGCACAGTCCTATTTATTCTTAAACGGTAAGGTATAGCTAATAGGAGTATTCATATCGTTAGAACTATTAGGTATGATAGCGGACCTTACCTCAATGATATTCTCAGGAGATGGATCTTCAGGTACTGAGGAAAGAGGGGGTTCTATATCAGCTTCTGGCAATGTAGGAACTATATCAACTTCGGAAGGCACAATCGGTTCTGTATTTAGTTCCTCATTAATCTGAATTTCATTGTCATTGTCATTAAACCCCGACCATTCCTATCTTAACCAATTTGGCTCTTCATCTCGTATCTCCCCCTAAAGAGGAGAAGTGGATAATGGAGGAAAGAAGGTGTTGAATTCTAGAAAAGTGACATCCATAGTTACATATGTGCATTTAGTAAACGGAACATAGCACCTGTATCATTTCTGATGTGAGGCATACCCCAAAAAGAGAACGGATGGCACATGGTTCAAGTTTCGTGCACTGATCTTTATGGAGTTGTACAAATGCGACACATCCAAAGATCCGAGGAGAATCATCAACACTGAAGGTAAGGAAACATAAGTCGAAAGAGCCTATAGCGGAGTCTTAAAATTTAATACTTTTGAAGGCATCCGGTTGAGGAGATGCAAAACCGTGACTACAGCATCAGCCCAATGTCGATTGGGTACATGAGCTCTAAGTAATAAAGCCCGAGCAGTTTCAAGGATGTGTCGATTTTTTCTCTCAGCGACACAATTTTTCTGTGGAGCTCGTGGATATGATTTTTCATGAATAAGTCCATGATGTTGAAAATAGTCACGAATCGATTGATTTACATATTCGCAACCATTATTTGATCTGAGAATCCAACTTTTAGTTGAGAATTGAGTTTAAACCATTGCATGGAAGGACTGAAACACATTCAATACTTCATTTTTATGTTTCAGTAAGTAGAGTTAAGTCATACGAGTACAATCATCTACAAATATCACAAACCAGCGAATACCAGACATAGTAGAAACATGAGAAGGATCCCATAAATTCGAGTGAATTAAAGCAAAGGGAACATCACTTTTATTCACATTCAACGGATACGCAACTCTACGACTTTTAGCAAGAATTCAAGTATCACATTTGAAGTCACAATTTGACACATGCGAAAACAAATCAGGAAACAAATGAATTGAATTGTCCCAGCTTGAAGCCTTTCGAGGCCAGAACAACTCATGGAGTACCATCAGTGCCACCAGTTATCATGACCGTGTATCGGATGGCTTCCCGACGAACATGTGCGTACGCCTGTTCGACTGTAGGAAACGTTTACATCTGTAGAACATCACCTCGAATTTTATCAAGTCGGTCGTCGAGGCCATCCAAGAAGACATATACCTGGTCTTCCTGAAGTAGATTGTTATATTTCCAAATATCAGCGATGCATTCCATAGGGTTTGGGAGACGAAAAATCAATCATACGCTAAAGTCTTTGAAGATCGTTATAATATTTTTCAAGAAAGTCCCCTGCTTGTTTCAGACGGGTAACATGTCGCCGGAGATCATATACTTGAGAGGTATCACTCCCATCAAAATACGTAGTAGCAATGGAATCCCATATCTGTTTTGTCGACGGAAAACAGATGAAATTACCAATAAGTGATGAATCCATAGAGTTGTCGATGACGTTGTTCGTGCGCCATTTCCGAAAGAGTGGATCTTTTTGAGGAGGATGCATGACGCCAGGCAGGATATCGATTTTTCCGCGGGCTGGTAAACAAATGAATTCATAAATAAAAGAACAAGAGATTCACCGGAAAACACAGAGAATTTTTCTCTAATGTGTAAATTTATATTTATCAAAATTAAAAGTCCCCGATTTCAACCCACAAGCCGTGTTTATATAGATTAGCAAAACTTTATCCCCAAGTCACTCTAGAATATTCCTAGAGATATGAAAATAAAAAATTAGAAATAAAATCCTCCTAAGGATGTGAAAAAGATTCTAACAAACTTCCTAGATATACGGAAAGTGTGACGCCCCCAAAATTAGGTATACGTCACCCATCTTGGGTCGCCACTTACATGGTACATAAATTCAATTACAACTTACTAACCTAACTGTCGTGTACAATACGACATAAACTGTGAGTTTGAATACAAATATTGTCTACTAGATATTATACAAACTCAAAAGGAGTCCTCATTACAACTATTATCACACTATTTCACGTAATAATAGTGAGGACTACTAATGCTATCCTCTCGGACCATTACTCCGCTCCCCGACTTCGTCCCCAAACTATGTTCTCATTTCACAAGAGAACGGTGAAAGAAAAGGTGAGCTCAACTAGCCCAAGAAGAAATATTATGACTAAGATAATGCGAATAAATTATCATTAGCCTTCAACAACGAAAGTGTTAAACCGATAAAATACAATAGACAACCCGGTTTAATTGCAAATGAATATGCAATCCATTAAAAGAGTCAAGTAGAGAATAAAATCTACTATCTTTTAGGTTTTAAAAGGTTTTCATCAATTTTTTTTATATCGAGACTCTCGCCTTAATAAATAAACCACCACATCTAATCATCCTCGCATACCACGGGCCAAGGATTTTCATCAATTATCAATGGTCATGACTATACCGAATCACCCCGGTCATAATCATACCAAAAACTATCCATCATCGCATTACAAGCCACCGAGGACTTTTATCACATCATTTATAACAAAGCCATGATTATACTTAGAATGATCCTCGGTCATAATCATACTAAGTTCATCTATGCACGTAAGCCAAAGATAACATAATATATCATGAGGATGATGACAATGACATAATAATTCAATAAAACAAGTTCAAGAATTATTTTATCCAGAATTAGTAACGCCCAAATTGTCAACAAGATTTGTTTTGTAGAGTAAAATTCAAGAATGATCGGAAGAATATTTCCATGAAAAGATATCTTTGGATGAAACGCAAATATCAAGGATATTCTACTAATTTCATGGAGTATAGAAGTCAAAGTTTTAACCAACTGGGTATAATAAAGAATGGAATAACAAAAGAAATCACTATGCATGCGCAGACTTTTGATAGGTAAAGTTATTCCAATGTAATAATAATAACGGAACCGTGTCGTGAAATTCACAATCAATGTGATGATCCAATGTAATAATAAATCTTTGAATAATAAACAATGGAACCGGGTCTTGTAAAAAACACACGCACAGGATATTCCAATGTAATAATAAATGCGAATAATAAACAATGGAACTGTGTCCCGGTAAAACACACGCATGTGATATTCCAATGTAATAATAAAGAATGGAATAATGAGAAGAAGATCACCAAGTATAGGGGATTCAGCAGATACAAAGTTATTCCAATGTAATAAATAAGGATGGAATAACATAAGGATTTCACCAAGTATAGGTATGCCTGCATATCAAAGTTATGTATAGGGTATACCACTTTTACAAAAGTTATTCCAATGTAATAATAATGAATGGAATAATGAGGTTCTCTTCATGAATACAAACGAATAATATCCCTTACGGTACAACAAATAATACCCCTTACCGTAAAAGACACCTGGATATAAAAGTAGTGAAGTACGTGAATACTCTTCTTCTTCTTTTCTCTATAGATTTTCTCTCTATAGCTTCTCTCTATAATTTCTCTCTCTGTAGTTTGGTGAATTTGTAAGAAAATAATGAAGGAATGAGCTTCTATTTATAGGAAAATAGAATGCATAGTAATTAATCCATGAACGGTCCGTATTGATTTACTTTAATCGACGGTCCATATTTAAAGCAAAATCTTTTAAATAAAATATCATATATTCTATTTATATAAAAACATTTTACTATGCAAACACTATGCAATACTATGCAAAGACTATACAAAACACTACGCAACACTACGCATAATAAAATATAATATATTTTATTTATGTAATAACTTTAATAAAGATTCGCTTTTATATAAAAGATGTTTCGCATTTTATTACGTTAATAATACTGAATAAAACAAAACGTCATTATCGCTATAATAATTCATATTATTAATCGACAATAATGGAATCAAACCGGGGGACTTCACATAAAGATCAATAATCAATACCGTGCTACTTATGCAACCACACACGTATTATTGTATTTTTTACTACCGAAAGTAGTTCAACAAGATCAACGGTAGAAAACTTCCGTCGTTATTTCAATAAAATATTTTTGTCGCTTTCTCAATCCGAATAATAATTTTGTGGGGTCCACCAATGATTGAGTAGTTATTTAATATTCCCCGCTAAAACCGAATATTCCCCACCAATCGAATATAATATAACCACTGCATACTTTGCAAAATTTATAAATACTACCCACAACTATAATATTATCTCAAATTCACACCATAATATTAAAAATTATTTTGACAAAATTTAAATCTTTATTGATAAAATCTGGGGTCTCACAGAAAGATATCCTAACAAAAATAACAAACTTATAACAAACTAATAATAAAATATTAAAGAACTAATTAGTTATAGAAAGCAAGTAAACTATTAGTCTGTCGAACCCCGAACTCAAGACGCCATTCCTTTTTCCAAAGTCAAGATGTCATTCCTTCTTCCGAAATTGAAGCTAAAAGTGTCATCCCATCTCTCGAAGTTGAAGGAATTTATGCCGAAGGTGTTTAATGTTCTATTCGTTTATGACGATCATTCCTTTCATGATATTCTAAGGCCATCAACATATTATCCGATAACTCTGTATCTTCGGCTTCGGACCATCCTGCATCACTAGAGAAACTCGCCATTAATATATCCCAACTTGTCCTTCCCAGAGATGTACATCTCGACAACTTGGGACCAAAGAACATAGTTGGTGTCGTCCAACTTAATACCAATCGGAGAAGCGGAAGTATCAGACATAGGGGTCGTGACCAAAGCTTTGTTCAAGACTTCGGTCATTCGTGTGGTCAATTCTGTAAGGCTAGATTTAGGTTGAGGTTCAGTGTCAGCCATGGGTGACGGTGGAAGAGAGAAGACAATGAAAAAAGGTTAGTGATAACAGAGAGCAAGGAATCGGTCCTGCTTTGATACCATGTCACAATTGGTATATATTTTATTCATCTACGCTCTTTTATCTTTACAAGGTCAGAAGTATATATAACATAACATAAAATAATCTATTCTTAGCTATACATATTTCACTCCTATAATCTCTCCAATCCCTGATCAAATCAAGTGATTTACGTGAAAAGTTTACTCCTAGGATCTCTCTAATGCAAACTCACGCCAACATGAATAATTTAAAAAATAAATAAATTATATTACGATGCTAACGATTTCTTCACACTTTTGAAATTGTAATTTTTGTTTTTCGTTGCTATTGCAGATTTCTAACAGTCCGATACAAAAGAGGCGACTGGAATATCTGGAAGTTGAACATCAGACCCATTTATTATCTGTGATAAACCATGTGCAGGAATACATACCAGAAAGACTACTCGATGAGTTTGGTGCACCAAATGAAAGTGCTATAAAAAGGTCTGTTTTATGATTTTTGTTATATATATGACGATAATTTTTTGTCCATAGTATAGTAGATACTAATTATGGTGATATATGAGATAAGATAATAAGGAAGAGACCCACACGTTAATAGTAATTCACATTGGACATGAAATTAATGAATAGTCACAAATCGTTTGGGTAAAATATATCTCAGAACAACGTAATATAAGTTTACTTCGGTCAGTTCCAATACAACAACATTTGATCGTCAATTTAATAATATAATCATACGGAGGTAATTAACATGCAAAAATATAAGAGTACGTAAAATTTTTGTTTGCTTTAAGGCATTGGAAAATTGACCATTTTAAGTATATTTCGATAGCTCAAATTTTAACTTCTATTATTATAAAGTTACTTATGCATAACCTCAAATCAAACAAAATTTTACTTAATTTCATATTTTTACAAGCTCTTTACATTCATACGGTTAAATTATTAAGTTTACAATCAAATATTGTTGTATTAGAAATGACCTAAGATAACTTATCTTAGGTCAATCTAAGATAACTGTTAGGTAACCAACTAATTTAAAAACTTAAGCCGTTAGAAAAAGACACCAATAGTATATATCATGCCAACACTCCCCTTATGCATACATGGAGAGAGGCAAATTATATGAATATACATTAATATCAATATTAAGGGCGAAGTGTAGCAAGAAGACTTGATTACAAGACATTGCAAAACATAGAGCTTTGATACCATGTTAGGTAACTAACTCATCCAAAAACTTAAATCATCAAAAGGAGATACCAACAATGTATATCAAGCCAACAATATCTTTTGGCTTTTACCCAAATCATTTTCTTTATTTTAAACAACTTCATTTGTTCTCTTTTAGTCTATGAAACTTTGAAAATGTGTTCTGATAAATATTATTTTTGATCACACTGCAGGCTATTTCAGAAGATAGATAAGAATGGAGATAATCACTTGTCCGTGATTGAACTTACAGAGCTTTTCAACAAAATTAGACTTAGTAAATCAGCTTTGAATAGGGAAAAAGTGATGGAAAAAATTCTGAAAGATCTTGATCATAATGGCGATGAGAAAATCAGTTGGGACGAATTTAATCGTACATTTAAGAAATGGCTTCAGGAGACAATGTGTGCAATGGATGAACCCATCAAACATTCTCACCACTCGGAAAAACAAATCACGCATTTAGACGAGGTGATCCTCTCATTACAGTTATGCTACTTTTAGATTAAGGAATGAAATTAAGGTATTCTTGTAATATTTAAGGAAATGGAGTGGAATAAGTCATTCCACAACCCCCTACAAGAAATGAGAATCATCAATTTGGCAGAAAAGAGAATGATTCATATTCCAATAGAACAAGCTTCTCATTCCATGGGAATGAGGCATTTCATTTCCCTTCTGATTCCTGTAATCCAAATGCATCTATACTGTTGATTCAATCATAGATTAAAAGATTAAAATCGAGTATTTAATTTTGTTGGCAAATCTTTACTTAGATGTATATATTTATGGTACTCAAATTTTGGTTTTAAGCTCTTTGGAATGTCTTTTGCAGGCTATCCATCATGTGAGAGAAGAACAAGAAAAGATGAAGCACCTAAAAAGGGAAATTATTAAACAGGTTCGAAGCTCTCCAATTGGGAACTTTTGTGCAACAGATGGAACACCAGATGAATCTACCATAAGAAAGTAAGGAAAAATAAAATGGTTGAAATCATGTTTAGCAGAACAAAGTATAAACTTTGTTTTGGGCTGAATTACATACTGTCACTCCAAGTTACCAATCAGTTTCTTCATAATTTCGAGTCACGTTCTAGATGGTATCTATGTCATTTGACAATGTAGAATATACCTCGTTCTCATGACAAAGATGTTAACTGTGTGAATTGGGTAATTTACATCATCATTTGACAAAGATGTTAGCATGATATACATTGTTGGGCCTTCCATCTACAAACTTAAGTTTTTAGATGAGTTGGTTACTTAACAAAAGACATTATCATTTTTAAATAGGTGCATGACTAGCACATGAAACTAAATTGGAAATAAAAATCAACACAAAGAACAAAATTGATACTAAGTGGCAACTATAGAGAGGCAAGTGTTCTCTTTGGTAATTGAGGAGGGGATGTTCCAAAACTAGTTAGCAACTTGGAGGGAAATATTTGTACTTCAGCCTTATTTTTTTCTTCTTCTTTTTTTTTGTCATCAGGCTCATGGTACTATCCAAGTTCAATTATTGAATTAGTAAATCAAGCTATTGAATTTTCAGGTTGTTCGAAAAACTTGATGTCGACAAAAATAATACCATATCACAATCGGAACTGAAAAAATTGATCTCAGATGTCAACTTTGGGAAGATGCCTATGGGTGAAGATGAAGCGGTGGTGAAAATAATGGAAGATCTTGATATAGATGGAGATAAAGAGATTAATGAAGAAGAATTCACAAAAGGATTTAAAAGATGGATCAATTCGCATGCCATTGATGAATACCAAGTAAGACACATCATTGTTTGATTGTGGCTTCTTCAATTAATTTCATAGTATTTGCCTCTTTGGGAAATTGATTAAAAAGTCTCTCAAGTAAATGACTCGCTATGCAGGTGGACAAGTCTGCAGGGGCATGGGCAAAGGCTATACTGCTATTGGTGCTCGGAATAGCTATGTTAGCAGTATTAGCTGAGCCTCTTATACATACTGTTCAGAAATTTTCAATATCTGCAAATATACCATCTTTTTATGCCTCTTTTGTTTTAGTTCCACTAGCTACAAGTGCCAGAACAGCAATTTCAGCTATCCGAGCTGCTAAACAGAAGATACCAAAAACAACTTCTTTGACATTTTCTGAGGTTTGCCCCTCCTTTTCTTCATACACAACTTTCCCCGTACGTTTTTTATTTGCTAAGCTTTTGACTAAAAAAGATATATATATATATATTTGTTTGGTTGAATGACATATTTGTCCCTCTAATTTGTCAGTCAGTTTTAAAGTAAGCCCTCTATTATTAAAGTGAAAGCTTTGCCTCCTTATAGTTGCCATAATGTCAATTTTTTTTCTTTGCTTGATGTTTTTTTTTCAATTTCATGTCGGTGCTAGTCATGCCTCTATTTAATAAGGAAATTTTTGTCATTTGACTATATAAAATACCCAATTCACGTAATTCACGCGTTATTCATGATAATTGGGTATTTTAAATTGTCAAATGCAAAAACTCCCTCATTAATCTAGTGCATTAGTAAAGCTGTAAACGTGCCAAACAATTCAGGCTCGATTCAAAAAAATAATTCGTTAATAATATGATCCAAATCTGAGCATAAAAGATAGTTCGAATAAAAATATGAGTAGAATCTGAGCAATGTTATACTCGACTCGTTTAAAATCCAAACTACTTGAATTCTCTATTGTGATTCGATACATACTCAAAATAGAGGAAAAGTCAACCCAAGGAACATAATTGATACCAAGTGGAAGGTAGGCAAGTGTTAAATTTGGTAATTGAGGAGACAACTTGGAGGGACAAATGTGTAATTCATCCCTTTTTTCCATGTATAACCCTAAAAATAAAAGGTTGTTAGTTTAGATTGTGCTAACTTAAAGAAATTATGATAACAAATTTGAGGATATTGTGTTATTTGACACTATCAGTATCGCTAAAAAGAGGACGCTTTATGGAATTTTTTTTCCGGTGGTAAATGACTCTTTTTGTGTAAAGGAATATTAGACAACAATTAATATTTGATGTTCTTGATGGTTGATTGTAATATTGAATTCTATATTTTATTGCAGATATATGATGGAGTGTTCATGAACAATGTTCTTGGATTTTCTGTCCTTCTATCGATTGTATATTTTCGCGGCTTGACATGGCATTTCTCCGCTGAAGTGATGACCGTGTTCATCGTTTGTGCCATAATGGGCCTTATTGCAGCTTTGAGATCAAAGTTCCCAGTTTGGATTATGTTTATCGCATACCTGCTCTATCCATTATCTTTGATCCTGGTTTATGTTGTTGATGATTACTTCTGGTTGCCCTAAAATTACTTGGAATGTGTAGGTGTAAAAGCTATCGTAACATCTTGAGGTAAAAATTGTACGTTATAGGCACTATTGAGGTTATTAGCTCAAAAATAAATTGATTTAAACAGTTTGATTTAAATAAATTTGCCAATGCATTCATTTTACTAGTCTTGGTATTGTAAATACTACTTGTGATATATATAAATAAATTTCAACAACTAGTTATATATAAAGATTATCAAATTGCCAAAAAAATTTATAAAATAACAAAAAAACAAGGCGAGTGTCTTGCAGGGGCTAATATACTAGTTACGTTCAAAAAGGGTAATACATTTTATGTGTGGCCCATTTTATTTTCTAAGTCTTGACGATGAGAGCTTTGAATCAAAGGAGTGGAGCGTATAAGTTTTCACGAAATCTTGCTGAGCCGATTGTAATCCCAAGTTCTAAACTTGTCTCTCGTACATATATATATATATATATATATATATATATATATATATATATATGCATGATCAACCGTCATGGAGTAAACTCTAAGGTGGGATGTAATTTAAATAAAGTCAGAAGCGATCATCGCCATGTAAGTAAACTCAGCGGGATGAATGTAAATAAAGTTGTAATGCGATCATTGCCACGTAAGTAAACTCAAAGCAGGATTGAATGTAAATATATATATATATATATATATATATATATAAAAGCAATAAACGCACCTGAGGTAAATCTGAGCTCATCGGATATGTCCGACAACATGATATATATATATATATATATATATATATATATATATATATATATATATAAAGGTGTAAACGCACTCAAACCAAGTTTAGGCTCACTGATATATTCGACAATGATTATATGTATATATATATATATAAAAGCAATTAAACGCACTGCATCAAGTTCAGGCTCATCGCACTCAAGTCGACCACGCTCATATATATAAGTATATATATATATATACAAAATAGATAAACGCCCGCATCAAGTTCAGGCTCAATCGAGGCATAACTCGATAATGTTAGTCCATATATATGAAATATATATATATATATATATAGTATATATATACAGACAGAAATGAAAACCACGGACATAAGTCTGGGCAAACACACTCACACGAATCTCAATGTGTATAACAGTGTGTGATAATAGTAGTAGGAGAAAGAGGCTCTCTTGAATGTAGAAGGCTTATGATGGACTGACAACGTAGACTCCTTTGACCTTGAATAGATGAACACTCAGCTTCTAAAAGATAAAAGTATCTCAGATAAGAGCTAATCGGTGTTTAAAGAAGAGGAAACACTACAAACTCAGATTTGCAGAGCTAAATGGGATGTGGCTTCTCGCTTTTCTTCTCTCTCTCTCTCTCTTGCAAATGGTCGGCCCCAAGCTCAGATATATAGGCGATGGTCAGCAGGTTCTACCTATGGTGGGCGTGGGGCCCAGCCTCATGGTCCCGTCTGCCTCGTAGTTCGTGTAGTCGCCAAGTAATCAGAATGTCCAATCGGATCGTCGAACTTCAATCCGAGCATCCAAACGAAGCGATTTGTACTTCTTCTGGATAATCTGGTGTCGAGATTTACGAATGACATGGATTAGAGGTTGTCTGAGAAGTCGGAAGAGGGTCTATGCCCATGGTCTTCGAGCTTCAAATTATATCCAAAGTACTGTCACACGTAATAGTCACTCGGGATTGTTATTCCTCGATTGTCGGGACATTATTGTATGTATGTATGTCTAAAATGTTGAGACGACGTGCCATTTGTCGGGATGAACAAGATGATGTTGGACTCCTTGTCGGGGTTATCGCCGGGCTGAGTTGAAAGTAGACGTTGCTCAGGGTTACAACTGAGATTGGACTACTTGTCGGTATGCTGCGATATCATCTTGCTTCGTGATGAGATGACGTTGTGACTCCTCACCGGGTTATCGGCTTGGTTTAAAAAGCGACGCTCGCTCGTGGTTATCTCTGAGATAGAACTGCTTGTTTGTGTGCCTCACTATCATCTGTTATTGAAGCTGATTGCATGTATTTGAAACAAGCATTTCCGGAGTTACGTTCAAAAAAATTTATAAAATAACAAAAAAACAAGGCGAGTGTCTTGCAGGGGCTAATATACTAGTTACGTTCAAAAAGGGTAATACATTTTATGTGTGGCCCATTTTATTTTCTAAGTCTTGACGATGAGAGCTTTGAATCAAAGGAGTGGAGCGTATAAGTTTTCACGAAATCTTGCTGAGCCGATTGTAATCCCAAGTTCTAAACTTGTCTCTCGTACACTTATTTTTTCCATTTGTCTTTTTCTTCACTTGCTCTAAGTCTCCATACACGAACAGATTCGTTGTAGACCAATTTATTGCGTACTTGAGGGGGTTGAATCTGTTGTTTTAATTTCTCCATGTCCACATAATTTATATATATCTGCAATTTCTTAGCTGCTTGCTAGAAGATATTTCTGATTACATAAAATTTGTTAAATTATATTATATTCAATAAATTTACGATTAAAAAAATCTTGTACAGTAAACTGAACCTGTGATCATATGATTCCTAGGCTCACAAAGCACTGCAATTTATATGGAAAGCAGTAAGCAGTTATATATATATATAAGCTGTAAATATATATATATTGTAAGACCCCAACTTATTATTAATGAAATTTAATTTTCTCTATTTATTATTTTGAAATAGTAAGGGTTGATTTGATTAATATGGATAGTTAGGGGTAAAATACTTAAATATTTCAAAATAAGCAAGTGGTTATAAAATATTCATTGTTATGGGGAATATTCGTTTGGTCGTGGAATATTTAAATCGTCGGGGAATATTATTCGACGGCCAGCATGCGGCCATATGTGGGCCCCATAACTGGAAAGCGATTGGATGAAAAAACGATAAATATAAGTTGTTTAAAATAATAAATAGTTATTATAGATTAATATTGTTAAAATACTTTGGTTTAAACACAAGAAGATTACCAGTATTGCACCAATTATTGATTCTTACGTAAGAAGGCACTACTCAATAATTGTTATAGTAATTCTCGCTCAAAAGATTTTATTTTATTGATTCAATAATTGTCGCATTGATATTTTATATTCATTGTTGTTTCAATAATTATCATTACACAAGATTTTTTATTATCGAAATAATTCATATTATCCGAATAATATTATTAGATAACATTATTGGCAATGTCTAGAAAGTTTACATAAGGAGAGGTTTGGTCACCTAATCATACGCCAAGAAGGAGAGATCCTTATTGGAAAGCCCCTCTTTCCTAGAATGTACCTTGGTCACAAGATTGTGATTCCGTAATATTATTTGTGAATAATTAATTATTGATTTATATGATGAGGAAAATATTGATTTTATGTGGATATAGATGGAGAAAATTTTAAAATGACAATTGATGAAAATTTTATCTTTTCTAATAAAATAATTCATTTAAATATATTATTTTAATAATATATTAATGGTGATATTTTTACAATGAATATGGAATATATGAGTATATGAGGAGGAAGAGTATTTTGTGATATTAAATGTTTAACACATGTTTTGTGTGTTGGTGGACACAATTATTAATAGAAATTTGATTATACCGTAAAATCGCCTCGCTTGTGGATTTGGTCAATTTCTGTTTGGAATTGAAAAAACTTTCTTCTACAAAGTTGTAGAGAATTGAATTTTCTATAAAAACTCATGAGATTTGAATTTTCTGATAAAAGGGCTATTTATTATGAATTATTGAAGTTCAAGCTCAAATAATTGATTTTGGAAGTTTTAATTATTATTTTAAAGAAAACGTTTTTTGCATTTAAGTGGGCTAACATGTGATATTAATTGCTGAAATCAGATCTTCAAAGATGGGCTAAGGAAATTTATAATATATATTAATATTTTATTAAATTTTCGTTTGGTGTTCTAAAGATTTTCCTATAAATAGGATGCTTAGGTTAAATTGAAAATCACACCGTAAACCGAAGTTTTCTCTATTTCTCTCGATATATTGAGCGATTCTTGTGAGTATACTTTGAGTATTGTTAGATTGCGGAAGTTCCTTCAAAGACTATACCCTAGATTCCAGCCTTAAGTACTAATCTTTCGAGGTAAGGATATTATTTTTTTCAGAATGATATTATTTCTTCAATATCATTATGTCAAATATTGATCCAAGTTTTTATCAAATTTGGAACTTTTTCATGCTGGGGTTACTTATTCATGAGTTCTTATTCACGAAGTTACTATTCACGAAAGTTACTATTCATGAGTTACTATTCACGAGTTACTATTTACGAGTACTATTCATGAAGCGTGAAGATGTTTTTTTGTGGAATTTCTATCTTTTGGTGTCTGAGTTACTATTAACGATACTGGACTATTCACCTAAAAATAAAATTTCTTCTTTTTGTCCAAAATATCTATTCGGATACTAGCTTTGATCAGATCTATGTTTTGATCATTCTGAATTTTACACCACTATGATTATTTTTGAGGTATTTTGAACATGGATAAAATAAAGTACTTAATCCTTAATCCTTAATCCTTGTCATTTTGTTTCATCTGGATTCGTTTCTTTAAAATATTTTTCATCATCCTCGCCTTAAATGATGATATTATTGAATATCTTTGGCACCAGTAGTAAAAGATGAATGATTTCAAGAATATATTCGTCAGTAGTAGTAAAAAGATGAACAGTGTTTAGATGAACATGATAATTAATCGATGAATATCTTTGGCCTCAGAGTGCAAAGATGAATATTTGATTCCAAATGTATATTGATTGATGTTACAGGATAAAAGATAGACGATGAACTTTTAAATTCATACATGTAAGATAGTAGTTTGCATTCTCTACTTAACTCTTCTAATGAATTATTATTTCATTGCGTAATATTGATTTAAAATTTGTTGTCTATTGTATTCTATTAGATTTTTCCTGTTGAAGACTAACGGTAATTTGTTGTATATTATCTTAGTCATAATATTCTTTATCGGGCTAGTTGAGCTCACCTTTTCCTTTTTTGTTCCATTTTTCTTCTCTCGAGGCGAGAATATAGCGAAAGTATTTAGGCTGGGGGTATGGAATGAAGGTTTTAGAAAGAATTGTTTAGTAGTCCTCACCATTTTTGTAAAATAATGTATCAATAAATGTGATGAGGATTTATTTGAGTATAGATATTGTACAGAAGATAATATTTGTATTCAAACTCACGTTTATTGTTGTAATAATAAAGTTGTAGTTGCTTTGCATCTATGTATTGACAACTCGTAATGGGTGATGTATACCTATTTTTACGCACACACATATATATATATATATATATATATATGTGTGTAGATGATCAACCGCCAATGAGTAAACTCCAAAGTGATGTAATTTAAATAAAGTCAGAAAGTTTATCAACGCCACGTAAGTAAACTCCAGACAGATCGAATGTATATATATATATATATATATATATAAAAGCAATAAACGCATCGGAGGTAAAATCAAGCTCATCTGATATGTCCGATAACAACATATATATATATATATATATATATATATAATATATATAAACGTGTAAACTTTCAAACCGAAGTTTAGGCTCATCGATATGCTCGACAGCGATTATATATATATATATATATATATATATATATAAGCAATTAAACGCACTGCACTAAAGTTCAGGCTCATCGCATCAAGTCCCACACGCTCATATATATATATATATATATATATATATATATATATATATATATATATATATACAAAATGATAAACGCCTCGCATCAAGTTCAGCTCAATCGAGGCATAACTCGATAATGTTAGTCCATATATATGAAATATATATATATATATATATATATAGTATATATATACAGACAGAAATGAAAACCACAGACATAAGTTCGGGCAAACACACTCACACGACTCTCAATGTGTATAACAGTGTGTGATAATAGTAGTAGGAGAAAGAGGCTCTCTTGAATGTAGAAGGCTTATGATGGACTGACAACGTAGACTCCTTTGACCTTGAATAGATGAACACTCAGCTTCTAAAAGATAAAAAGTATCTGTATAAGAGCTAACTGGTGTTTAAAGAAGAAGAAACACTACAAAACTGTATTTGCAGAGCTAAATGGACAGGACTTCCTCGCCTTTTCTTCTCTCTCTCTCTCTCTCTCTCTTACAAATGGCTGGCCCCAAGCCTTGTATAGATATATAGATCGATGGTCGCGATGTCTACCTCACTGGCCGGGCGTAGGGCCCAGCCTCTCGGGTCCCGCTGCCTCGTAGTTCGTAGTAGTCGCAATCAGAATGTCCAATCGGATCGTCAGAACTTCAATCCGAGCATCCAAACGAAGCGTATTTGTACTTCTTGAGATACTGGTGTCGAGAGTTACGTAATGACATGGATTAGAGGTTGTACGAAGTCAGGAAGAGGGGTCTATGCCCATGGTCTTCGAGCTTCAAATTCAATCCAAAGTACTGTCACACGTAATAGTCACTCGGGATTGTTATTCCTCGATTGTCGGGACATTGTTGTATGTATGTATGTCTGAAATGTTGAGACGATGTGCCATTTTTCGGGATAAACAAGATGATGTTGGACTCCTTGCCGGGGTTATCGTCGGGCTGAGTTGAAAGTAGACGTTGCTCAGGGTTACAGTTGAGATTGGACTACTTATCGGTATGCTGCGATATCATCTTGCTTCGTGATGAGATGATGTTGTGACTCCTCACCGGGGTTATCGCCGGTTTAAGCGGAAAGCAGACGTTCGCTCAGGGTTATCTCTGAGATAGAACTGCTTGTTTGTGTGCCTCGCTATCATCTGTTATTGAAGCTGATTGCATGTATTTGAAACAAGCATTTCCGGAGTTATCGCCGGAACTGCGATGGCATCCTTTGGAGTTATCGCCAAGGATGGATTTGCTACTCCCAGTGTTATTTCTGGGACTGAAACTAAATGTCACGGTGTTATTCAAAACAGTAATCGTTTTCCAGTGTTGTTATCACGGCTTTTTGATTCAGATATCTCTGGGTTATCTCCGAGATTTGAAATGATACGCCCGGTGTGTTCCGGTTTGGATCCGAAGCTCCGGCTTATGTTAGGGTTGAGTCGACCTTTCCGGTAGTATCCGTAACGGCTTCAGTATGTTGTCTTTTCGTGGTTATTTTCAAAAGACTAATCTACCCTCCCGCAATGTTAGTAATAGGAGTGCGAGTAAAATTTCGAGTGTCTACAATCGCTATTGGTGCTCTAATAGCTATGTTAGAAGTGTTAATCGAGCCTCTTATACATACCTTGTTCGTAAATTTTCAACATCCGCAAATATACCATCTTTTTATGCCTCTTTGTTTTAGTTCCACTAGCTACAAGTGCGTGAAAAAGCAATTTCAAATTTATCCGAGTCGCTAAATGTAAGATACCAAAACCACTTCTTTGATATTTTCCGAGGTTTGTCCTCCTTTTCTTCATACACAACTTTACCCGTTTTTTATTTGCAAATCTTGTGACAAACAAAGATATATATTAGTTTGGTTGAATGACATATTTGTCAGTCAGTTTTAAAGTACATAATGTCAATTTTTTTTCTTTGCTTGATATATTTTTTTCAATTTCATGTCGGTGCTACTCATGCCTCTGTTTAATAAGGAAATTTTTGTCATTTGACTATATAAAATACCCAATTCACGCGTTATTCATGAGAACTAGGTATTTTACATTGTCAAATGACAAAAAAATCCCTCATTAAACTGGTGCATTAGTAAACGTGCCAAACAATTTGGGATCGACTCGAAAAAATACAAACGAGACCCGGATTCGTTAATAATATGATCCAAATTTGAGCATAAATAATAGTTCGAATAAAAATATAAATAGAATCTGAACAATGTTATACTCGGCTCGTTTAAAATTCAAACTTCTCTAATTCTAAACTGTGATTTGATACATACTCAAAATAGAGGAAAAGTCAACCCAAGGAACATAACTGATACCAATTAAGTGGAAGGTATAAGGAGGTAAGTGTTAAATTTGGTAATTGAGGGGCTATTTTTAACATGACAGACAACTTGGAGGGACAAATTTGTAATTCATCCCTTTTTTCCATGTATAGCCCTAAAAATAAAAGGTTGTTAGTTTAGATTGTGATAACTTAAAGAAATTATGATAACAAATTTGAGGATATTGTGTTATTTGACACTATCAGTATCGCTAAAAAGAGGACGCTTTATGGAATTTTTTTTCCGGTGGTAAATGACTCTTTTTGTGTAAAGGAATATTAGACAACAATTAATATTTGATGTTCTTGATGGTTGATTGTAATATTGAATTCTATATTTTATTGCAGATATATGATGGAGTGTTCATGAACAATGTTCTTGGATTTTCTGTCCTTCTATCGATTGTATATTTTCGTGGCTTGACATGGCATATCTCCGCTGAAGTGATGACCGTGTTCATCGTTTGTGCCATAATGGGCCTTATTGCAGCTTTGAGATCAAAGTTCCCAGTTTGGATTATGTTTATCGCATACCTGCTCTATCCATTATCTTTGATCCTGGTTTATGTTGTTGATGATTACTTCTGGTTGCCCTAAAATTATTGCTTGGAATGTGTAGGTGTAAAAGCTATCGTAACATCTTGAGGTAAAAATTGTACGTTATACGCACTGTTGAGGTTTTTAGCTCAAAAATAAATTGATTTAAACAGTTTGATTTAAATAAATTTGCCAATGCATTCATTTTATTAGTCTTGGTATTGTAATACTACTTGTGATATATATAAATAAATTTCAACAACTAGTTATATATAAAGATTATTAAATTATAAAAAAATTATAAAATGACAAAAAATGCCTCACGCGGACTAATAGAGCACCGTTTCTTTGAAGCAAAAAATAGAGCTTTAGAAGACTTGTGAGAAGACTTCACCTGCTTGCACTGAACTGAATTATTAGACTGAAGACTTGACAAGGTGCCTGACCAAGACTTGCTGTTAGTATTGGTCATTCCAAAAGGCAAAAGGTACTACAACATGCACTGTTTTTTATTTGCGTGTGGTCCATTTTAGTTTCCAAGTCTTGAAAATTGAGAGCTATGAATCAAAGGAGTGGAGCTTATATGTTGTAATCTTACTGAGCCAATAATGTAGAGAGAGAATGAAAAAATAAGATTAACAAAATCACATGCACTGTTTTTAATTTGTCATAAGTTACATATATCTACATTTTCTTAGCTGCTTGTTAAGAGATATTTTAATATTTTAATAATAAATTATCTTACATAAAATTTGTTAAGATATATTATATTACATAAATTTGCGATTAAAAATTAATCTTGTAAAATTTGTATAAAATATCTTTTAGAATTAATTTTCATGTTGGAGATATAAAACAAAAATTAACAACTTCCATTTATCTAACAGGTTGTGCTTATGTTTGAATACGTTAAAATTTTGGATAGTCTTTAATAGTTAAAATTTTGATGCTACTTAATTTTTACTAAATTGGATAGGAAATAAAAAGTTGTATCAAAAATTTGTAAAAAAAGTGTGCTTTAATTATTATACAAGCTCATCAACCCAAAAGGAAACACAGATGAAATTGATAATGGTTTATTATATTATTAAATAGACAAATATTTAGTTAAGATTTAAGAAAATAATTGTAGTTATTAATTTATTAATTATTTAACGATGAGGCACAAAATATTAAAGTAACAAATAATTAATGCAATAGTTTTATTATGGTCAAGTTGTATATAAGCTAGTTTTATGGTCAAGTTGAATATAATGTATTATATCATTTTATATTATAATTGGTAAAAAGTGAATTATTATTATTTATTGAAAATAACTCTTTGTGAAAAAAAAATAAGTATTACCTTCGTTCTAAAATTAGATTATATGATTTGATTTTTAAAATTCAAATGATTTACATATTAAATTTTAAAATTGGCATCATGACTTATAAAAATTTAGAATTAAATAAATTTTGTCATTAATAATTTTTACTGAATAATTGATAATTGCCATCAATTTTGGACCCAAAATTATTATGTAATTGACTAATATAACAAAATTAACAACTCGACTTGACCTCATCTTGACCTATATATATATATATATATATATATATATATATATATATATATATATATCATACCTTAGTACCTTACTACTCTCATTAATAATCATGGAGATACCTAATTACTCTCATTCTGTTGTCTTAATTTCTATCATATATATCTGCATCTTCTTAGCTGCTTGTGGTTCAGCTACTACTAGGACCATTAGTGATGATCAATCTACTCTTCTTGCCTTTAGAGCTCATATCACCTCTGATCCTCAAAACATCTTGGCAAACAATTGGTCCACCAATTCTTCACCATGCAAATGGCTCGGCATCTCTTGTGGTCTTCGCCACAAAAGAGTCACAGCCTTAAATATCTCCAACTTGGGTCTAAAGGGCACCATTTCTCCTTATCTTGGAAACCTCTCATTCCTCACTTCACTCGACCTCAGTTCCAACAGTTTTCATGGTTTTCTACCCAAAGAATTGGCTGGTTTGCGTCGACTCAAAGAAGTTTATTTGCAATATAACAACTTCACTGGAGAAATACCGCCATGGCTCGGGAAATTGGAACAATTGCAGATCCTCGCCTTGTTTAAGAATAGTTTTACAGGTTCCATACCAGCTGCAATCTTCAATATATCTGCATTGAGAAAAATTGGACTAGGATTTAATAACCTATCTGGTAGTCTTCCAGTGGACATCTGCAATCATCTTCCTAAGTTGGAGGTTTTCTCTCTCTCCTTCAATAACATTAGCGGGCAAATTCCATCGAATTTATACAAGTGCAGGGAGCTCCAAGTACTATCACTATCTGGTAACGGATTCAGCGGAAGCATACCTCGTGAAATCGGCAACTTAACCATGCTCAAGGAATTATACCTTGGCAGGAACAACTGGAAAGGTAATGTCATTTAACTCAAATGTCTCGTCTCCTTGTTAGCCAGTGGGTTCAATTGCACCCACTGGTTTTTTTTTTTTAATATATTATAAATATATTTTTTTTGAGAGTCAGAAGAGTCAATTTGCACCAATTGAAATTGGGTATTATACTTCACTGAAATTGAGTATTACACTTTCCTGTTTCAAAGCAATTTGCACCCACTGAAATTTGCACCCACTCTTTTTACACTGAAATTGTTAATCAAATTTTAACCACATATGACTCATATCATCTCAATATATGTATCTCTTTATAATATTTTAAACTAAATAATAATCTAATTTTTATTACTTTTAAAAATAAATAATAAATTACTTACTTATGAACAATTGTGATTAATAAAGTCAATATAATGTATATATACCAAATTATTTATAACTTAGTAATAATTTCGCTGTCAGTGATAATATTTTGGCTTCGCCACAATTGTAGTACACAATTTAAATGCAAGTTATTATTTAAAGTCAAAAGTTTTTAGAAAAAGAGAATCTTTAGTTGCCATCTGATCTCCTCTGCAATTTTTCTTCTATCTCAAAATAATCGCAAGACTACGAATTGGGGAAATATAAAACTGTCCTCTCATGTATCCACTTAATTAGTAAGATATCTGCATGTCATGTGAGTTTTATAAGGATAAAAAAGTTCATTCATGCACAAAACTATTTTTGCTCCTATTAAAAGGATAAATACGTATCGTTACAATAATAAAATAGATTCTCTTATAAATAAATTTGTTTTATTTTAACCATATAAAATAAGTAAAAAAAAATAATTATAAAACTCAAATATCTGTTTAAATAAAATTTAAGTAGAATATTTTGATAAATATAAAAGACAATTAAACACTAAAACTTAGATTAAATTAAAAGGAAAAAAATTATTAGTTATTCATTTTAACAAATGATTTACTTTATATATACATACACACACAATATAAAGTAAATTATTGTGTGTTTATAAATTTAATTGTTTATAACAAATAATTATGAATAAAAAATACAAATATATATATATATAGTAAATTATTTCTGTATAAAGTAAATTATTTGTTAAATGAAATATGTTACTTATTATGCAAGTTGGGAACCTTACTTTGCTTCAACATTTGGGTATCTCTCAAAACAAATTCAAAGGTACCTTCAAAATTTGTATATAAAATTTTAATTAAAGTAATTTAAATAAATAATGCAAATCATTACCTAATCATTAATTGTTGCATATCATTACCAAATTAAATTGGAAATTCAATTCAGTTCAATTTAGAGAAACTTTAAATTCTTGGAAACACCTAATCCAATTGAACCTTCAATATCTAAACACGTACATATGAAATTGGAATTGGTTATGGTCAAGGCTTTTTATTAATGACAATTTTTTTTTGAAAAATGACAAATTTCGTAAATGAAATTGATAAACTTCCCTTAAAAGAATGTTAGATTCCACATATAAACTTCTCTTAAAAGAATGTTAGATTCCATAAAAAGAGTTTACTCTCACCATTGAAAATATTATTATTATTTACTCTAACCATTGGGTCGTCTGGGTCAACCAAAAAAATATTATAAACCTATCAATTATTATTATTTACATATTCTTTTATTTTTTTTATTATTAATAATCGTTTTACTTTACCTCTCTTAATCCACTGTTCAACGGGAGACAATAACCATCACAAAAATACTATTTTAAATGTACACTTTTTACTTTACTTCTTTTGTTTGGTAAAAATAAACGGCGTTTGGTGGCTTTCAATTTTCTGTCAACTTATAAAAAAAAAAATCCTATCAAAATGACGTTATTTTGATACACAGATAAAAAAAGAGTTTTGAGCCATTGGATCTCCTTTTTAATGTGTTGTCAACCCCGCAGAAAAACCCTCACAAGATCCTCACAGATAAATCCTCATAGAGGATCCGGATCCCTCCTCTCTCTGCCTCTCTGTGCAATTTTTCTTCTATCTCAAAATAATCGCAAGACTACGAATTGGGGAAATACAAACTTTCCTCTCATGTATCCACTTTATTGTAACATAGACGCCAATCTTCTAATTTTTGCAATTTTATAGTTAATGTCTCAAATTATTTTTTCGCAAAATCAGCCTTTCTAAAACTAATTTTGGTCAAAATTAGTAAGATATGTGCATGTCATGTGAGTTTTATTTGGGCAAAAAAGTTCATTCCTGCACAAAACTATTTTCTCTCCTAATAAAAGGGAAATACGTATCCTTACAATAATAAAATTGATTCTCTTATACATAAATTTATTTTATTTTAACCATATAAAATAAGTGAAAAGAAATTAATTACAAAACTCAAATATATGTTTAAATAAAATTTAAGTAGAATATTTTGACACATATAAAAGACAATTAAACACTAAAACTTAGATTAAAATAAAAGGAAAAAATTATTATTAGTTATTCATTTTAACAAATGATTTACTTTATATATACATACACAAACAATATATATATATATATATATATATATATATATATATATATAAAGTAAATTATTTTGTGTGTGTATAAAGTAAATTATTTTTAAATGAAATATACTACTCTCTCTATCCCAAAAATATCGACGTATATATATATATATATATATATATATATATATATATATATATATATATATATATATATATATATATAAAGTAAATTATTTGTTAAATGAAATATACTACTCCCTCCATCCCAAAATTCCTGACGTTTAAGGAATTTTCATATAGATTAAGAATAGATATAATTTTATTATTTTACCCTTTTTTGAACTAGAACCAAAAGATGCTAGTATTAAGAAGAAAGAGTAGTATTAGAATAAAAGTGGACAATTTAGCTTTGGACTTGGAAAACGTCTATTATTTTGGAAAAAATAAAAACTCCTAAAACGTCTATTATTTTGGGATGGAGGGAGTAATTATTACACATGTTCAGCTCCCTTGTATATGTATATAAGTATATAAAGAATAAGTATATTTACTTTATATAAGTATATTTATTTAACAATAGTTTTACAGGTTCTATACCAGCTGCAATCTTCAATATATCTGCATTGAGAAATATTGGACTAGGAGGTAATAACCTATCTGGTAGTCTTCCGGTGGACATCTGCAATCATCTTCCTAAGTTGGAGGTTCTCTCTCTCTCTCCTTCAATAACATTAGCGGGCAAATTCCATCGAATTTATACAAGTGCAGGGAGCTCCAAGTACTATCACTATCTTATAACGGATTCAGCGGAAGCATACCTCGTGAAATCGGCAACTTAACCATGCTCAAGTCATTATACCTTAGCGGGAACAACTGGAAGGGTAATGTCATTTAATTACTGAAATGTCTCATCTCCTTTTTCGACCATCAAAGTATTATTTATTGGTTGTTTGTAGTACACAATTTAAATGCCAACTATTATTTAAAGTCAAAAGTATTTAGAAAAAGAGAGAATCTTTAGCTGCCATCTGATCTCCTCTCTAACAGGGCCTGTTCCACAATCTATTGTATTTTATTTTGTGTGCGTATAAAGTAAATTATTTGTTAAATGAAATATACTACTTATTACGCATGTTCAGCTCCCTTGTATATGTATATAAGTATATAAAGAAACATAGTCTTGTTTTTGACACCTGTGCAGATTCAATGATACCACTGGAGATAGGAAATCTAAAACATTTAGAGATGTTGGTTATGGTGAAAAGCTCTCTAACAGGGCCTGTTCCACAATCTATCTTCAACATGTCATCCTTGAAGTTTATTTATTTGGGAGATAATAAACTCTCTGGGAACCTACCTATTCCTTTTAATCTCCCTAATCTTAAAGGCCTCGATCTTTATACGAATCAATTAACAGGTGAGATTCCTTTAAGTTTGTGGAAATGCAAATTAAGGCTTTGGTTCTTATCGTTGTGAGAAAATATATTTACAGGAAACATATCTAAGCAAGTTGGGAACCTTCCAAAATTTAACAGTTTTAATTAAAGTATTTTAAATAATGCAAAGAGTGCTCACATTCATGATCATTAATTGTTGGGTTAATTGTATATTAGACCCCGAATATGCGTACACTCTTTTACCATTCATGTCTCCATATTTCAACGCTATCATTCCGCTACCCAAAGTACCGTTAAGTAACCACGATAATCCTTTTATAATTTTCGGTCAATTTTTTTGCCGGAAAATGGCCATGTGTCATAATTTAATATTTAAATATAGTTGACCGTATAACTATGTATTTGACTAATTAAAATAGTAAAAATACATAGACGAAAAAAATGATAATATATTAAAGGTGTATAAAAATTCATACATAATTGCTTCTTAACCAACAAAGTAAAGTAATTAACTCAAATAATTAACACAAAATAAAATAATTAACATACTAAATTATGTCAAATAAATTACTTAATTAAACTAATTAAATCAAATAAAGTTATTAACAAACTAATTACCCAAAAATAAAATAAATAATCAAATATATATATATATATATATATTAATGTAAAAATATAAACATAATATCATTAAAAGAGTTAATTGGATATCAGATTCCAAAATATATACTATTTTATATTTTGTACCCGAAGTATAAACCTATGTGAGGATTCTAAGCCCAATTCTAAAAGGCCATCTTTAATCTTCAAGTCTGTATATAGCCTCTAGAATTCATTCTCATTCCTGTAAGCATGTAGCACCTGTTAATCACGTGAGACAATCTTCTTCACAATAATTTGTTGTCATTATTAATAAACAATACGGTGAACACAATCACAATAAATAATAAAGTGAACACAACACTTTTATTTTAAAAAGTAAATAAAGATAGAAATTTACTCTTTTAATTTCAAATACATAATATGTCATTCATTTTGAAGATTAAAATCTAAAGCAGAGTTACAAATGGATCATAGATGAATCATTTTAAATAGGGTTAAATACAGTTTATGTATGTACCATCATATTTATGATTAGACTCTTAAAGAATTTAGATTTACACTTTACTACATCAAATGTCTAATTTGATACAATTTAACCCACACTTTCAGAATCCGGCAAAAATTGGCAATAATAGCTAATTTTCCGGCCAGATAAGAATTGTATACGGTTTGACCATATAGAATACGGACTAATAACACTTATGTTAATTAAAGTATTTTAAATAATTACCTAATCATTAATTGTTGCATATCATTACCAAATTAAATTGGAAATTCAATTCAATTTAATTTAGAGAAACTTTAAATTCTTGGAAATACGTAATCCAATTGAATTGGTTATGGTCAAGGCTTTTTATTAATGACAATTTATTTGTAAAATGACAAATTTCTTAAAGAAATTGATAAACTTCTCTTAAAAGAATGTTAGATTCCACATATATAGCGATTTAGATTTCTCATAAAGATTCCATATATAGAAATTATATTTACAACACATCAAGTTGCTACTCCATTCTCGCGGGCCACATTTATTAGAGTAGTTTACTTGAGGAGTTTACTATTTGTTGTTTCTTCGGCCTTTTAAGTATTTGGGGTTATTTTTATTTCAGCAAATCTTTAAGGTTTAGCTAAGTATTTTATTATTATAGTTTGGAGGAATACTTTTGTTACTGCTGAGTTTTAAGTTCGCCAAATTGACATTTTGGTTCCTTTTAACATTTAAATATTTTGTCAGACGTACAAAATTTAAATATTTTGTCTTTTAATATTTAAATATTTTGTCAGACGTACAAAATTTAGCAGGAGACGATTTAAATATTTAGATCGTGTTTTCTTCAAAATCGATCTCTCCTTGCATTCCTAGTTACAAATTCCACATAACACGTTACATATATTCACATGTATCAAAGCGAAGGACAATTTCTAAAGCATTTAATTTGGAGATACTGAGCATCCCGAATTGCTCAACGTCTATCTTTAACATGTTCAATATATTGTTTTGGCAAATGATAATAATCAGCAAATTGGTCAAATTCCTTAATTCGGGCTTGTGGGAATGCAAAGAATCTCAGTTTTAGTTAAGGCTTTCTAAACTTTGCAAAATTGTGTTCACCTATATTAATTGTGCAGGTACATTACCTATCCCAACAACAGTCGAAGGACTAAACAATTTGGAACGTCTAGACCTTTCAAATAATAGACTGCAAGGACCCATCCCAAATGAGATTTGTAATTTACGAAGGATGGGAGCATTGTATTTGGATAATAATATGCTATATGGAATCATACCGGCGTGCTTCGGAGATCTGGAAAACCTGCAATGGCTGCACTTAGATTCCAACAAGTTAACTTCATCAATACCTCTCGAATTGTCGAGACTTGTAAATCTTGTGTATCTAAACTTATCCTCAAATTTATTAAGTGGCGATCTACCATCAAGTTTTGGAAATTTTATGGTAGTATCAAAGATAGATTTATCGTGGAATCAATTATCGGGTTCTATCTCAAGCACCATTGGAGGGGCACAAGAACTAAGTTATTTGTCCTTGGAACATAATAAATTGCACGGATCAATTCCTGAATCATTTGGCAATTTAAAAGGCTTGGAGTTCTTGGATTTATCGAATAACAACATGTCTGGCAGGATTCCCAAGTCATTAGAGACACTAAGGTATCTCAATTATCTGAATTTGTCTTTCAATATGTTGCAAGGAGAAATTCCTACGGGAGGGAAATTTGAAAACTTCACGCCTCAATCATTTATGCAAAACCTCGCGCTTTGTGGTTCCCCTCGACTGCAAGTCCCAGAATGTAAAACATTAACTCTTAGCAGTGGATCAAAAATTGTGCCTTTATTGAAATATTTATTACCATCTATCTTCTCAGCAATCCTTGTAGGGGCCTCCTTATATGTATTGAGAAGATTCTGCAGACGGAACAAGAACGTACCAAACTGGACGGATTCATCGCTCTTTACATGGAGAAGAATTTCTTATTACGAACTTGTAAGAGCTACTGAATCATTTAGCGAAATAAACTTAATTGGGGCCGGAAGTTATGGGTCTGTATTTAAAGGAACACTTTCTGATGGGATAGATGTTGCTGTAAAGGTTTTCAACATGCAGTTAGAAGGAGCAATCAAGAGTTTTGACGTTGAATGTAAGATATTGTCCAAAATTCGTCACAGGAATCTAGTGCGGATCATAAGTGGCTGTATTAGCTCAGATTTCAAAGCCTTGGTACTTGAGTTTATGCCTAATGGGAGTCTTGAGAAGTGGTTGTACTCACACAACTATTGTTTGGATATCTTAGCAAGGTTAAACATAATGTCAGATGTTGCATTGGCCTTGGAATATTTGCTTCATGATCACCCCGAACCCATTGTTCATTGTGATTTGAAGCCTAACAATGTGTTGCTTGATGAACATATGACGGCACATGTATGTGATTTTGGTATTGCCAAACTGTTGGGAGAAGAAGAGTTTATGGCACAAACTAAGACCTTAGCAACAATCGGGTATATGGCACCAGGTGATGTTTCATGTTTATACTTCTAGTTTATGTTGAAGTTTATTAATTATTATCTAGAACAAAAGGAAAAATTGTGTTATGTCATTTACGATTAAAATCTCGTGAAATTGATTGACTATATAAGGAATGTTTATATATGTGATGCACAGAATACGGAAGCGAAGGAATAGTATCTACAAAAGGGGATGTCTACAGTTATGGTGTTATGTTGATGGAAGTATTCACAAGAAAGAAACCAACCGATGAGCTTTTTTCTAGTGAAATGAGCTTGAGGAGTTGGGTTAATAAAGCATTGCATGGCTCGGTGCTTCAAGTTGTAGACATCAATTTGTTGGGAAGTTGGGATGAAAATTTATCTACGAAACAGCTATGCCTATCATCCATCCTTGGTTTGGCCTTGGATTGTTCGAAAGACTCACCAGCGGAAAGGATCACCATGGAAGATGTTGTGGTTAGACTTGACAAAATCAAAAGCATGATCAAACAAGTCACAAGATGAACAACCAACGTAACTTGGTGAGTCGTTCGTCAATACATTATCAACAGTACTCTATTATGACAAACTGTTAGTTTTTTCAGAAACATGATTTCAGCGATAAATGCTTAATATGTTATATATAAATGATTTTATTATTTATTTTGAGTTTGAAATAAGGTTTAGAATTTATATATATGTTTTTGGAGTTTGTTTTATATATATTGCATCTAGTTAATTAAAACACATATGATCCCGTTGAACTGCAAAAGTACAGTTTTTATAGTCTCCGTTAATCAGGTCAATAGGAGAAAAACTGTTCAAGTAATTAATTTCTTCAACTATTTGCTGAAACGAACATGCATGAGAACACATAACACACAATAATGTTTGTAAAATAATTTGTAAAGTAGTTAAGTATGCAATATATATTGTGTGAAGTAAGACTATATTGAAACAATTTGTTGATCAATATGCTGCAGTTTGTAAAATATTTATAAAATAGTTTGTGTTGTAGCATTACTCCATACTTTATTTCCCACAATTCAATTTTTTATTACAAAAGTAAAAATATTATTTTTAGAAGGTATAGACTCTCTTAAATGAAGGTTTACTCCAGTTATTATTTATGTGAGTAAGAGCTTGTTGTGGAACTTACATTTTTACTTATAAAAATATCAATACATAGGTGAAGCATAAAAATTAATTTATTTTAACTTTGTCACAAATTTATATTTTAATTAATTAAAGAAACTGTATATTAAATATATATAATTATTACATTCTTCTCCCTTTAAGAGTTTCATCACCAACATTCACCTTAACCACCTTTTCAAAAGTTGGGAGAATCACACCACATTGCAAAGAGTTTAAATATGTGAATAAAAGAAAAGATTAGGGTCCAAATTTATTAAAAAAAAATAATAATTTCAAGGAGTTCCAATAATTAAAATTCCACATAAGGGACAAGATCAATTGCGATTTACAAATAGAACAAAAAAGGGGATAAGTAACATTTTGGTCACTGTACTGGGGTCCGATTTTCATTCTGATTACTGAATTTTTTTTTGTTATAATTGAATAACTGTACTTTCATATATTATAAAATGGTCATTATTTTTTCAATTTTCAAATCAAGAAAAAAGCGGACGAAAAAAAGTTTGATTAGGCATAAATGGGTTGGTTTTGCTGATGTGGACGGCTTTCTTTGACCTTTGACCCATATCTATCATTCTTTCCATTTTCAATTTTCACATACAATAATAATAATTGAATACGAAAAATAAATACTTTATAATTTTATTTATTTATAATAATATTTTATTATTTATAATTATTCATATAAAAATATTTTTATAATTTATATAATTTTTTAAAAAAATTTAAATTTTAAAATTATTATTAGTAGTAGTATTTTATTATTATTATTAGTAGTAGTATTTTATTTATTATTATTAAATAACGTTTAGTTAACGTTTTTAAAAAAATTAGTTAGTTTAAAAAAATATTAGTTCAGTTTTAAAAATTAACGTTTTTTAAAAAATAAAAAATTTTGTTTTTATAAAAATTAGCATTTTTAAAATTAACATTTTAAAAAAATTAACGTTTATTAAAATTAAAAAATTATGTTATTATGTTTTTGTTATTTTAAATTATTATTAAAAATAATAATAATAATTTCACAATAAAACAGACATTTTTAAAAAATAGAATTTTAAAAACATGATTTTTTTAACATAATTTCTTTTTAAAAATTAGTTCAGTTTAAAAAAAATTAGTTAACGTTTTTTAAAAATTTAGTTAACATTTTTATGTTAATATTAATATAAAATATAAATTATAGTAATAATTATAACAATAATTTTTAAAATTTAAAATTTTAAAAAAGATTATATAAATTATAAAAATATTTTTATATGAAGTTGATACGCGACGCCTTCAAAATTAGGTATATGCCACCCATCTTTGGTCGCCACTTACGTGGGTACATAAATTCAAATACAAACTTAATTATACATACGTCGTAGGTATATATTTGACAATACATAAAGCGAGAGTTAATAGGAATATTGTCATTTAGACAATATCCATACTCAAGGAGTCCTCATTATATTTATTGTCACATTATTTAGCGAATAGTGAGGACTACTTAATGCTATCTTCGGGACCATCACTCGTTTTTAATTTCGTCAATGTTATATTCTCATTTCCAGAGAAGAAACGGTGAAAGAAAGGGTGATTTCAATCAGCCCAAGAAGAAATATTATGACTAAGATAATGCGTAATAAATTATCATTAGCCTTCAATGATGTTAAACCGATAAAATCTGATAGACAACCAGTTTAATCTGCAATGAATATGCAATCCATTAAAAAGTCAAGTAGAGAATAAAATCTACTATCTTTAGGTTTTAAAAGGTTTTCATCATTTTTTATCATTTGAGACTCAACTTAATAAATAAACCACCACATCTAATCATTCGCATTACTTACGGTCGAGGATTTTCATCAAATTATCAATGGTCATGATTATACCGAATCACCCCCAGTCATAATAATCATACCAAAAACTATCCATCACTGCATTTAATAGCCACTAAGGACTTTTGTCACATCATTTATATCAAGCCACGTGATTATACCGAATGATCCTCGGTCATAATCATACTAAGTTCATCTATCGACGTACGTAAGCCAAAGATAATATAATATAACGTGAGGATGATGACAATGACATAATAATTCAATAAAACAAGTTCAAGAATTATTTAATCCATGAATTATTAACGCCCAAATTGTCAACATGATCATGTTTTGTAGAGTAAAATTCAAGAATGATCGGAAGAATATTTCCATAAAAAGATATGGATGAAACGCAAATATCAAGGATATTCTACTAATTTCATGGAGTATAGAAGTCAAAGTTTTAACCATTTGGGTATAATAAAGAATGGAATAACAAAAGAAATCACCACGTATGCATACTTGGCATAGACAAAAGTTATTCCAATGAATAATAATAACGGAACAAAGTCGTGAAATTACACCGATGCGGATGTTCCAATGTAATAATAAAGATAGAACAGCATCCGGTAAAAACACACGACAGATATTCCAACAGAATGATAAAGATTTTAACCAGTCCGGTGTAAAACACACGCATGTGATGTTCCAACAGAATAATAAAGATTTTAACCAGAAGTCCTGTAAAACACGTACGTGAGGATGTTCCAAATGTAATAATAAAAGAATGTCACCAAGTATAGGTAAATCATTATCTTTGGTTATTCCAATGTAATAAATAAGAATGGAATAACATAAGGATTTCACCAAGTATAGGATATTCCGCATATATAAGTTATGTATAGGTATACCACTTTTGCTGATTATTCTAATGTAATAATAATGAATGGAATAACCAAGTCAGGAGACCCTGATTTTATCAATAAAGATTTAAATTTTGTTGAAATAATTTTTTAATATTATGGTGTGAATTTAAGATAATATTATAGTTGTGGATAGTATTTATAAATTTTGCAAAGTATGCAAGTGGTTATATTATATTCGATTGGTCTGGGAATATTCGGTTTAGCGAGGAATATTAAATACAACTACTCAATCATTGGTGGACCATTAACAAAATTATTTTCGGATTGAGAAAACGACAAAAATATTTTATATGAAATAACTGGCGGAAGTTTTACTGGTAGTTCTTGTTGAACTACTCGGTAGTAAAAGCACAAGAATGTCGTGTGGTTGCATAGTAGTTACACGCAGATTGATTATTGATGCTTTATGTGAGAAGTCACCATTGATTCCATTATCACGATTAATAATATGAATTATTATAAGCGATAAACGACGTTTTGTTTTATTCAGTATTATTAACGTAATAAAGCGTAAACATCTTTTATATAAAATAAAATACTTTATTAAAGTTATTCTATAAATAGAATATATTATATTTTATTACGCATAGTGTTGCATAAGGTTTTTTATATAGTGTTTTGCATAGTAAAATGTTTTTATATAAATAGAATATATTATATTTTATTTAAAAGATTTTTCTTTAAATATGGACCGTCGATTAAAGTAAATCAACTACGGACTGCTTCATGGATTAATTACTTATGCATTCCATTTTCCTATAAATAAGCTCATTCCTTCATTATTTTCTTACTTAATTCATCAAACTCTGTAGAGAGAAATTATAGAGAAGTTATAGAGAAAAATTATAGAAAGAAGAAGAGTATTCGCTACTTCACTACTTCTATATTCGGTTCTTTTACTAGTAAGGGTATTATTTGTTGTATTCGTAGTGGGTGTTATTCTTTCTTCTTGAAGAGAACTTCGTTATTCCATTCATTATTATTCTCATTGGAATAACCCGTAAAAGTGGCATACCCTATACATAACTTTGACACGCAGATACCCTATACTTGGTGAAATCCTTATGTTATTCCATCGCTTATTATTCTCATTGAATAACTCAGATCTATGGTTTACCCTATACTTGGTGACATTCTTCTATTATTCATTGGAACATCCCGTCTGTGGTGTGTTTTACAATCGGACTCGGTTCCGCTTTTTATTATTTCGTTGGAACATCCATGCTCGTGTGTTTTACACCGGACCGGTTCTCGTCTTTTTATCATTACGTTGAATATCCTATCTGTAGTGTTTTACACCGGACCGGTTCCATCTTTAATATTCTCATTGAACATCCGCTTGGTGTGAATTTCACCCCGACCGGTTCCGTTATTATTATTCTCATTGAATAACTCGTTTATGCGCAAGCACCGCATGCATGGTGATTTCTTTTGTTATTCCATTCTTTATTATACCCGGTTGGTTAAAACTTTGACTTCTATACTCCATGAAATTAGTAGAATATCCTCGATATTCAAGGTTTCATCCAAAGATCTTTTCATGGAAATATTCTTCCGATCATTCTTGAATTTTACTCTACGTAAACAAAGATCATGTCGACAATTTGGACGTTAATAATTCATGGATTAAATAATTCTTGAACTTGTTTTATTGAATAATTATGTCATCATCATCATCCTCATGTTATATTATGTTATCTTCGCTTACGCAAGATAGATGAACTTAGTATGATTACGACCAGGATCATTCGGTATAATCACGACTTGATATAAATGATGTGACAAAAGTCCTCAAATTATTCAGAATGCAAATGATGGATAGTTTTTGGTATGATTATGATTGTGGGTGATTCTAAGATAGTCACGACCATTGATAATTTGATGAAAATCCTCGATCGTGGTACAGGATGATTAGATGTGGTGGTTTATTTATTGTCGAGTCTCAATGATAAAAATTGATGAAAACTTTTAAAACCTAAAAGATAGTAGACTTTATTCTCTACTGACTTTTTTAATGGATCGCTAATTCCTACCGCAGCTTAAACCGGTTGTTTATTGTATTTTATCGGGCTTAACATCACAAGGCTAATGATAATTTATTCTCGCATTATCTTAGTCATAATATTTCATCGGGCTAGTTGAGCTCCATTTTTTCTTTCATTGTTTTCTTCAGAAATGAGAACATAGTTTTGACGAGTCTGGGAACGTAAGTAATGGTCGGTGAGGATAAGATTAGTAGTCCTCACTACTATTCGTGAAATAGTGTGATAATAGTTGTAATGAGGACTCCTTTCGAGTTTGATAATATCTAGTAGACAATATTTGTATTCAAACTCACGATTTATGTCGACAGCATACGGCGCTTATATTAGTAAGTCAGATTTCAATTTACGTACTATGTAAGTGGCGACCCAAGATGGGTGACGATACCTAATTTTAGGGGCGCCATAGCTTGGTATCGAGCCATAAGTGTGAAGAGCCCCAGCCTCTCTCATTGGTGACTTCTGTTGATGGGGAATGCACCAAGCGGACTCTCGTGAGGACGCCTGCTCTTTCTATGGCAAGTCGACAGTACCAATGTGAGGTGTCTTGACACAAGTTGGTGTCCAAAGTTACAATTGGTATCGTGAGCTTAGGATATGATCCCGGCTAAGATGTGAGATAAGAACTAGGAGGGGAGAGACGGGAAATTCTTCGCTAAGTATGACCTACCTAAATTTATTTGGTATTTAATTGGCCTCACGAGTATATAGGATAATATGTGATATGTTAATTAACCCTTATTTTGTGGCAAAGTGTTTGAAAATGGCATCCCAAAATGTTGAGAATAGCAATGGAGCATGTGAGACCGTTGATTCTCCACATATTAATAATCAGACAATATGCAACAGCCGGGATGGCGATAATCCTCTCCGTAAACAACAACACCGATCAATTGATGAAACGATGACGCTTAAAAGGTTTTAGAATTCATGCAACATCAAAGTGAAAAGCGACTCGCCCAAAACGTAGGTGGAAACACGGAAACTCTCGCGGTCACCGCTAAACAATTCAAGGAGCGGGACCAATTTGAGTTTAAGGAGAGCCAAAACCACTTCACAAGGAAGCATGGATAAAGCAGATTACCAAGATATTTGATGTCTTGGGATGCTCCGAGGAGCAAAAGGTTCCTTTCACGCCTTTATGTTGCGCGGAGAGGAGACATCGTGGGAATTCCAGAAACGCGTCAACTCATTCAGATCAAGATATCTTGGGAGAAGTTCCAGAGTCGTTTCAACGACAAATACTTTCGTGAAAGTATTCGCCATAATGAAGGAGGTGGAGTTTATCAAGTTGGAACAAAACAATACGACCGTGTCGCAATACGAGGCAAAATTTGCGAGTTATCACGATTCGTCCCACACTGGTGGATAATGAAGAGAGAATGGCGCGAATGTTTTTAAGAGGTTTGAAGCAGAGATACGCCAACATCTTATTTCTCATAAACCGTGTTTTTATTCGGATGTTGTAAATAGGGCTCAATTAGTGGAGTGCGATAACGAGTTAACGTAACTAAAAGAGAGCAAAAGAAAAATTATAATACCAAATGAGAGTAGTCATCAAGCGGTGACAACAAGCGTGGAGAGAATCAATAAAGCCAGATATGGTAACCACTTCGGTGGTAATCGGCCAAAATAATAAAAATGGACATTTCAAGAAAAGGAGATTCAACAATGATGGAAAGACGCCAAGACCAAAGACTCGTTGTTAAGGAAGGAGAAGGACCACCTATTATATGTTTCAAATGTGGAGAGAGGGACACATCATTCGAATCACGCGTCATTCAAAGCATGTTATAATTGTGGAAGAGAAGGTCACTTAGCTCGATTTTGTCGTTTATCGAAAAACAAATTCAACTAGGATGGAGGCACCAAAGGTCACCCCTGCATAAACCAAAGCCAGAGTTTAAGAGAGAGCATTTTTTTTTCTCGATGACGAGGAACCCGAATAAGATTATCACGGGTAAGTAATCATAAGCTCATAAGTCTATACCGTGTTAGATACCAGTTCTACCCACTCTTTTATTTCACCTAGTCAATGCTCAACATTTAAATTTGACCGAGAAGTTAGACTTTGACTTGTTGGTTCAAACCTCGTTAGTAGGAGCCTTCGTTATCGCTACTATTTTTAAATCTTGTTTGATTCAAATAAACACTTTCACGTTACATGTCGATCTTATCTTTTGAAAATACTTGTCTTTGATGTGATTTTAGGAATCAATTGGTTAACTACTCATCATGCTTTTCGTAGGGTTGTTAGCTTTTATATTCATAACCAACCCGTTATACTTAATTCAAAGTAACCAAACCCTAAAGTTAATCATTTGTTATATCAAGCCATAAGTAAAGAGCCCCGATCCTTTCGTTGTTAACTTCCTTGTGTGGAATGCACCGCCGCGGACTTTTTCGTAGTAGCGACGCCGTTGATCGAAGATGGCAAGTTGATAGGTATCATTGTGAGGTCTTTATCTGTGTTAAGGGATAAGTCACGATTGGTATTAATGTGACGCATTATTCAAGTCTCCTGGACGAGAGAGTAATTTTGAATGATATTTCTATCATTAATAAATTTCTCGACGATTCTTGAAGATTTCCTAGCCTACCTTAGAGCGTGAAATCGAATTTTGTATCAACCAAAGACAAAAACCCATTTCTTAAACCTCAAATATTTCTTCAACTAAAAGGATCTGCTTACAAGGATTATGATGAAAGTCATAATAAAAGCATGGACTAATGAAAATTATGGGTATATGAAGTATTAGTAAGTGTTATGATGAGTTATGTTGGTTATTATGTGAAAACATGAAAGTTTCTTAGAAATCACAAAAAGTTGAAAATCGATTTTGGTGAAAAACGTAACATGAAATTCAATCACCATATCTCCTATTATATTTTGAATTTTTGAGTGTGGTCAAGTCCTAGAGTTAGATCTATGAGTTACCTAAGTAATCCAAGTGGAATTATTGGAAAAGGTGCAGTAGATTTTTGTGTGGACTGATTTTAGCAAAGGAGGCCAAAGCTGTAAATTTTGAAAATGCTATCGCTTCGTAAACTTTAAGGGTACCGCCTCTGCAACAAATAATACCCTTTACCGTAAAAGAAACTGAATATAGAAGTAGTGAAGTAGCAGAATACTCTTCTTCTTTCTATAATTTTCTCTATAGCTTCTCTCTATAATTTCTCTCTAGAGTTTCAATGAATTCGTAAGAAAATAATGAAGGAACGAGCTTCTATTTATAGGAAAATGGAATGCATAAGAATTAATCCATGAACTATCCAGATTGATTTACTTTAATCTGACGGTCCATATTTAAAGAAAAATCTTTTAAATAAAATATAATATATTCTATTTATAGAATAACTTTAATAAAATATTCTATTTTATATAAAAGATGTTTCGCTTTTATTACGTTAATAATAATTAATAAAACAAAACGTCATTATCGCTATAATAATTCATATTATTAATCGACAATAATGGAATCAAACCGAGTGACTTCTCACATAGCATCAATAATCAATACCGTGTGCTACTATGCAACCACACGTGACATCGTATTACTTTTACTACCGAAAGTAGTTCAACAAGATCAACCAGTAAAACTTCCGCCGTTATTTTAATAAAATATTTTTGTCGTTTTCAATCCGACAATAATTACCGCTAGGGTCCACCAATGATTGAGTAGTTATATTTAATATTCCCTCGCTAAACCGAATATTCCCCACCAATCGAATATAATATAACCACTGTGCATACTTTGCAAAAATTTATAAATACTACCCACAACTATAATATTATCTTAAATTCACACCATAATATAAAAAATTATTTCGACAAAATTTAAATCTTTATTGATAAAATCTCGGGGTCTCACAATCTCCCTCCTTATGGAATTACGCCTCGAAATTAGGGTACGACTGGTATGATAAAGAGGTGAGGATACCTTGAATACCTTTATCGTTAAAAATATTAAATTCATCTTCTAATCCGCCAAAGATATTCATTAACAATTCATCTTTACACTACAAAGCTAAAGATATACAACTGTAAAACCAATAATGTCGAGACGCAGCGACTTAATGGTATCACGACCACCTAATTATCCATGCACTAATCGCCAAGGATATTCGTGTTTTCAATTACTATCATGATTATAACGAATAATCCCTAGTCATAATCATACCAAGTCCATCAATGCACTACTACCAAAGATGACTTTTACCACATCCATGAATTAATATTTCATCACGAGACTCTCAATAATTAATCCACATCATCGAATCATCCCCGCACTACGTGCCAAGGATATTCATTAAGTATCACGACCACTTAATTATCCATGCACTACTACCAAAGATAATCGTGTATTCATTAGTATCACGACCACAAATTATCCATGCACTACTACCAAAGATAATCGTGTATTCATTAAGTATCACGACCACTTAATTATCCATGCACTACTACCAAAGATAATCGTGTATTCATTAGTATCACGACCACAAATTATCCATGCACTACGGCCAAAGATAATTGTGTATTCATTAATATCACGACCACAAATTATCCATGCACTACTACCAAAGATAATTGTGTATTCATTAAGATCACGACCACAAATTATCCATGCACTATGGCCAAAGATAATTGTGTATTCATTAGTATCACGACCACAAATTATCTATGCACTACTACCAAAGATAATTGTGTATTCATTAGATATCGCGACCATTTAATTATCCATGCACTACTACCAAAGATAATCGTATTCATTAAGATCACGACCACAAATTATCCATGCACTACTACCAAAGATAATTGTGTATTCATTAAGTATCACGACCACTTAATTATCCATGCACTACTACCAAAGATAATCGTGTATTCATTAGATATCACGACCACAAATTATCCATGCACTACTACCAAAGATAATTGTTTTCAATTACTGGTTATGATTATATCAACAGAACCTCGGTCATAATCATACCAAGTCCATCTATGCACCATTAAAGCCACATGATGACTTTCAACATAATATAAACATGAGGATAATGATATAAAGAATCAATCAAATGAGATAAAGGATAAATATTAAACATTTATAATATAATTTATCCAGATTCAAGAATATCCCCATGTTATCAATCACTTAATAATCTCATAATCTAATATCATTAATATTACAACAATATTTTAATCACTTCTTAAATTTATAAACAATTTATCTCAATTGTTTACGCTTTTACCATATAATGCATTTAATCATTCAAAATGCCATACTCATAAGATATCATCACCAATTATCAAATCCTCATCAAAAAAATATGCATATATTCTATATAGGATCCTCTCAGCCATAAAATCCTATTTTCAACTTTGTTACTTCACATAACATATTTAACTCATATGTTCAGAATTAAACTATTTTCATGAAAATACCAAATCGGTCCCAAAAATATTTCTTTTCCGGGATTTAGCATAATATAGTCCCATAATTATATTTTTCTAGGAATTTTTAAAATTCATTTACTATTTTTCAAAAATCAATTCCTAATTAATTCCTTAAGAAATTAGCTACTTCAAGTTTAACTCCAAAATTCCCAAATCTTGACAGGACCTTACCCATGTTAACGTGAGCTTCCAGTTTTAAATTTCATGGTCATCTGAGTTATAAAACTCCTAAGTTATAAGCGTTTTTTCATTCGGAAAAACCTAAATATTGAAATGGTCATAACTTGCTCATTTTAAGTCGTAATGAGCTCATTTTTGGACAGGAGTTACCTTATACCATATACTTTCATTTCCCAAAAGGCTAGAATTTTTCTCATAATTTAAGTGGCCGAAAATGCCCTTTAAAAATAAAATCAGTAGCTTTTTGAAATTTCCAGCTTTTTTCATTCTTTACTAAAATCAGTCCACACGTAAATCTACAACACCTTTTCCAGTGATTCCACTTGGAGATGCTACAAAACTCATAGATCTAACTCTAGAACTTGACCACCTTGAAAAATTCAAAATATATTAGGAGATATGGTCAATTGAATTTCATGTTACGCTTTTCACAAAATCGATTTTCAACTCTTTTGTGATTTCTAAGAAACTTTCATGTTTTCTCATAATAACCAACATAACTCATTATAACACTTACTAATACCACGTATACCCATGATTTTCATTAGTCCAATGCTTTTATTATGACTTTCATCATAATCCACGTAAACCTATTCATTTTAGTTCAAGAAATATTTGAGGGTTTAAGAAATGGGTTTTGTCTTTGGGGTCAATACAAAATTCAATTTCACGCCTAGGTAGGCTAGAAATCTTCAAGTATATCGCTAAGAAATTTATTAATGATAGAAATATCATTCAAAATCGTGACTCTCATCCAAGACTTGGATAGTACATCACATCGACACCAATTGTGACTTCTATCCCTTAACCTAGATAAGCACCTCACAATGATACCTATAAATTTGCCATCTTCATTCACGATGTCGCTTACAGAAAAGTCCGCGGTGCATTCCACACAAGGAAGTCAACAACGAAAGGTTCGGGGCTCTTTACTTATGGCTTGATATGACAATAATTGACTTTAGTAGTTTGGTTACTTGAATTCGCACAACAAGTTGGTTATGAATATAAAAGCTAACAACCTTACGAAAAGCATGATGAGTAGTTAACCAATTGATTCCTAAAATCACATCAAAGGCAAGTATTTTCAAAAAGATAAGATCGACAGGTAACGTGAAAGTGTTTATTTGAAACAACAAGATTAATAAACAGTGGGGGTAACGAAGGTTCCTACTAACGGAGTTTCAACCAATAAATCAAAGTTTAACTTCTTCGGAATCAAATTTAAACGTTGAACACAACTAGGTGAAATAAAATAGTGGGTAGAACTTGTATTGAATAAAGTATAGACTTCGCATTAATTTATAATTAACTTACCCGTAATAACTTCGTTCGGTTTTCTCAATAAACGCCTCGCTTAAATTACCGAAGTTTGACTTTTTACTATAGGTACATTCCACCCTTAAGTGCTTCTTCACATTCCCGATCCATGATTTGAATCATTATTCTCGATCCATATCGAATTCGGTCGACCGCCATACGCATGTGGTAATTCAATTCGATGTTGGGTTCTCCCAATTCGCCCAAAAGCAAAGTCCATTTTATCTATTTCGCTTTATCGATCTGGACGTCTTTTTTCACACTATCAACGCGTCAGGCGCCTTTTTACCCACGATCGCCTATTCTCCTTCTTTTCGATTGTTTCTTCTTTTAGTTGATCTTTGATTTTAAATTCTCGATTCCAACTTTAATATCTTACACCCGCCAAGGCGTGATTTTGTTCGAGCATCACATATCGGGTAACCAAATTTTGAATTGTCAGATCCCTTTGTTCCACGATAATTGCTTGTTGCTTCTTCAACTGTTCTTCTAGCTCACGAACACGATTTTGTAATTCTAAGTTTTGATCATAAATTTCTTCTAACCAATTCTCCTCGTGTTCCTCTTCTTCCTCTTCTTCCTCACTCTCACCGCTACCTCTCAGCAACTAGCTTCTAAAGGTGCAACAATTAGTTCTTCATTTACTACATGGATATCTCTAATTTGTTCCTCGTCTCGATTAATCGCATTAACTCGATTAGTGATTAAAGGTGTCACAACGGCCACATTCACTCCATTGTGAATATTTTCAAATTTGCCATTTCAAACACCGCCACAACATAAGGGTTAATTAATATATCAAATATTATCCCTATACTCGAATGACCAATTAAATAACAAATAAACTTAGGTAGGTCATACTAGCGAAGGAATTTCCGTCTCTCCTCCTAGTTCTTATCTCAAGATCTTAGCCAGGATCATATCCCTAAGCTCGATATTCAACCGCGACCCCCCCAAAATTAGGTATACGCCACCCATCTTGGGTCGCCACTTACACGGTACATAAATTCAAATACAAACTTAATTATACATCGTCGTGTAACATACGACAATACATAAACCGAGAGTTCTAATAGGAATATTGTCATTTAGACAATATCCATACTCAAGGAGTCCTCATTATATTTATTGTCACACTATTTAATGTAATAGTGAGGACTACTAATGCTATCTTGGGACCATCACTGCTTTTCCCGACTCGTCCCAAATTATATTCTCATTTTCAAGAGAACAGGTGAAAGAAAGGGTGAGCTCAACTAGCCCAAGAAGAAATATTATGACTAAGATAATGCGTAATAAATTATCATTAGCCTTCAACAAGTGTTAAACCGATAAAATACAATGATAAACCGGTTTAATCTGCAGATGAATACGTAATCCATTAAAAGAGTCAGTAGAGAATAAAATCTACTATCTTTTAGGTTTTAAAAGGTTTTCATCAATTTTTTTATCATTTGAGACTCAAACTTAATAAATAAACCACCACATCTAATCATTCCTGTATTTACCGGCCAAGGATTTTCATCAAATTATCAATGGTGTGACTATACCGAATCACCCGGTCATAATCATACCAAAAACTATCCATCAACGCATTACGTGCCACTAAGGACTTTTGTCACATCATTTATATCAAGCCATGATTATACCGAATGATCCTCGGTCATAATCATACTAAGTTCATCTACGCATCGTAAGCCAAAGATAACATAATATAACATGAGGATGATGACAATGACATAATAATTCAATAAAACAAGTTCAAGAATTATTTAATCCATGAATTATTAACGCCCAAATTGTCAACACGATCATTGTTTTGTAGAGTAAAATTCAAGAATGATCGGAAGAATATTTCCATAAAAGATATGGATGAAACGCAAATATCGAGGATATTCTACTAATTTCATGGAGTATAGAAGTCAAAGTTTTAACCATTTGGGTATAATAAAGAATGGAATAACAAAAGAAATCACCATGTATGTGCCAGAGCAGACAAAAGTTATTCCAATGTAATAATAATAACGGAACCGGTCGTGAAATTCACAAGCTGGATGTTCCAAATGTAATAATAAAGATGGAACCGGATCCGGTGTAAAACACATGATAGGATATTCCAACAGAATGATAAAGACGGAAACCAGGGTGTAAACACATGCACAGGATGTTCCAACAGAATAATAAAGACGGAACCAGTCCTGTAAAACACATGCAGACAGGATGTTCCAACGTAATAATAAAAGAATGTCACCAAGTATAGGTAAATCACAGATATCTTTGGTTATTCCAATGTAATAAATAAGAATGGAATAACATAAGGATTTCACCAAGTATAGGATATTCCGTATATACAAAGTTATGTATAGGGTATACCACTTTTTGATTATTCCAATGTAATAATAATGAATGGAATAACCAAGTTCTCTTCAAGAAGAAAGAATAACACCCTTTACCGTAAAAGAACTGAATATAGAAGTAGTGAAGTAGCGAGTAATACTCTTCTTTCTTTCTATAATTTTCTCTCTATAGCTTCTCTCTATAATTTTCTCTCTGTAGTTTCAATGAATTCGTAAGAAAATAATGAAGGAATGAGCTTTTATTTATAGGAAAATGGAATGCATAAGAATTAATCCATGAACTATTCAGATTGATTTATTTTAATCGATTTGGTCCATATTTAAAGAGAAATCTTTTAAATAAAATATAATATATTCTATTTATATAAAAATATTTTTTTACTATGCAAACACTATGCAATACTATGCAAAACACTATAAAAAACACTATGCAACACTACGCATAATAAAATATAATATATTCTATTTATAATTACTTTAATAAAATATTCTATTTTATATAAAAGATGTTTCGTTTTATTACGTTAATAATACTGAATAAAACAAAACGTCATTATCGCTATAATAATTCATATTATTAATCGACAATAATGGAATCAAACCGAGTGACTTCTCACATAGGCATCAATAATCAATACCGGTGTCTACTATGCAACCACACGACATCGTACTTTTACTACCAAAAGTAGTTCAACAAGATCAACCAGTAAAACTTCCATAGTTATTTTAATAAAATATTTTTGTCGTTTTCTCAATCCGGACAATAATTACATTATAGGGTCCACCAATGATTGAGTAGTTATATTTAATATTCCTCGCTAAACCGAATATTCCCCGAAACCAATCGAATATAATATAACCACTCAGATACTTTGCAAAATTTATAAATACTACCCACAACTATAATATTATCTTAAATTCACACCATAATATAAAAAATTATTTCGACAAAATTTAAATCTTTATTGATAAAATCTGGGTCTCACGGTTGATGTGTATTTTAAAAAAATATTTTTATTATTTTATTAATTTAAATTATTTGAGTAAGGGTAAATTTGATAAATCATTTTAAAAATAATACAAGGATGTTTTATATCATTTAAAAATAATACAAGGATATTATTTAAGAAATTATTATGGAGAGAGAAATTATAATACAAGGATATTAATTAAGGACAATTGTGGAGAATGAGAAGAGATAATTGTGGAGAGAGAAATAATTAATTAGGGACATAAAAGATATTTTGTGTTATTTCTCAATAAATGTGCTTAACTCTAAAATGTCATTTAATCAATAATTTCTTAAATAATAGTTAAGAAATAGGTAATTAATTTCTTTAATAATTTCTTAAAAAACGTTAACTAATTTTTTTTAAATCTGAACTAATTTTTAAAAAACGTTAACTAATTTTTTTTTAAACCGAACTAATTTTTAAAAAGAAATTATGTTAAAAATTTTATGTTTTTAAAATCCTATTTTTAAAAAAAGTCATTTTATTGTGAAATTATTATTATTATTTTGTAATAATAATTTAAAATAACAAAACATAATAATGTAATTTTTAATTTTAAAAACATTAATTTTTTTAAAAACGTTAATTTTAAAAAACGCTACTTTTTATAAAAAAATGTAATTTTTAAATTTTTAAAAACGTTAATTTTTTTAAATGAACTAATATTTTTTTTAAATCGAACTAATTTTTTAAAAACGTTAACTAAATGTTATTTAATTATAATAAATAAAATACTAATAATAATAATAAAATACTACTAATAATAATAATTTTAAAATTTATTTTTTTTTAAAAATTATATAAATTATAATAATATTTTTATATGAATAATTATAAATAATAAAGTATTATTATAAATAAATAAAATTATAAAGTATTTATTTTTCGTATTCAATTATTATTATTGTATGTGAAAACTGAAAATGGAAAGAATGATAGATATGGGTCAAAGGTCAAAGAAAGTCGTCCACATCAGCAAAACTAACCCATTTATGCCTAGTCAGCTTTTTCGTCCGTTTTTTCGGACGGAAATTGAAAATAATGACCATTTTGTAATATATGAGAGTACAGTTATTCAATTGTAACAAAAAAAAAAAATTTGAACTGCGAAAAAATCAAACCCAAAGATACAAATGACCAAAATATTATTTATCCCAACAAAAAAGTAATTAGTATAGAAAGTCAATGATAGAAGATGGACAGTACATTGGAGAACGATAGGGGGAGGTATTGAACTAAAATTATGTTAATATTGATAATTTCTTACTTTTTAGAATTTTAAATAACTTATATATCTCTTCAAGCCATCTGAGGGTCCATTTTCACCTTTGAAGAAAATTAATTTTTATTAAAATTTATTTATTATTGTAGGTAATTAAAAAAGAGAAGGGTCCAATTTAGAGTGATTTGTCTGTTAGGTTTATTATTTTTGAATATTAGAATTGTTAAAAGGTGATTCCCTCCTTAGGAGGGAACCCATGCTCGCACTCCTCTCCTTTTCTTTTTTTTTCCGTGACTCCCTTTTCTTTCTGCTTTTTTTTCCTCCTCCCGTGAACCTCCTCCTTTTTCCTCCTATATAAGGAATGAATACTGAAGAAAAATATAGAACTTCTCTGAAGAATTTATCTCTCTCTTTTCTATTGTTTATTCTCTCTAAATTTATGCAGCAATTATAAGAGTATATTTATACAATTTGCTAAAGTTTTATAATACGTTATCAGCACGAAACTCTAACCAACTGAGACAGTAAAATTAAATTCTTGCAATTTATTATTATATTACAGGTAGGCCTGACAAAATATGGTTATGGGTTGGTTTTGGTTTTCAAAATATGGTTATGGTTCCATTTAAGAACTAAAACTATATTAACCATTTTTAATATGGATAATGTAGGTTGGAACCATATGGTTATGGTTAAAAACCATATTAACCATTTTAATATTGTTATGGGTTATGGGTTCCATGAAGGCCTGATTTGACACTAATATTACGTGATTATGTATATACCCCTTACCCCCCACCCCACCCCAACCCAATTAAAAATAATAATATTATGTGATTATGTATATACCCCTCACCCCACCCCACCCCACCCCACCCCACCCCAACCCAACCCAACCCAACTAAAAATAATAATATTATGTGATTATGTATACACCCCTTACCCCCACCCCACCTCCACCCAAAAAAAATAATGTGTACACCACCCACCCCACCCCACCTCACCCCCACCCCACTCACTCCCCACCACTCTCTCCCAAAAAAATTTAATATTAAGCGATTATGTATACACCACCCACCCTCTACCCCCACCCACGCCACACCACCCCTCCTACTCACCTACCCACCCACCCAACACTCCCTCCAAAAAAAATAATATTAAGTGATTATGTATACTCCACCCACCCCTACCAACCCCACCCACCCCTACCTACCTACCCCCCCCCCACTCCTACCCCCACCCCACCCATTTCCCACCCCCCTGACCTAACATTCCCCTCGAAAAAAAATAATATGGGGTGGTGTACAAATTATTTTTTTGGGTGAGGGTGGGGGTGGGGTGGGGGTAAGGGGTGTATACATAATCACATAATATTATTATTTTTGGTTTGGTTGGGGTGGGATGGGTTGGGGTGGGGGGTAAGGGGTATATACATAATCACATAATATTTTTTTTTTTAATGGAGGTAGGGTGGGGGGTAAGGGGTATATACATATTCACATAATATTATTTTTTTTGGTGGGGTGGAGTGGGGTGGCTTGGTGGGGGTAGGGGTGGGGGTAGGTGGGGTGGGGTGGGCGGGTGCCTGGGTGGTTGAACTTCTTGAATATGTAAATATGGGTGGAAAGAACTTTTGATTTAGATTTGGAATAAAATATGAGTCGAAAAATGATTAACCGGGTTGGAACTATATTTCTTTTTTAAAATATTGTTCCAAACTTTACCCAACCCAAATAAATAAAAATAGTTAACCAACCCATTTAGTTCCAGTTAATATGGGTTGACCCGACAGTTAACCAACTATATTCCCAGGTCTAATTACAGGTTTGGCTATGCCACCAATAGTATAATGTTATTCTTATAATTGTCCTGCTTTTGCCTTTATTATATTAACTCGAAGTTATATTTATGTTTTATTGTCCATTTTTAAATTCTGTTATTTACAGTGGTACCATCTATACTTTTTTATCTTACAAGACTTGGTGGGAGCCTTTTTACCGCTTATTAAATTGTTAGAATAACATGTCTGTGCAGTCTATCGCATGCCTGGCGAATTCTGTTGTTATTCCATTCTTTATTATTCTGTTGAAATATTCTGTCTGTGCGGATTACGCATGACCTGGTTCTGTTCTTTATTATTTTGTTGGAATATCATGTCTGTGCGGATTACGCATGACCTGGTTCCATTCTTTATTATTCTGTTGAATAATCTGTCTACGCGGACTACCGCGTGCATGGTGAAATTCTTCTGTTATTCAATTCTTTATTATTCTGTTGGAATAACCTGTTTATGCGAACTACTACATGACGGGTGAAGATCCATTTGTATTTTTGTATATATATACATTTCTTGTTGAACTATAATACTTATATATATTCATTAACGATTGGATATTCTTTTTACTAAAATAATATGCTAATAACGTGAATATAAGAATATTTATATTTACATTTTATCACCACTTGAGGTTGTGAGTTAGTTTATTTTTTCTATATCATACATGCAATTATTTATTGTTTTAATAAATAATAAAATTGTGTTTTAACCCAGAATAGATGACAAACTTGGCAAAAATAGATTTTTCTATTTTGAAAATCTCTGGAGACAACTATTTGGCTTTGGCACTTGATGCAGAATTGCACCTTAGTGCAAATGAGTTAAAAAAGACCATTGAATCAGAAATACGCCTACTTTGCATAAAATGCAAAAGCCATAATTTTTCTTCGTCCACCGTATTGATGAAGGATTAAAGATCGAGTATTTAACGATCAAAGATCCTTTTGTCTTTATGGACTGTTGAAAGAAAGATTTGACCACCAAAAATTGGTTGTTCTCCCTAATGCCAAATTTGAGTGGCTTAATTTAAGGCTACAAGATTATAAATCAATTACGGAATATAGTTCCAATATTTATAGAATAATCTCTACTTTGGCTTTGTGCGGAGATCCAGTTTCTGAAACCCAAATGTTAGAGAAAACGCTCTCAACTTTTCATCCCACCAACATGATTCTGTCACAACAATATAGACAAAGTAAGTTCACAAAGTTCAGTGAATTATTGTCTATCCTCCTTGTTGCAGAAAAGAATAATGAATTGTTGTTGAAAAACCATCAAGTACAGCCAACGGGTGCTACCCCATTGCCAGATATTAATAGCACGTCATTCCAGTAGAATAAACGTGATAATAGATGGCCATATAATAAGAAGCCTTGGGGGAGAAATGTGACGCTCCCAAAATAGGTATACAACACCCATTCTGAGTCGCCAAACACATGGTACAGAAACAACTACAACTTTATTAATACAATTGTCGTACAAAATACGACAACACATAAACTGTGAGTTTAAATACAAATATTGTCTTCTAGACAATATCCACACCCAAATAAGTCCTCATTACAATTATTGATACATTATTTTACAAAAATGGTGAGTACTACTAAAACAACTTCTAGAACCATCATTCCATACCCCGACTAGTACTCGCTACATTCTCGCCTCCTGAGAAGAAAAATGGAACAAAAAGAAAAAGGGTGAGCTCAACTAGCCCAGTAAAGAATATTATGACTAAGATAATATAGGACAAATTATCGTTAGTCTTCAACAGGGAAAAATCTGATAGAATACAATAGACAACAAGTTTTAAATCAATATTCATAAATGAAATAATAATTCATGTAGAAGAGTTACGTAGAGAATGAAATCTACTATTATCTATGAATTTAAAAGTTTATCATCAATATTTTATCCCTGTAACATCAATCAATATTAAATCTTAAGTCAAATATTCATCTTTGCACTACAGGCCAAAGATATTCATCAGTTGGTCATGTTCATCTCAACACCTGTACATCTTTGCACTACGAGCCAAAGATATTCATAAGAAAATCAACCATCTTTGCACTACAGGCCAAAGATATTCAGTAATATCATCATTTAGGACTGAGGATGATGAAAAATATTTTAAAGAAAATAAATCCGGTGAAACAAAAAGAACAAATAATAAGGATTTAGATTTTTAAAAAATTCAAGTTCAAAAATATTTCATAAATAACCATAGTGAAGTAAAATTCAAGAATGATCAAAACATGGATACAATCAAAGCTAGTATCCATAATAAATATCTTGGACAAAAAAACAAAAAATTAATTTTTCTGTGAATAGTGTTGTATTCGTGAATAGTGCCGTATACGTGAATAGTAACCCCGACACTAAAAGACAATAATTTCACAAGAAAAATCTTACCAATATTCAGGCATAATGATATTAGAAGAAATAATATCATTTTAAAAAAAATAATATCCCTTACCTCAAAAGAATAGTACTTCTGGCTAGAATACTGGATATAATGCCGAAAGGAACTTGTACCGTATATCAACACTCAAAGTATCAAAATACTCACAAGAATACGCTCGATAATATAGAGAGAGAAAGAGAGAGAAAACTTTAGTTTCTGGTGTGATTTTTAATTCTAACCTAAGCATCCTATTTATAGGAAATTGCTTAGAACACCAAAGCAGAAAATTTAATAAATATTATTATTATTTTTCTAAAACTTCCTACGCACACTTTTCTTTGTCAAACATTAGCCACACATGTAGCCCACCTCCCAAACAACGTTTTTTCTCAAATAAATCATTTAAAACTCTAAAAAAATTAATTATTCTGGAACTTCGAAACTTCAATAATTCATAATAAATAACCCATTTATCAGAAAAATTCGAATCTTATGTCCATTCCATAGAAAATTTAATTCTCTACAACTTTACAGAAGAAAGTTTTTACAAATTCCAAACAAAAATTGATCGAAATCCACATACGGATGATTTTACAGGCTATAATCAAATTTCAGTCAAGAAATGGGGTCCACAAACATGAAAAACATGTTTTAAATATTTTTAGTAACAAAAATACTCTTCCTCCTCATATACTCATATATCCCACATTCATTGTAAAAATATCACTATTATTATAATATAATAATATATATTTAAATGAATTATTTTATCAAAAAATATAAAATATCAATTTTTCAACAATTGCCACTTTAAAATTTTCTCCATCTATATCCACATAAAATGAATATTTTCCTTATCATATAAATCAATAATTAATTATTCACAAATAATATTACAGAATCACAATCTGCAACTGAAAGTAGTGCCTGCAGGAAAAGGGGCTTTCAATTAGGATTTCTCCTTCTTGGCAGCGCAATTAGGTGACCAAACCTCTCCTTAGATATGTAACTTTCTAGACATTGCCAATAATGTTATCTAATAATATTATTCAAATAATATAAATTATTGCTCTAATAATAGAAAATATTGTATAGTGACAATTATTGAAACAACAATAATATAAAATATCAACGTAGCCATTATTAAATCAATAAAATAAAATATTGAGCAAGAATTCTTTGTAATAATTATTGAGTAGTACCTTCTTATGTAAAATCAATAATTGGTGGAATACCGTGTCTTCATCGTGTTTTAACCACCGGTATTCGAACAAGATAATCTGCAGAATAACTACGCTAGTTATTTATAAACAACTTATACTTATCGTTTTTTCTTCATCCAATCACTTTTCATTATGGGGCCTACACACAAGGCAATTTGCCGCATTTAATATTTCCCAAAAGTAAGAATATTCCACGACCAAACGAATATTCCCCGACAGCAATGAGTATTTTATAACCACTTGTTTATTTAAAATATTTGTGCATTTTACCCATAACTAACCACATTAATCAAATCAACCCTTACTATTTCAAAATAATAAATAGAGGAAATTTAATTTCATTTATAATAAGTTGGGGTTTTACACGAAAGAATAAGCGAGACCATCATAACAACAAATTCCAGAACCGCGACAATTAAGGCCACCAGAAGTGGCAAGTGTCTGAGTCGGGTAAAAATTAAAAAAATGCAACACAAATAAAGAACAAACCAGATGTTTATTTTAGGTGTGGGATGAATGGGCATTGGTCGCGTACCTGTCGTACGCCGAGGCATCTGGTTGATTTATTCCAGGAGTCTCAAAAGAACAAAGTAATGGAGGCAGAAACAAACTTTGTTAATCATCAATTGAATATTGTTGATGTTCCACCAATGACCAACAATAAGGAAAAGGTTGTTGATATTACTGAACCTTCTGAAAGTATCTTTTGGGATATCGTTTAATTATTGTTTTAATTAAACACCATGCATGTATAATATTATTATTTTTTATTCTATAAGTGGTATGTGTTTATCATGAATAAAATTATATATGAAATGTAACTTTTCTTATTCATGTTTTTACATGTGTCAGACCATCTTTAATGAGTATCTTCTCATCACTTCTACTATTTCTGAAAAATAGAATATCCTAGAAAAACTTCATTCAATTTCTTTTAGATTATATACTATGAAAATTAGAGCAATTGAGTCTCATACTATTATGATTCCAAAAATCCTAGATCCCAAATCTTTTATGCTTTGGCATGAAAGACTCGGTCATCCAGGTACTTCTATGATGCGTTGTAATATTGAAAATTCTATTGGTCATCCTTTCAAAAAAATAAGAAGGTTTTTCCTAGTAGTGAATTTCCTTGTGTTGCGTGTTCTCGAGAAAAAATTAATTGTTCGACCATCACCAGTAAAAGTTTATAAAGAAGCCCCAAAATTCTTAGAGAAAATTTAAGGAGACATTTGTGGATCTATTCAACCATTGTCTGGCCCATTTTGATATTTCATGGTTTTAATAGATGCTTCAACTAAATGGTCTCATGTTTGTTTTCTCTCTTCTTCAAATTTTGTCTTCTAAAAACTTCTTGCTCAAATAATCAAGTTACGGGCTCAGTTCTCGGATAATCCAATCAAGTCAATTCGACTTGATAACGCAGCTGAATTTTCATCAATGACTTTTAATGATTATTGGAATCTCTATTGAGCCTTTTTGGAGAGATTTTTTTACCGTGACGTTATGTAGATTGTCTTTTTGATGAATCAGTATTTCCAAACCATTAGGATAAGGAAAGTTTTAAATAAAAACCCCCTCGACATATCATGGAATGCATCGTAATTAAATTCACTTGATCCTAAATGACAGACAATATGAAATTAAAGTTCAAAGAATTATTTGTTTATAAAATATTGCAAATCAAATGCCAGATGCATTTAATGATGCTAGAAAAATGATAAAGTCATATACACCTGCAGTGAATACTCCAGCAGAGATAGAAATACCTATTGAAAAATCAATTCCTGAAGAATTAACAAATAAGGTAATAGAAGAATCTAAACCACACCAGAAGCGTGGAAGACAAGTTGGTGCAAAAGACACTGTACCATGAAAATCAAAAGTAAATAAGGGAATCCCAGAAGGAATACCCGCTCCAGAAGTAGCACTTATTCCAAGAGTGGGAATAACCCCAGAAGAGGTACAAACCACTCCAGAAGTATCACTTATTTCAAGAGTAGGAATAGCCCCAGAAGAGGTTCAAAATCTCAATAAAGGGATAAGAGATGAACAACAAGAGATCTCAATAAATTATGTACATAATGAGAAAATATGAGATCAAAGCAAAGTCATGATTGATGATATATTTGCTTTCTCTATAGCATCAGATATTACTTTGATTCCTGACACGGATCCTAAACCACAAAATGTGGAAGAATGTCGGAAAAGAAAAGATTGGCCAAAAATGGAAAGATGTTATTCAAACTGAGCTACATTCTCTATTGAAAAGAGAAGTATTTGGACCAATAGTTCAAACACCGTTGGGTGTAATCCCGGTTGGAAACAAAATCTATATTGAAAAGAGAAGTATTTGGACCAGTAGTCCAAACACCGCTAGGTGTAATCCCGTTTGGAAATAAATGGGTATTTGTACGAAAGCGAAATGAGAAAAATGAAATTGTGAGATATAAAGCCCGACTTGGAGCTCAAAGGTTTTCACAAAAACCTGGTATTGATTATCATGATATAGACTCTCCAGTACGTAATGGATGGAGTCACCTTTTACTTTCTGATAGGTATGTCAACCATGGAAGGTTTGGAAACACGTAACACGTCTGATGGATGTTATAACAGCATACCTATATGGCTCACTTGACAGTGAGATTTACATGAGAATTCCTGAAGGATTGAAAATGGCTGAATCACAAAGGCCCAGTCACATATATTCAATTAAGTTACAAATTCGTATGTATGGGTTGAAATAGTTCAGTCAGATGTGGTATAATCGACTTAGTGATTATTTAATAAAAGATGGATATATAAATGATCATGTATGTCCATGTGTTTTTATTAAGAAATCATAAAGTGGATTTTCCATCATTGATGTATATGTGGATGATTTGAATTTAGTAGGTACTCTTGAAGAACTCACAAGAACTGCTACTTATTTAAAAGATGAATTTGAAATGAAAGATCTTGGAAAGACAAAATTCTGTTTGGGAATACAAGTAGAGCATTTAGCATCTGGAATTTTTGTTTATCAATCCACATATGCTGAAAAGATTCTCAGTCATTTTCATATGGATAAAGCTCATCTTTTGACTACCCTAATAGTTGTTCGATCTATAGAAGTTGATAAAGATCCATTTCGGCCTCTAGAAAGTGGGGAAGAAGTTCTTGGACCTGAAGTTCCATACCTAAGTGCAATAGTTGCTCTTATGTATCTTGCAAATTGTATACGACCTGATATTGATTTTGCTGTCAACTTGTTAGCAAGATACAGTTCTTCTCCGACTAAGAGACATTGGGATGAGATCAAACACATTTTGAGATACCTCCGTGGAAATATATATCTTGGGTTATTTTATCCAAGAGATTCAATGTCCCGATTGGTTGGATATGACGATGCATGATATTTATCAGATCCACACAATGGAAGATCACAAACAGGTTATGTATTTACATATTGTGACACGGCTATATCTTGGAAATCCACAAAGCAAACCATGACAGCTACATCTTCATATCACTCAGAGATTCTTGCTATACATGAAGTAAGCAGAGAATATGTTTGGTTGAGATCAATTATTCAGCATATTCAAAAATCATGTGGATTACCATCAATCAAAGACATTCCTACAATTCTATATGAGGATAACGCTGCATGTATTGCTCAACTTAGAGGAGGGTACATCAAGGGAGATAGAACAAAGCACATTTCACCTAAATTCTTCTTTATACATGAGCTACAAAAGAAGGGTGATATAGATGTGCATCAAATTCGATCATGTGATAATCTAGCCGACTTACTCACAAAGTCGCTACCAAATGCAACGTTTACAAAACTTCGGAAAAAGGATCTAAATGTGTCGACTGAAAGACTTATGAAAACATTTCATCAAAGAGTAATGAATTCCTTTTGAGGGAAAGACTGTACTCTTTTTCCTTAGTCACGATTTTTATCCCAATGGGTTTTTCCTGACAAGGTTTTAACGAGGCAGTCAATTAAAAGATATTTATGTAAAAGATATGTACTCTTTTTCCCTTCGTTAAGTTTTTTCCTACTGGGTTTTCTTAACAAGGTTTTTAAAGAGACATAATCTTCCATCGTAGGAAATCAGGGGAAGTGTTAAAAGGTGATTCCCTCCTTAGTAGGGAACCCATGCTCGCACTCCTCTCCTTTTCCTCCTTCTCCCCGTGACTCCCTTTCCTTTCTGCATTTCTCTCCTCCTCCTGTGAACCTCCTCCTTTTTCCTCCTATATAAGGAATGAATACTGAAGAAAAATATAGAAACTTCTCTGAAGAATTCTCTGAAGAATTTCTCTCTCTCTTTTCTGTTGCTTATTCTCTCTAAATTAATGCAACAATTATAAGAGTATATTTATACACTTCGCTAAAGTTTTATAACAAAAATAAAGTTGTTGATAATATACTATAACAATATTATATTGCTAAAGCAAATATACATTTAACCACAATTTTACACTTGTTTTAACATATTTGAACTTTTAGCAACACTTGTAACTTTAGCAGTATAATTAATGCTTCAACATTATCAATGACCATATTACTTTTATTGATGGGTCTAGCGACATAAATATTTGCGATGAATTTTATTGTGACGTTAATTATTTGTAGCGAATTTTATTGTGAAGCTAAAAGCAATATTTGTGTGGTTAAATATGTATTTGGTGGAAAATGGAGAATAAGTATAATGAAGGGGATTCCAATCTAAAAACTAATAGTAAACACAAGTTTTTATTTTTGTGAATAATCAAAGGGAAATGAAATACCATTCAATTATAGGAGTCATGTATAATATGTGACGCCTCTAAAATAGGTCCACACAACCCAATTTGAGTCGCCAAAATACATGGTACATAATTCAAATATAAACTTCATTTATACAACTGTCGTGCAAAATTCGACAACAAATAAGATGTGAGTTTCAATAAAAATATAGTCTCGTAGACAATATCCAAACTCAAATAAAGTCCTCACTACAATTATTATCACACTATTTTACAAAATAGTGAGGACTACTATAATAACCATCTCGGACCATTACTCCACTTCCCAACTAGTCCTAGCTACATTCTCGCCTCCTAAGAAGAACAATAGAACCAAAAGGAAAAGGGTGAGCTCAACTAGCCCAGTAATTAAAGAATATTATGACTAAGATAATGAAAAATAAATTATCCTTAGTCCTCAACAGTGAAAAATCTGATAGAATACAATAGACAACAAATTTTAGTTTAACAACTGGAGCGAAAATAGTAATCCATTAGAAGAGTCAAGTAGAGCATGACGTCTACGTACTATCTTCTATGATTTAAAAGTCCATCATCAATATTTTATCCATGTAATATCAAACAATAAATATTTCAAATCAACGAATTATCCATGCACTAAGGGCCAATGATATTCGTTTGTATCACCAGTGGTCATGATCATGCTAAATAACTATCCATTTATGCACTACGGGCCAAAGAGAACTTTCACAAAAAACCTTTGTCTGTAACACTACATGTCATGATTATATCAATACACAATTTCTGGTCATAATCATACCAATCAACAGTCCATCTATGCAGTACGAGCCAAAAATGACTTTCACCACAATATAAGCATGATGATGATGATAATGATATAAAGAATTAATCAAGTGAGATCAATGATAAATATTAGAGATTTTTAATTCAATTTATTCAGAGTTCAAGAATGTCCAAATTGTCAACATGATCACCAATTATGGAGTAAAATTCAAGAATGATATTCATGTATCAAATATAATTTGAATAGAAGTGGGTAACAACTTAAAATGATATAGTTGTCATTCATTCGTTACTAAAATATATATAGCCCCTTATAAAACGAATTTAATTTGTCTTTTTAAGTCAAATTGAGCATGTTTAGATTACTAATTAGACTTATTTATTTAAAGTTTTAATCTCATGAACAACTGAAGTTAATAGTACATTGGATATACTTTATTATGATCATAGTTCTTCCCATATATTTTTAAGAAATACTATAAATTTAATTTTAAAATGATGAATTTAATCTTAAAAATTAAACTAAGCCAATCTTATGGGACGAAATGAGTATTTATTAAAAGACCTAAATATGGATTAATATTTTGAATTTTTAATTATTATTTTCTACTTTAGGAATTGTCCTCAATTTTTTCAATTAAGGGATTTAACTTTTTTTTTTTCTACTTTGGGTCTTCTCAATTTTTTCAAATAGGGAATTAAACTTTTAATTATTTTTTCACTTTGAGGATTGTCTTCTCAATTTTTTTCATTAGGGGATTAAACTTTTAATTTTTTATTATTACGTCGAATTGATAGTATCACTTCAAAAAATTGATGACATGACGGCAACACGTGACAAAAAAATACTTATGCGTAATATTGAGTCTCATTTTAACATTTATTCAATTAATTTTTTGTACCAAAAAGGGTAAAATTAATAATGATCTTATATTTATCCTTTCTGGTACAAAAATTAAAAAATTAATTGAGTAAATGTTAAAATGAGACTCAATATTACACATAAATATTTTTTTCAGTGCTAATTACACTTTTGTTATATGAAGTACCATCAAATTCATAATTCGGCCCCCAAAGAATTTGGGCTTACTATTTACTACATCAAATGCCACTACAACAAAAAGGCTTATCATCGACCACATATCTGAGACCGCCTATGGTCGCAGATGAGTATTAGCGACCGCATGTGGTCGCTAATATTAGTCGCAGGTAATCTGGTCGCTGGATGGACATCAGCGACCAACAATAGCGATCGACTTATTAGCGACCGCAATCAGCGACCGCATCCATCGCTATTCTGACTCATGCTGAGTCATCTGTCAGGTGTGACGTGGCACAGGTGTCAGCGACCGGTAATAGCGACCGCATCGGTCACTAGCTTCCAAGAAGGTAACACGGTCGCTGTTACAGTATCAGCGATCGCATGCCACAACGGTTCGCTACCCTCGTCTAACAACTTAAAGAATACTTTGGCATCAGAATTCATAGGTTGCTCTATGCCTTGTTCCCAATCAAAATTCGGCCCTGTAATATCATAAACCATGTCATTCATACGATGGGTACTGCTGCCTGAATTGTGTACTTGTGCGATGCCACTATCTCTTCTCTGTCCATGTGCCCACCAACATTCTTCGTAATTGTTCATGAACCCATAAACAAGTAAATGATAGTTTACTATGTCTCTGTCCATATAATTTACATTTCTTACACTTCAAACAAGGACATCTTATCTTGTTCTGACCATTAACACATTCCGGGTGACTATACGGATAATCTAGAAATACTTGGCAATCAGCTCTAAATTCTGATGTAGCACCTATCTGGGCACTTGACTTTCGTTGTCTCATCTAACTACGGTCTGAATAGAGGTCCATGATACCACGGTACCTATGTTGACATGAATTATTGTATTCCCTTGTTAGAGATTTACAATTCAGCTCAATGCCACTTATGATGCTTATAAATACATAAAGATGTATATGTACATATATAACATGAGTGTGCATCATATATGATTATTCGAGAATTGAACAAGGATACATGCCATCACATATATTAAACACCAAGGAAGTAACACAACTGTGAATACGAATGTGTGTGATCCTTTTGTTTTGTAAGAAAATGTTAGTATAAATATGTCAAGTAAATGTTTCTTCCATTTTTGATCACTTACTTTCTTAACTTGTAAGAGATATAAGAAAAATGATGTTTAACATTGATGGTAGTATTTCTTCTACTACATCATTAGCAGGTGCTACAGTGGAATCCTTACAGAGAAAATCTTTTCATTTCATCTTTCGTATATTCATAATCATATCTTCTCAATGAATACGAATGCATATATGGTCATTTGACTTATATAAGAAGATTTAGATAATGCTGGACATTTTGGAAACGTATCATTATTTATGTCCACATTAATTTCGTGTGATTGAAGTTATGGTGCTTGTGTTTGTGTTTGTGAGTTTTGACATAATTATATACAAATTTTATAATTTAGAGTTTGTGGACATAGAAATGTAGGGAAATTTTATAATTTTACTTGTATAAGTGGCCAACTAGATTACTAAAACATGGTCATGTGTACTTTGTAAATGTTGTGATATCCTGGATATCATATTATTAGTTTTAAATTATTGTTCATACTGGCTTAAAACAAGGACATTAGGTGATGAAAATATATTGATGGTAAAGTTTGAAGAACAGCCAATAGACTTTGTAATGTGTTCTACAAACTATAATGTAAGACCCCGAATTTTATGAAAGAAAAGTATTTAATTTTCTTATAATTATTATTTTATTCCGTAAATGGTTAAATTGATAAAGGGTTAAAGTTAAGGGTGATATGTGAAAATTTTTGCAAAGTATCCAAGTTGTTATAAAATATTCATTTGGTCGGGGAATATTCTTTTGTCAGGGAATATCCGTACGATGGCACAATCATTGGTGGACCCCACAATGAAAGTATTGTCGTAGTAAGAAAACGATAAAATTATCATTTTATAAAAATAACGGCGGAAGTTTTACCATTAATACGCGTGGTTGCATAGTAGCACACAGTATTGATTATTGATACTTATGTAAGAAGTCACTCAGTTATACTCAATTATTGCTACAGTAATTGCTGCATCATATCTCTCATATTATTGATTCGATTATTGTCACAGTATCATTTGTATAATATGATATATTATTTAAATCAATAATTGAGACGACAAAGTTATTCATATTATTAAATTGTAATATTTACAATGTCTAGAAGTTCTGTCAAGGAGAGGGTTGGTCATCTAATTGCGCACCAATAAGGAGAAATCCTTATCGAAAAGCCCCCTCTTTCTTGGGAACGACCTGGTTGTTAAATATTGTGAATTATAATATTAATGATGAATAAGTTTGTGTTGATTAAAGATGAAATTGATAGTTCTATTGTGTTGGAATTATTAGTGTTAGTGGAAATCGACATTTATTTCGATAATAATTGATGTCCAGAAGTTATCGGGTAATTAATTAGATAAATGAGGAATTAATTGCTATTAATTCACATGATTATAACTATTTGTTCACATGTGTGTACTATTGATTCACATTCATGTACTATTAGGAGAGTTGGTGCAAAATTGATAATACTTGCATGACTAAGTTAAAGATGGAGGTATAAATGGGGTACTATACTGTGACGCCCCCAAAATAGGTATACATCACCTATTCTGAGTTGCCAAATACATGGTACAGAAAAACAACTACAACTTTATTAATACAATTATCGTGCAAAATACGACAACGCATACTGTGAGTTTAAATACAATATTGTCTTCTAGACAGTATCCACACCCAAATAAAGTCCTCATTATAATTATTGATGCACTATTTTACAAAATAGTGAGGACTACTAAAACAGCTATCTTAAGTCATCACTGCACTCCTTGCTTAGTCCTTGCTAAACTCTCACCTCCTGAGAAGAAAAATGGAACAAAAAGGAAAAGGGTGAGCTCAACTAGCCTAGTAAAGAACATTATGACTAAGATAATATACAACAAATCATCCTTAGTCTTCAACAAAGAAAAATCTGATAGAATACAATAGACAACAAGTTTTAGATCAACAACTGCAGCGGAAACAATAATTCATTAGAAGAGTTAAGTAGAGAATGAAATCTACTATCATCTATGAATTTAAAAGTCCATCATCAATATTTTATCCCTGTAACATCAATCAATATACATCTTTGCACTACGGGCCAAAGATATTCATTTGTATCACCAGTTGGTCATGTTCATCTCAACACCTGTTCATCTTTGCACTACGGGTCAAAGATATTCATCAGGTAATCATACATCTTTGCACTACAGGCCAAAGATATTCATCAAGTATCACCATTAAGGACTGAGGATGATGAAAAATATTTTAGAGAACGAATCCAGTGAGATAAAAGGACAAATATTGGGGATTCGTATTTCAGTTTATCCAAATTTAATAATACTCCATAATAACCAAATGTGAAGTAGAATTCAAAAATAAAGATCAAAACATGGACACAATCAAAGATAGTAACCATAAAAGACATCTGGAAGAAAAAGAGAAAATTTCATTTCTCGGTGAATAGTGCCGTATTTGTGAATAGTGCCGTATACGTGAATAGTAACCCCGACACAAAAAGTTCTAAATTTGATTAAAAAGTTTAGATCAATACTTTGGCATAATGATATTGAAAGAAATAATATCATATATGAAGAAAATAACATCCCTTACCTCAAAATAACCGTACTTCTGACTAGAATACTGGATATAGTGCTGAAGGAACTTGCACCGTATAGCAACACTCAAGTATCAAAGCACTCATAAGAATACGCTCGATAATATAGAGAGAGAAAGAGGGAAAACTTTGTTTCTTGTGTGATTTTCAATTCTAACTTAGCCCTCTATTTATAGGAAAATGTTATTACCAAGCGCATTTGAATTCGACACCGATGGCTTTACCGCCGCTACTATTGCCACCCACCACATTTGAAATAAAATTCAGCACATTTTTCACCAACCACAAGTGGGGCCCACTCAATTCTAGAAATTTCCACCAAAATCATTTATAAACCTAATTTCTGAATCAATCACCTCTTAAAATTCATAACAAATCATACGTTCAATTTTAACGGTTCAAAATTTGTGGACATATACTCAACTTATATATGTATAACATATCCAAAATCACAATGATCCAATCTACGATTAAAAATTATTACTCATGCAATATATCTCAAGAACAGTGATTAAATTTTTAATACCTCCTTTTCGACAAAAATACCTCAACATTAATTCCTTTAATTATACCCACATAAAATAAATATATCCATCAATTATATCCACATAAAATGAATATTTTCTTATCGTATAAATCAATAATTAATTATTCACAAATAATATTACAGAATCACAATTATGATAATTAGGCCGTTCCCAGGAAAGAGGGGGCTTTCCAATAAGGATTTCTCCTTACTGGCGCGCAATTAGATGACCAAACCTCTCCTTAGACAGAACTTTCTATACATTGCCAATAATGCTATCTAATAATATTATTCAAATAATATGAATTATTGATCTGATAATGGGAAATACTGTGCAGTGATAATTATTGAAACAACAATAATATAAACTATCAACGCAGCAATTATTGAATCAATAAAATAAAATATTGAACAATAATTACTATAACAATTATTGAGTAGTGCCTTCTTACGTAAGAATCAATAATTCAACTATACTGTGCAATACCGTGTGCTATTGTGCAACTACGCATATTACTGTATTTTAACCACCAGGTATTCCAACAGTGTTAACGGTAACTATTATGCCGTTAATTATAAAAACTCATACTTATTCATTTTCTTCATCCGACAATTATCCTATTATGGGGCCCAAAAATGACTGCGCCGTCGTACGAATATTTTCGACAAAAAGAATATTTCACGACCAAACGAATATTCTCCGACAGAAGGAATATTTTATAACCACTTGCTTATTTTGTAAAATTTGCACATTTCACCCATAACCAAAGCATTATATCAAATTAACTCCTTACTATTTCAAGATAATAAATAGAGAAAATTTAATTTTATTTATAATAAGTTGGGGTCTTACAACCTCCCCTCCTTAAGAAATTTCGTCCTCGAAATTGACGTACGTACCTGGTGTTTCGAACAGATAAGGGTACCTCGCTTTCATTTTCGATTCCTACTCCCAGGTCATTTCTTCAATAACATGGTTTCTCCATAAAATCTTAACTTGTGGTATAACCTTAGTGCGTAGGACATGCTCTTTTCTATCCAAGATCTTAACAGGTACCTCCTCGTATGACAAATCTTCGGCTATCTCGTCTGGTTCTAACTCAATAATGTGGTTCAGGTCTTTCACATATTTACGGAGCATAGATATATGAAAAACATTATGAACACGAGACATGCTTGGATGTAACGCGAGTCTATAGGCCACATTTCCTATTCGGTCAAGAATCTCAAATGGACCAACAAATCTTGGATTGAGCTTTTCTTTCTTTCCAAATCTTGTAATTCCCTCCAAGAAACAACACGTAACAATAGATGATCCCCAATATTAAATTCCACGTCCTTTCGATGAAGATCAGCATAACTCTTTTGTCGATCTTGTGAGGTTTGAATATGTTGTCGAATCATTTGGATCTTTTCGTGAGTAAATGCGTACTAATTCTGGTCCCAACAATGTTGCTTCTCCCACCTCGTCCCAGCATACTGGAGAACGACACTTTCGTCCATACAACGCCTCAAATGGAGCTATGCCTATACATGCTTGATAACTGTTGTTGTAGGAGAATTCCACCAGTGGCAAGTACTTATCCCAAATTCCTTTGAAATCTAGAACACAGAGTCTTAATAGATCTTCAAGGGTTTGAATAGTCCTCTCTGATTGTCCGTCTGTTTGAGGATGGTATCTTTGAACTAAATCAGAATCTGCGCATAGCTTTCTGCAAGCTAACCCAAAATCTTGAAGTGAATCTTGGGTCACGATCCGAAACTATGGATACTGGCATACCATGCAATCGCAAAATCTCATTCACGTACATACGAGCAAGACGTTCATGGGAATAAGTCTCACGTATCGGCAAGAAATGAGCAGACTTGGTTAATCTATCAACAATAACCCAAATCGCATCTATGCCTTGAGAAACTTTGGGAAGACCTGTAACGAAATCCATGGTAAGGTGTTCCCACTTCCATTTCAGAATCTCTAGTGGTTGCAATGGACCTTTTGGTACTTGATGCTCCAGCTTTACACGTTGACAAGTTAAACACCTCGAGATAAACTCCGTGATCTCTCTCTTCATATTGTTCCACCAAAATGTATGTCGAATATCATGATACATTTTGGTACTCCCAGGATGGATTGCAAATGGGGTGTTGTGTGCCTCCATCATGATTCTATGCTTCAAGTCAGAATCATTAGGAATGCAAAGTCTAGAGTTGACTCGAAGTATTCCTTCTTCATCGATTCTTGCTTCTAGAATAGCTCTTTCTTGCACTTTCTTCTTCATACGAGTCAGCCCCAGGTCCGTAGCTTGAGCAGCTTTAACTTTATCGATTAAAGTTAGTTCTACTCGTATATTTGCCATCATCATGTGGGTCCCTAGAGTCTTTAATTCTATCTCCATCCTTTGTAAGTCGTATAAAATGGGCTTTTGTGTTAACAACATTGCACTCGTACCCGCATATGATCTTCTACTCAATGCATCGGCTACAACGTTTGCTTTTCCAGGATGATATTGAATGCTATGGTCGTAATCCTTCAACAGCTCGAGCCAACGTCGTTGCCGCATGTTGAGTTCCTTTTGGGTGAAGAAATATTTGAGGCTTTTATGATCCGTATAAATCTCCACTTTCTCCCCATACTGGTAGTGTCTCTAGATTTTCAACATAAAAATTCATCACGCTAACTCGAGATCATGAGTAGTAGGATAATTCTCTCATATTCTTTGAGTTGTCATGAGGCATAAAGCTATGACTTTCCCATGTTGCATGAGAACACATCTTAACCCTTTGCCTGAAGCATCGCTGTAGATAACAAATCCTTCCGAACCAGATGGTATTGTCAGAACAGGTGCCGAAATGAGTCTCCTCTTGAGCTCTTGGAAACCCTTCTCACATTCCTCGCTCCATACAAATTTTGCATCCTTCCGAGTCAGCTGAGTTAACGGAGTAGCGATTCGAGAAAATCCTTCCACGAATCTCCGATAATAACCAGCTAAACCCAAAAAGCTACGCACTTCGATCACCGACTTCGGCTGCTCCCAACTTTGGATTGCTTCAATCTTTGCCGGGTCAACAGATACTCCATGTTTTGATACCACGTGCCCAAGGAATGCTACTTCTTGCCGTAACTCGCATTTCTTGACTTGGCATATAGCTTGTTGTCACGAAGTCTTTGAAGTACCAGCTTCAAATGGTGTTCATGATCTTCACGGCTTTTGGAATAGATGAGGATGTCATCAATAAAGACAACAACGAACTGATCCAAATATTCCTTGAATACACGGTTCATCATATCTATGAAAGTAGCAGGAGCATTAGTCAATCCAAAAGACATGACTAAGAATTCATAATGCCCGTACCGAGTCCTGAAGGTAGTCTTTGGAATATCCTCAGTTTTAATCTTCAGCTGATGATATCCAGAATGAAGATCGATCTTTGAAAAAAATTGTGCTCCTTGCAACTGGTCAAACAGGTCATCTATGCGAGGTAGCGGATACCTATTCTTGATGGTGACATGGTTTAACTCTTGGTAGTCAATACAAAGTCGCATACTCTCGTCTTTCTTCTTTACGAATAAAACAGGAGCACCCCAAGGAGATGTATTAGGGACTTAATAAAACCGATGTCTAACAATTCTCAGTAGTTGGACTTTTAACTCTCGAAGTTCAATAGAGCCATTCAATATGGGGTTTTAGAAATGGGCTTTGTACTCGGTTCAAGGTCAATAAAGAATTCAACTTCACGCTCTGGGGGTAGACCAGGAAGTTTTTCAGGAAATACATCGTGAAATTCTAACAACAATGTAAATATTATCCAAATCGACTTGTCTCTGCTCAAATCCATAACATGGGCTAAGAAAGCTTGGCATCCGTTTTTCAATAAACGAATAGCTTTGTGGCTTGATATGACAGTGACTGATTTTAGTGGTTTAGTTGTTTGAATTCGTATGACAGGTTGGTTAGGAATATGAAAACTAACAACCTTACGAAAAATAATCAATTTTGGCATGATGAGTGGTTAACCAATCAATTCCTAAAATCACATCAAAAGCAAGTATCTTTAAAGAAATAAGATCAACAGGTAATGTGATTGTGCCAACTTGGATCATGCAAGATTTATAAACTGTAGATGTAATGAAGGTTTCACCCAACGAAGTTTCAACAGATAAGTTAAAATTCAATTTCTCTGGAGTCAAGTTTAAACGTTGAGCACAAGTAGGAGAGATAAAAGAATGGGTAGAACCGGTATCTAGTAAGGTATAAACTTCGCAAGAGTTCAAGATTAGATTACCATTGATCACCTCGTTCGGGTTTCTCGCATTTTGGCCAGTCACAACAAACGCCCTTCCTTGAACCACCGACTTTATTTTGTCCGTAGTCACCTTTGGTGCCGCCGTCCCAGTTGGACTTGACTTTTCTACCGGACAAAATTGGGCTATGTGACCGTCTTTTCCACAATCGAAACACATCTTGGAAGGCTGTTAACAGTTTGGACTTATGTGCCCCTCCTCTCCGCATCTGTAGCATCTGACTGGCGGTCGTTCTCCACTCCTAAAATTTGTTGTTGGTGTTGGTGCGGCTGCTGATGTCTTTCCATCATTACTGAATTTCCTTTTTTTGAAATTTCCACTTGACTCACCTCTTTTATTGTCATTGCCACGATGACCACCTGAGTGGTTACAGCTTTTGTCCGTATTTTTCCCTCCTCGCTGGTTATCATCGCTCTGATGACTGTTGTCACCGGTATGACCCTGGTTGTGGTCCCTCGGTTGAACATACTTGTTATCACGCTCTAATAATTGAGCCCTGTTTACAACATCTGAATATAAAGAAAATTTATGAGAGATAAGATATTGCCGAATCTCGGGTTTTAGACGTCTTAGAAACATCCGCCATTACACGTTCCTCATTTTCTACCAAATGAGGTGTGAAAACTCGATAACTCATGAACTTCGCCTCGTCTTTGGGACACCGCCATGTTATTTTGTTCCGGTCTAATAAACTCTACCTCCTTCATATGATGAATACTTTCGGGAAAGTACTTGTCATTAAATAATTTCTAAAATCTTTCCCCAAGACATGTTGAAAATTTGGATGGGTACGCTTTCATGAGACTCCCACTAATAATCGCCTCACCACGGAACATAAAGGTGGCGAATGGAACCTTCATTTCCTCCGTGCAAACCAAGACATCGAATATCTTGGTAATTTGTTTAACCCACGTTTTCGCTTTAATCGGATCGGGCTTTCCCGTAAACTGGTGGTCCCAACTCCTCGAATCGGGCCATTTGTGATAGATCACGCGTTGGTATCATTTCCACCTGTATTTTGTACACGAGTCTCCCTCGTCTGATTTTGCATGAACTGCAAAAAGATTCTAAACATCGCATCATTCATCGTTTGCTCGGTAGTGTTGTTTACGGGAGGAATATTGCCTTCATGTTGCACGTTCTCTTGGTTGGTAATCAAAGGTTGTTCCACAGTCTCATAGACTCCATTGTTAACGTTCTCAGCTGTCATTCTTAAAAACTTCCATAAAATAGGGGTTAATTAAACAAATTAACATATCACAAAATATCCATATATTATGACTGACCAACAGATAAGCTTAGGTAGGACACACTAGCGAAGGATTTACTACACTCTCCCCTCCTAGTTCTATTCCCCGATCTCCGCCAGAGACCATATCCCTAAGCTTTGATACCAACTGTGACACCCCCAAAATAGGTATATAACACCCATTCTGAGTCGCCAAATACATGGTATAGAAAAACAACTACAACTTTATTAATACAATTATCGTACAAAATACGATAACACATACAGTGAGTTTAAATACAATATTGTCTTCTAGACAATATCCACACCCAAATAAAGTCCTCATTACAATTATTGATGCACTATTTTACAAAATAGTGAGGACTACTAAAACAGCTATCTTGAGTCATCACTCCATACCCCGGCTAGTCCCTGCTAAACTCTCACCTCCTGCGAAGAAAAATAAAACAAAAAGGAAAAGGGTGAGCTCAACTAGTCTAGTAAAGAACATTATGACTAAGATAATATACAACAAATTATCCTTAGTCTTCAACAAAGAAAAATCTGATATAATACAATAGACAACAAGTTTTAGATTAACAACTGCAGCGGAAACAATAATTCATTAGAAGAGTTAAGTAGAGAATGAAATCTACTATCATCTATGAATTTAAAAGTCCATCATCAATAATTTATCCCTGTAACATCAATCAATATATATCTTTGCACTACGGGCCAAAGATATTCATTTGTATCACTAGTTGGTCATGTTCATCTCAACACCTGTTCATCTTTGCACTACGGGCCAAAGATATTCATCAGGTAATCATACATCTTTTCACTACGGGCCAAAGATATTCATCAAGTATCACCATTAAGGACAGAGGATGATGAAAAATATTTTAGAGAAGAAATCCAGTGAGATAGAAGGACAAATATTGGGGATTCGTATTTCGATTTATCCAAATTTAATAATACTCCATAATAACCAAGTGTGAAGTAGAATTCAAAAATAAAGATCAAAACATGGATACAATCAAAGATAGTAACCATAAAAGACATATGGAAGAAGAGAAAATTTCATTTCTCGGTGAATAGTGCCGTATACGTGAATAATAACCCCAACACAAAAAGTTCCAAATTTGATTAAAAAGTTTAGATCAATACTTCGACATAATGATATTGAAAGAAATAATATCATATATGAAGAAAATAACATCCCTTACGTCAAAATAACCGTACTTCTGACTGGAATACTTGATATAGTGCTGAAGAAACTTGCACCGTATAGCAACACTCAAGTATCAAAACACTCACAAGAATACGCTCGATAATATAGAGAGAGAAAGAGAGAAAACTTTGTTTCTGGTGTGATTTTCAATTCTAACTTAGCCTTCTATTTATAGGAAAATGTTAGCCTGCCGAAGAAGACTTGACCTGCTACCTGATGGCTTTACCTGCTACTATTGCCACCCACCACATTTGAAATAAAATTCAGCATATTTTTTCACCAACCACAAGTGGGGCCCACTCAATTCGAGAAATTTCCACCAAAATCATTTATAAACCTAATTTCTGAATCAGTCACCTCTTAAAATTCATAGCAAATCATACGTTCAATTTTAACGGTTCAAAATTTGTGGACATATACTCAACTTATATATGTATAACATATCCAAAAATCACAATGATCCAACGGTCAGATTAAAAATTATTACTCACGCAATATATCTCAAGAACAGTGATTAAATTTTTAATACCTCCTTTCCGACAAAAATACCTCAACATTAATTCCTTTAATTATATCCACATAAAATAAATATATCCATCAATTATATCCACATAAAATGAATATTTTCTTATCGTATAAATCAATAATTAATTATTCACAAATAATATTACAGAATCACAATTATGACAACCAAGCCGTTCCCAGGAAAGAGGGGGCTTTCCAATAAGGATTTCTCCTTACCGGCGCGCAATTAGATGACCAAACCTCTCCTTAGACAGAACTTTCTAGACATTGCCAATAATGTTATCTAATAATATTATTCAAATAATATGAATTATTGATCTGATAATGGGAAATAATGTGCAATGACAATTATTGAAACAACAATAATATAAACTATCAACGCAGTAATTATTAAATCAATAAAATAAAATATTGAACAATAATTACTATAATAATTATTGAGTAGTGCCTTTTTACGTAAGAATCAATAATTCAACTATACTGTGCAATACTGTGTGTTATTGTGCAACTACGCGTATTACTGTATTTTAACCACCAGGTATTCCAACAGTGTTAACGGTAACCATTACGCCGTTAATTATAAAAACTCATACTTTGTCATTTTCTTCATCCGACAATTATCCTGTTATGGGGTCCACGAATGAATATTTCTGACAAAAAGAATATTCCACGACCAAACGAATATTCCCCGACAGAAGGAATATTTTATAACCACTTGCTTATTTTATAAAATTTGCACATTTCACCCATAACCAAAGCATTATATCAAATTAACTCCTTACTATTTCATGATAATAAATAGAGAAAATTCAATTTTATTTATAATAAGTTGGGGTCTTACATATACTGTTATTCGTATTTTCACATGATTATAACTATTGAATCACATGATTGAACTATTGATTCACATTATTTACTATTAGGGGAGTTGGTGCAAGATTTATAATACTTGCATGACTAAGTTAAAGATGGAGGTATAAATGGAGGTACTATACTGTTATTCGTATTTTCACATGATTATAACTATTGAATCACATGATTGAACTATTGATTCACATTATTTACTATTAGGGGAGGTGGTGTAAGTTTGATAATACTTGCAGGACTAAATTAAAAATGAAAGAAAAGTTGGAGGTATTGTATTGTAATTTTTTGAACCCCAAAACGTGCAATTATTGAAACTATATTTTTCTATAAATAGAAGCTAATTCTTCCTCCATTTCTCACCAATTCACTAAAGCTATAGAGCAATTATTATAGAGAGAAATTATAGAGAGAAAGAATAAGAGAAGTCTGCTACCTCTCTATTCCAGTATCCAGCTTTATTCTAAGGTAAGGGGTATTATTTATTTCATTTTCATGAATAGAGCAATTGTTATTCCATTCCTTATTATTCTGTTGGAATAACCTGTCTATGCGAAGTACCGCATACGTGGTGAAATTCTTCTGTTATTCCATTCTTTATTATTCTCGTTGAATATCCTCATGCTAATGTATGTATTACGCATTGAATTCGGTTCCACTATTTATTATATTCATTGAATAACACGCGCGTCATGCAAATTACCGCATACATGGTGAAATTCTTCTATTCTTCTATTCTTTATTATTTTGTTGGAATATCCTGTCTATGCGTATTATGCATGACCTAGTTCAATTATTTATTATTCTGTTGGAATAACCTGTCTGTGCGGTCTATCGCATGCCTGGTGAATTCTGTTGTTATTCCATTATTTATTATTCTGTTAGAATAACCTGTCTGTGCGGTCTATCGCATGTCTGGTGAACTCTGTTGTTATTCCATTCTTTATTATTCTTTTGGAATATCTTGTCTGTGTGGATTACGCATGACCTGGTTCCATTCTTTATTATTCTGTTGGAATATCCTGTCTGTGTGGATTACTCATGACCTGGTTCCATTCTTTATTATTCTCATTGGGAATAACACATGCATCATGTGGTCTATCGCATGCATAGTGAATTCTTCTGTTATTCCATTCCTTATTATTCTGTTGGAATAACCTGTCTATGTGGATTATCACATGCATGGTGAATGATCCTTTGTATTCATTCCTTATTTAATTGTGGAAATGATCTTTCTATGTGGATTACCGCATGGCGGGCGAAAATCCATTTATATGTTCTTATATTCTATTATACTCAGTTGGTTAAAGTTTTGGCTTCTATACTCCATGAAATTAGTAGAATATCCTGGATATTTGCGCTTAATCCAGTATCTTTTCATGGAAATATTTTTCTAAGCATTCTTGAATTTTTACTCCACAAAGCAGTATCATGTTGACAATTTGGACGTTTTTGAGTTCAGGATAAATTAACTTATAAATCTTTAAAATTTAATTCTTGAACTTGTTTTATTGAATTATTATGTCATTGTAATCATCCTCATGTTTATATTATGTTGAAAGTCATATGTGGCCTGTAATGCATAGATGGACTTGGTATGATTATGACGTGGATTATTTAAGATAGTCATGACCGTAATGTTACAAATGATGTGGTAAAAGTCCTCATCGTCCCGTAGTGCATTGATGGACAAGTTGTTGGCATGATCATGACCATTGATGAAAACACGAATATCCTTGGCCCGTAGTGTATGGATAATTTGTAGTCGTGATACTAATGAATATCCTCGGGTCAGAAAAGGGGATGACATGGTTTAGTTAACAAGTTGAGTCTCAGCGATAAAAGTGATGAAAAACCTTTTAAATCATAGAAGATAGTAGATTTTATTCTCTACTTGACTCTTCTAATGGATTACTTATTCCGCTGCAGTTAAACTTGATGTTTGTTATATTGTATCAGTTTAACATTGTTGAAGGCTAACGATAATTTATTACGCATTATCTTAGCCATAATATTTCTTCTTGGGCTAGTTGAGCTCACCCTTTTGCTTTCATTGTTCTCTCTTGAAATGAAAACGTAATGAGGACTAATAGGGAACGAGTGACGGCCCAGATGATAGCATTAGTAGTCCTCATTATTCTATGAAATAGTGTGATAATAAATGTATTGAGGACTTATTTTGAGTTTGAATATTGTCTAGAAGATAATATTTGTATTAAAACTCACATTTCATGTATTGATATTTAAGATTGTATTTGATTACGTACCATGTATTTGTGCGATTTCGTAATAGGTGACGATACCTATTTTGGGGGCATCACAGTTGGTATCAAAGCTTAGGATATGATCCCCGGCCGAGATGTGAGACAAGAACTAGGAGGGAGAGACGGGAATTCCTTCGCTAGTATGACCTATCTAAGTTTATTTGTTATTTAATTGGCTCTCACGTAGTATAGGATAATATGTGATATGTCAATTAACCCTTGTTTTTATGGCGGTGTTTGAGAATGGCATCCAAAAATGTTGAGATCAAAGAATGAAGCACATGAGACCTTTGAGTCACCAACGATCAATACCCAGGATAATGTGCAATAGGAAGACAATAATCCTCAGGTAAATAACAACACCGATCAGATGATGAACGATGAGATGTTTAGAAGCTTTATGGAATTCATGCAACATCAGGCGAGAGAGACTCCTTGTTCAAAATGCTGGTGGAAACACTGCCAACCCACGGTCGGTCACCGCTAAGCAGTTTAAGGAGCTGGGACCACCGGAGTTTTTGGGAAAGCCAGAACCACTTAAGGCGGAGATGTGGTTAAAGCAGATCACCAAGATATTTGATGTCTTGGGATGCTCCGATGAGCAAAAGGTTCCCTTTGCCACCTTTATGTTACATGAAGAGGCAGATTACTGGTGGGAATCTGTAAAATGTACCCAGCCTGACACACTCAAAATGTCTTGAGAGAAGTTCCAAGAGCTGTTCAATGACAAGTACTTTCCCGAAAGTATTCATCACATGAAAGAGTTGGAATTCATCAAGTTGGAGCAAAACAATATGACCGTGTCGCAATACGAGGCTAAATTTGCGGAGTTATCTCGGTTTGCATCCTATTTGGTTGATAATGAGGAGCGAATGACGTGAATGTTTCTAAGAGGTTTGAAACCCGATATACGTCAATACCTCATTTCTCACAAACTTTTTTAAAATTCAGATGTAGTGAATAGGGCTCAGTTATTGGAGTGTGATAATGAGCCAGCCCAACGAAAGGATAACGAACAACAACATGATAATAATCGTACCGGTGGCAACGGCCATTGGAACAATGATAACCATCGTGGGGGAAATTATCATGCCAAGAATGGTAACCACTTCGGTGGTAATCATGGCCAAGATAATAGGAGTGGGAATTTCAAGAAGAGAAGGTTCAACAACGATGGAAAGACAGCAGCAACAACACCCGTTTTCAAGGAAGAAGAATGATCACCAATTGTATACTTCAAATGAGGAGGGGAGGGACATATCAGTCCAAACTGCGTGATGCACTCCAAAGCATGTTACAATTGTGGAAAAGAAGGTCACCTCGCCCGATTTTTTCGTGCACTAAAGTCAAGTCCAGCTGGGATGGAGGCATCAAAGGGTGTCCCAGACAAGACAAAACTGGTAGTTCAAGGGAGAGCATTTGTCGTAACCTCCCAAAAAGCGAGGAATCCGAACGAGGTGATCACGGGTAAGCTAATCATAAACTCTAGTGAAGTTTATACTTTATTTGATACCGGTCCTACCCATTCTTTTATTTCTCCTACTTGCGCTCAACGTTTAAATTTGACTCCGGGGAAATTAGGCTTTGACTTATCGATTGAAACTCCGTTAAGAGAAACATTCGTTACCTCCACTGTTTATAAATCTTATTTGATTCAAATCGTCACTTTCACGTTACCTGTCGATCTTATCTCTTTGAAAATACTTGCATTTGATGTGATTTCAGGGATTGATTGGTTAACTACTCATCAAGCTTTTCGTAAGGTTGTTAGCTTTTATATTCCTAACCAGCCTGTTATACGAATTCAAGCAACCAAACAACTAAAGTCAATCACTGTTATATTAAGCCATAAGTAAAGAGCCCTGAGCCTTTCGCTGGTGACTTCCTTGTGTGGAATGTACCGAAGCCAGACTTTCTGTAGGTGACGCTGTAAATGAAGATGACAAGTTGATAGGTATCAATATGATGTGATATCTAAGTCTTGGATGAGGGTCACAGTTTTGAATGATATTTCTATTGTTAATAAATTTCCTAACGTATTCTTGAAGAATTTTTAGCCTAACCCTAGAGCGTGAAATCGAATTTTGTATTGACCCCAGTACAAAACCCATTTCTAAAACCCTTAAATATTTCTTCAACCAAAACGAACGTATCATGCGCCAAGGACCTTGGCTCGAGCTGTTGAAGATTACGACTATACCATTCAATATCATCGTGGAAGAGCGAACGTGGTAGCTAACGCGTTGAGTAGAAGATCGTATGCGTTTACGAGTGCGATGTTGTTAAACACAAAAACCCATTTCGTATAACTTACAAATGATGGAGATAGAGTTAAAGACTCTAGGGACCCACGTGAAGATAGCGAATATACGAGTAGAATCGACTTTAATCGATAAAGTTAAAGTCGCTCAAACTACACACCTGAAGCTGATGAATATGAAGAAGAAGGTTCAAGAAGGCGTTATTCTAAAAGCAAGAGTCGATGAATAGAGGAAATCTCAACCCTTGATTTTATTAGTCTATTTGAAATCCTCGATCGAGTAGGAAATGTGGCCTATAGACTCGTTTTACCGCCAAGTATGTCGCGTGTTCATAACACTTTTTTTACGTATCGATGTTACGTAAATATGTGGATGACCCGAACCACATTATTAAATTAGAACTAGATGAGATAGCAGAAGATTTAACGTATGAGGAGATACGTGTTAAAATCTTGGATAAGAAGGATTATAATCGACACTCAAAGATTATACCTCAAGAGTTAGAATCTGAAATGAAGTCAAGGTATCCTCATCATACCAGGTACGTACGTAAATTTTGAGGGCAAAATTTCATAAAGAGGGGAAATTGTAAGACCCCAAATTTTATGAAATGAAAGTATTTAATTTTCTTATAGTTATTATTTTATTTCATAAATGGTTAAATTGATAAAGGGTTAAAGTTAAGGGTGATATGTGAAATTTTTTGCATAGTATGCAAGTTGTTATAAAATATTCGTTTGGTCGGAGAATATTCTTTTGTTGGGAAATATCCGTACGACGGCACAATCATTGGTGGACCCCACAATGGAAGTATTGTCATAGTAAAAAAATGACAAAATTATCTTTTTATGAAAATAACGGCGGAAGTTTTACCGTTAATACTGTTGAACTACCATGTAGTAAAAGTACAGTAATACGCGTGATTGCATAGTAGCACACGGTGTTGATTATTGATGCTTACGTAAGAAGTCACCGTTATACTCAATTATTGCTACTGAAGAATTCACGCATCATATCTCTCATATTATTGATTCGATTATTGTCACGGTATCATCTCAGATAATATGATATATTATTCAAATCAATAATTGAGATGACAAAGTTATTCATATTATTAAATTGCAATATTTACAATGTCAGAAGTTTACATCAAGGAGAGGTTTGGTCATCTAATCATGGCGCCAATAAGGAGAAATCCTTATCGGAAAGCCCCCTCTTTCCTGGGAACGACCTGATTGTTAAATATTGTGAATTATAATATTAATGTTGAATAAGTTCACGTTGATTAAAGATGAAATTGATAGTTCCATTGTGTTGGAATTATTAGTGTTAGTGGCAATCGACATTTATTTCGATAATAATTGATGTCTAGAAGTTATCGGGTAATTAATCGGATAAATGAGGAATTAATTGCTATTAATTCACATGATTATAACTATTTATTCATATGTGTGTACTATTGATTCATATTCTTTACTATTACCGGAGTTGGTGCAAGATTGATAATACTTGCATGACTAAGTTGAAGATGGAGGTATAGATGGGGGTACTATACTGTTATTCGTATTTTCACATGATTATAACTATTGAATCACATGATTGAACTATTGATTCATATTATTTACTATTAGGGGAGTTGATGCAAGATTGATAATACTTGCATGACTAAGTTAAAGATGGAGGTACTATACTGTTATTCGTATTTTCACATGGTTATAACTATTGAATCACATGATTGAACTATTGATTCACATTATTTACTATTAGGGGAGGTGGTGCAAGTTTGATAATACTTGCAGGACTAAATTAAAAATAAAAGAAAAGTTAGAGGTATTGTACTGTAATTTTTTGAGCCCCAAAATGTGCAATTATCAAAACTATAATTTTTAATAAATAGAAGCTTATTCTTCCTTCATTTCTCACCAATTCACTAAAGCTATAGAGCAATTATTATAGAGAGAAATTATAGAGAGAAAGAAGAAGAGAAGTCCGCTACCTCTCTATTCCAAAGATCCAATTTTTATTCTAAGGTAAAGGGTATTATTTCTTTCATTTTCATGAAGAGAGCTATTGTTATTCCATTCCTTATTATTCTCGTTGAATAACTCGCATCTATCCAAGTATCGCATACATGGTGAAATTCTTCTTCGTTATTCCATTCTTTATTATTCATTGAATATCTTGTTTTGCGTCTTCGCATTTGATTCGGTTCAATTATTTATTATTACGTTGGAATAACCGTCTGCATGTGATTCATCGCATGCCCGGTGAATTTCGTTGTTATTCCATTCTTTATTATTCTATTGGAATATCCTCTCATAAATGCGGATTACGTGCGTGACTGGTTCCATTCTTTATTATTCATTGCTGAATATCACATGCATGCGGATTACGCGTGACCTGGTTCTATTCTATATTATTCTATTGGGAATAACCTGTCTGTGCGGTCTATCGCATGAAAGGTGAATTCTTCTGTTATTTCATTCTTTATTATTCTGTTGGAATAACCTGTCTATGTGGATTACCACATGCATGGTGAATGATCCTTTGTATTCATTCCTTATTAAATTGTGAAAATGATCTGTCTACGTGGATTACCGCATGGCGGGCAAAAATCCATTTGCAGGTTCATATATTCTATTATACTCAGTTGGTTAATGTTTTGGCTTCTATACTCAATGAAATTAGTAGAATATCCTGGATATTTGCGCTTCATCCAGTTTCTTTTCATGGAAATATTCTTCTGAGCATTCTTGAATTTTTACTCCACAAAGCAATATCATGTTGACAATTTGGACATTTTTGAGTTCAGGATAAATTAAGTTATAAATCTTTAAAATTTAATTCTTGAACTTGTTTTATTGAATTATTATATCATTGTCATCATCCTCATGTTTATATTATGTTGAAAGTCATCTGTGGCCTGTAGTGCATAGATGGACTTGGTATGATTATGACCATGGATTATTCGGTATAGTCATGAGCGTAATGTTACAAATGATGTGGTAAAAGTCATCATTGGCCCGTAGTGCATTGATCGACAGTTATTGGCATGATCATGACCATTGATGAAAACACGAATATCCTTGGCTCGTAGTGCATGGATAATTTGTGGTCGTGATACTAATGAATATCCTTGGTCGTAGTGCAGGGATGACGTGGTTTATTTAATAAGTCGAGTCTCAAATGATAAAAGTGATGAAAAACCTTTTAAATCATGAAGATAGTAGATTTTATTCTCTACTTGACTCTTCTAATGGATTGCTTGTTCATTACCGCAGATTAAACTTGATGTTTGTTATATTGTATCGGTTTAACATCGTTGAAGGCTAACGATAATTTATTCTGCATTATCTTAGCCATAATATTTCTTACTAGGCTAGTTGAGCTCACCCTTTTGCTTTCATTGTTCTCTTCAGAAAATGAGAATGTAGCAGGGACTAGTCGGGGAACGGAGAGTGACGGTCCAGATGATAGCATTAGTAGTCATCACTATTTTATGAAATAGTGTGATAATAAATGTATTGAGGACTTATTTTGAGTTTGAATACTGTCTAGAAGACAATATTTGTATTAAAACTCACAACTCATGTTGTATATTTAAGATTGTATTTCTATTCTGTACCATGTATTTGGCGACTCAGAATAGGTGATGTATACCTATTTTGGGGGCGTCACATATAACGCTGTGTATATCAAGATTGCAGGAAAAAGGCATACTATTAGTCCCTTAATGCGGGACTATTAGCCCTAGAATGGGTTGTTTTCAACAGTCTTGAAGGCAACTGCATTTTTCATGAATTTCAAGGTCACTTTGATGATTTTTAGGAACTTTTGTATTAGGCTTTTGAACAAGGACTCTGAACATACTTCTAGCCTATATACCAAAGTATTTTTGTGTTGGTTTAGATTCCCAAGTAAGCCTCTTATGCTTCTTGAAAGTAATGTCTAAACTAGGCCATCATTCACATTTTGAGTTTACTAGTTTTGGTCACTTCTTGCCAATTTCACTTCTAGCCACTTTGGTTCATTCCAACACTTGAATTATATCTGTTTAGAACTAGTTTTAGCATTCCTTTAGGTTTGCTAAGCATAGATCGAGTTTTGACCCTCTAAACCAAGCTTTTTCAAGTTTTTACACACTAACTTCTCAAGTTCTTGTATATGTTAGCATTCCAACACTTGGAATAGCCTAGCATAACCCTAACTCACTTGTCTAACTAAGGTGTCCAAATTGAGTTCTAAGTAGAATAGAAAATTCTCAAATTTTCATACTTAGACAAATTTGCAAAACTGCAGTTTTAGTGATTTTCCATACTAGTTTAGTGATTTGTTTAAATTCCTTGGTTAAGCCAAGGGCTTAAACATTTGTCCCTACTTCTAGACCATACTACAAGGTATTTTATTCAAGGTTTAGGTTTCTTGTTCATGCCCATTAAGCTCCCCAAAATAGAGCTCAAACTTAGCCATTTTCTTACCTTTTTTTTACAAAACTGATTTTGTACTTTTTCTAAATTTTTCTAGTTCTGGCCACTAGGATGGTCTAGGCATGTATATTTAAGTTACTTAAGGTTACTTTTAGCATCACCACACTTTATTTAATCATCTAACTCATTTTGACTTATCAAAGCTCACTTTAGGCTTGAAAAGAGAGCTTAAATTAGTTTTCTTGTTGGCTTTAGTAATGACCATGTTTGGGAATCATTACTAGCATGTATGAGCAACTTTGTATCTGCTCATAATAGTCCTTTAAGGCCAGTTACTATGAATTGTCCATAACAGTCCATTTTTGGCTTTAAAATGTGATTTTTAACAAGTCTCATGCTCAAAATGGCTTAGGATTGGTTCCTTTAGTTTGTGTAGCTTTCTTATGTCTTATTATGATTATTGAAACTTGTGTATGGGGTCCAGGTATGGTGGTTCACTATTTTAGTGTTCATTGTTCTATAAAGCTTATTTTCATTAATTTTTAAGCAAGAATTTGCACAACACACCATGTAGACCTTAACTAACTTAGGGAACCATTTTTACATGTTATCTATAGGCAATGTATGTACTCCTCCTTTGCCTAACAACACGGTCCACATTAAGTTGGCCATAATAGTCCCTTATAGGCACAATTTTGGCTACCAAATCCCCAACAGTCTACAATAGAACACATATGGTCTTTAAGCATTCCTATAAACCTTAAATCACCATGAAAACTCATAAGCACATACTCTAGCATGTTTGAAAAATGAGTTCAATCTTTTCATACCCAAAACAGCCTTAAGTGCACATCATAGTTGTACTAATATGTTCCAAAAATTAGATAAGTAAGAAAATGGAATGAGAAATCCAATAAGAGTATATGCAAAAATGAATGTGGCTACTTTTTTTTATGACAATCATGGAAAGACAACAAATAAAGTTTTAAAATATGAATTTAATGAAAGGCTCAAAAAGAAGAATGCTGCTTTTGAAAATTTCAGTTACCAAAACATGACTTATACTAGTATACCATTAAGCACTAATCAGTGTCATTTTAGCAAATTGCTTGTTAAGCCCAAACACCATACACAGAATCAGCTATTGTAGCAACATATTAAACAGTGTGCTTTCTACTTTAGGACAATTTGCAGATAACTCAACTATTAAAACATCAAACATTCACAAATACAGTATTCACTAATTGATTAATTCCATATTAATCAATAAATTAACAAAAATTCAAATCTCCTACAAAACCAAATCAGAATCAATAAACAATTACAACATCAATAGTTGAACAAAACCCTAAAGGAGAAACTCTAAATTGAACAAGATATATATAGAGGGGACATTACAAAACTTAAGATTTGAAACTTTTTTACCTTTCGTTTGAGGTTGTAATGGTGCAACTCGGACTTGTAATGAAGAAGTAGAAAAAAATGGCACAATAGCTCGTGGTGAAGGCGACATCCCCTCTTCTCTTCTCCCCCTACTCCCTCTTCTCCCTCTTGTCTGTTCTCCCTCTTTTTTTTTCTTCTGCAGATATCGAGCGAACTACTGAACCTGATTAAGTTTATGAGAATCAGCAACCGCCATCAACGACCGCAGGCGGTCGCTAATTTTTAATGATGTGGACATATCAGCGATCGCAAGAGGTCACTGATACAGATTGGTCGCCGCACCAAAGTTTCGCACCAAAGTTTGGGAGGGAAATTGTTCTCAGCGACCGCATACGGTCGCTGATATATACTACCGACTAGAATCCTTAGTGGTCGCAGATAGCGGTCGCTATTACAATTATCAGCGACCGGATAGTGCGGTTGCTGATATCATTGGTCGCAGATGGTCCTTTTTCTTGTAGTGTGCCTAATTTGATACAATTTAGCCTCAATTTTCGAATCTGGCAAAAATTGAACGGAACACCCTACCTGCCCAAGAATCCAATCAGGTTTTGTGTATTTAATACCAGTTGACTGTATAAATATACAGTTTGACTTAATTTAAAAAAGGGTTATTTACAATTTCGTTACATCAAGTACCACTATATTCATGATTAAGACCCCAAAAGAAAAAATTAAAATTATAAAAAATATAAATATAATAATTTTTAGCCCTTTTAAAAAAAGTAACTAATACCATAGAAATACGGTATAAAATTATAAATTTAATTTAAAATTATAAATATTTATAAATAAAATTATAAAAATTATAAATACAATTTGTAAAGTTTAAGTTGTGATATAATTTGTAAAATTTAAGACGGAAAATTTATAATTTATGATATAATTTATAATTTACAAGATTTAAGTTGTAAAATTTATATATACAATTTGTTAAATTATAGATATTATTTTAAATTTAATTTTTTTATAAATATAATATATGTATTAACTACTATTTGTTTGAAGAATAAAACGGAAAACGGAGGGAAAGAAAGTGTTATTGGATAAACTAATTAACTACTATTTGTTTGAAAAATCTTTTAACTAAATAAAAATAACTCACTTTCCAAATCCAAAATACATTACCTATGTCGTCTTGTATCTTCTCTATTTGCAACTCACTTTTTGCACACCATCTGCTCTCTCCTCCTTAAATGACGATAATTAGTTTTTTTCGTCAGAAAAGTCTTTGAATTAACATAAAATTTCAGGTTATTTTCTGCTTAAATCGATCATAATAGCTACTAGACAGAATCCAAGGCACTGAAATTTTAAAATTTGAAGGAACAAAAAAATTTGAAGGATTAGGGAAGAGGGAGAGAGGAGAGAGAGCTAATGGGTCATTTTTTTTTCAATTTGTCCTCCTTTTGTACGCTCTTCTAGGGGTGTTCAACCGGCTTTTCTGGGATCGAACCGAACCCAACTTCGAACCAGAACCAAAGCTGAAGCAAGTCAAATCTTGATACCGAAATCTGAGAGTGCTAGGTTGATTTGAGATAGGTATCTGCAGATCGTGATCTTGGTTGAGCCGGTTCGATGTCGATTTTTCTAGAAAAATTAATATAATTATTATTTTATTATTATTTTATTATTTTATTATTATTATTATTATTATTATTACTATTATAATCATTATTTTATTATTATTATTTTTTTTATTATTATTATAATAATTATTTTATTATTATTAATATTAATAAGTTAGTAATAATAATAAAAAATTAGAAAACCCAGATAATCGGTTCGGTCTAATTCGGTTTTTTAGAACCATAAAATCGCCGAACAAAAAAGCATCTTAGAAAAGCAGATATATACCAATTTTTTGTACCGAATCGATGAAGCTTTTTATACATCGAACCGATCCGATTCGATTGGGTTCGGAAAATCGAAAAATTGAAAAAAAAATGAACAGCCCTACGCTCTTCCAATATAAAAAGGGTATTATTTAATTAATTAAATTTTGGGCACTTTTGTTAATTGTTTAAAAGTTCAATGTTATTCGTGTTAAAAATATAATTTGTATGTTTAAAAGTTTATTACTTTTTTGGTAATTAAGTCTTTTTAAAATTTTAAAATAAAAAATATATTTGGTAATCTTTATATTAATATTTAATTTTAATAATTTAACATATAATAATTATTTATAAGGATTTATACAAATTTAATACGTCAAAATAAGTATTTATACAAATTAGGTAATTGATGTAGTAAATTGTGAATTTTGTGGTACTTGATGTAACATAAGTGTTATTAGCTGTATTTTATACCCTCAGACCGTATACAATTCTTATCTAGCTGAAAAATTAGGTATTCCCGCAAATTTTGGCCGAATTTTAAAATTAGGGGTTAAATTGTATCAAATTAAACACTAGATATAGTAAATTGTAAGCCCAAATTCTTTAGAGGCCTAATAATAAATATGTTGGTATTTTATGCAGTAAACTGTATGTAGTCCTATTTTTTAGTCACATGTCGTTGTGATGTTATCTATTTTCTGATCTGATACTATCAATTTAGACGTAATCAGAAAAATTTAAAAGTTTAATCCTCTAATGGAAAAATTGAGAAGATAATCCCCAAAGTTAAAAAAAATAAAAATTTAATCCTCTAATTGAAAAAATTAAGAAGACAATTCCTAAAGCGAAAAAATATTAAAAAGTTCATAGTACTAATCCATATTTATGTCTTATTAAAACTGAACTAAGCCCTATTTTTAATGGGCTTAATCTTTTTAAAGAGCTCTGTGAGACCCCAGATTTTATCAATAAAGATTTAAATTTTTTCGAAATAATTTTTTTATATTATGGTATAAATTTAAGATAATATTATAGTTGTGGGTAGTATTTATAAATTTTGCAAAGTATGCAAGTGGTTATATTATATTCGATTGGTCGGGAGGAATATTCGGTTTAGCGAGGGAATATTAGATACAACTACTCAATCATTGGTGGACCCTAATGTAATTATTCATCGGATTGAGAAAACGACAAAAAATATTTTATTAAAATAACGGCGGAAGTTTTACCTGGTTGATCTTGTTGAACTACTCATTTAGTAAAAGTACGAAGAATAATGTGGTTGATAAGAAGTAGCGCGGTATTGATTATTGATGCCTATGTGAGAAGTCACCGGTTTGATTCCATTATCACAATTAATAATATGAATTATTATAGCGATAATGACGTTTTGTTTTATTCGTATTATTAACGTAATAAAGCGAAACATCTTTTATATAAAATAGAATATTTTATTAAAGTTATTCTATAAATAGAATATATTATATTTTATTATGATAGTGTTGCATAGTGTTTTGCATAGTATTGCATAGTGTTTGTATAGTAAAATATTTTTATATAAATAGAATATATTATATTTTATTTAAAAGAGTTTTCTTTAAATATGGATAGTCAAATTAAAGTAAATCAATCTTCGACTAGTTCATGGATTAATTACTATGCATTCCATTTTTCTATAAATAGAAGCTCATTCCTTCATTATTTTCTTACTTAATTCATTGAAACTCTAGAGAGAGAAATTATAGAGAGAAGTTATAGAGAGAAAATTATAGAAAGAAGAAGAGTATTCTCGCTACTTCACTACTTCTATATTAGGTTCTTTTTACGATAAGGGGTGTTATTCTTTCTTCTTGAAGAGAACTTGTTATTCCATTCATTATTATTACATTGGAATAACTCAGTAAAAGTGGTATACCCTATACATAACCTCGTATATGCAGATATCCTATACTTGGTGAAATCCTTATGTTATTCCATTCTTATTTATTCATTGGAATAACTCAGATCATGCCATTTACCCTATACTTGGTGACATTCTTTTATTATTATTCATTGGAACATCCTGTGCGTGTGTTTTACAGGACTGGTTCCGCCTTTATTATTCTGTTGGAACATCACATCTCGTGTGTTTTACACCGGACTGGTTCCGCTTTTTATCATTACATTGGAATATCCTATGTCATGTGTTTTACACCGGATCCGGTTCCATCTTTATTATTCATTTGGAACATCCGTCGCTTGTGAATTTCACCGACTCGGTTCCGTTATTATTATTACATTGAATAACTCGCCATACATGGCAAGTACCGCATCGTGGTGATTTCTTTTGTTATTCCATTCTTTATTATACCCATTGGTTAAAACTTTGACTTCTATACTCCATGAAATTAGTAGAATATCCTTGATATTTGCGTTTCATCCAAAGATCTTTTATGGAAATATTCTTCGATCATTCTTGAATTTTACTTCTAAAAAGAAGATCATGTTGACAATTTGGACGTTAATAATTCATGGATTAAATAATTCTTGAACTTGTTTTATTGAATTATAATGTCATTGTCATCATCCTCATGTTATATTATGTTATCTTTTGGCTTACGTGCATAGATGAACTTAGTATGATTATGATGAGGGGATCATTCGGTATAATCACGACTTGATATAAATGATGTGACAAAAGTCCTTAGTGGCCATGTAATGCGTTGATTGATAGTTTTTGGTATGATTATGACTGGGGGTGATTCGGTATAGTCGTGACCATTGATAATTTGATGAAAATCCTCGACCGTGATACAGGAATGATTAGATGTGGTGGTTTATTTATTAAAAGTCTCAAATGATAAAAAATTGATGAAAACCTTTAAAACCTAAAAGATAGTAGATTTTATTCTCTACTTGACTCTTTTAATGGATTGCATATTCCGCGCAGATTAAACCGGTTGTCTATTGTATTTTATCGGTTTAACATCGTTGAAGGCTAATGATAATTTTTCTCGCATTATCTTAGTCATAATATTCTTCTTGGGCTAGATTGAGCTCACCCTTTCTTTTCATTATTCTTCTTGAAATGAGAATATATTTTTGGATTTAGTCGGAAACGAGTGATGGTCCCGAAGATAGCATTAGTAGTCCTCACTATTCTCGTTAAATAGTGTAACAATAAATATAATGAGGACTCTTGAGTATGGATATTGTCTAAATGACAATATTCCTATTAAACTCCTCGATTTATGTATTGTCAGATGTTATACTGCGCATGGATGTATAATTAAGTTTGTATTTGAATTTATGTACCATGTAAGTGGCGACCCAAGATGGGTGACGTATACCTAATTTTGGGAGCGTCACAAGCTCCAAATCATGTGGAATCAAGAATCACTGTCTAAACTGAGGAATTGTTGAGCATTATGTGAGTTTGACTTTTTAATATCAAAGGTTTTACAAAAAATGAACAAAAAACAAACAAACAAAACTCTATGAATTGTTTAGACTATGAATAAGTACTTGTAACGTGTGTTGAATTTCACATCATTGACTAGCTATCATGAATGAGAGTTGGTTATAAGCCTCTACTTGTCTTCTTCTACCTTCAAATAATATCTCTACCTTAATCTGCAATTCCTTCTTTTATCATGACTAATTCAGATTCAGTAATGATGAAATTTTCACATCACATATTATCATGATTAATTTTTTATTATATTTATTATTAACAAATGTTGTATTTTTGTTGTGCCACAAACAAGACGTTAGAGTTATTCTACAATGCAACTGTTAATAAAAAAATGCAGTAAAATCTATAAAATGTGACAAATTCATCTTAACTCGATCTTTATGTTTGATTAAGATCTTATCAGTTTAACTCTATATATTTTCTCTAAATATTTAAGATACAAATATGAGTCTAAATTATTTGTAAAAAGAGAGGTTAAGAACGAATAATTAATATACATTAATATCATAATCCTAAACTATTATTATAGTTAATCCTCTTAATAACAAAAAACGCTCATATGAAACTCAAGAGATATTAAAAAAGGTGGTTAACTATTAATACGCACAAAAAGATGTAATCAAACACCATATACTATTTTGGGGTTAATCAGTTTGACCCATAACCAAACTAACCCGGCCTCTCATATGAAACTCATTTTAAATTCAGCTATTTATACTCTAATCTATTAATGACCTGATATCAACCCATTAAATTTTACCCAATACCCATCACCATCAGATTGACCCATTTGCCACCTCGGCCGGTGTTGGTGCCATTTGATTGTTGACATGAATTGAGTAGAAAATGTACTCCTAGACATTTAACTAAATTACAAAGTTAATAAGTTGACTTACACAAAGCTCCTTTCAGCTTCTAAGAAGCAGCAAAATCTAAAACGTGTTGCCATTGCTGGGGCACCAATAAAATTTGCAGATTTTTATTTTTTTTAAAAAAAAAATCATAAGTGGAGAAAAATGAGATTCAAAACACGTATGCATTACATTAAAATCATACTTATTAACTCATCTACACTCTTGAATTTATTCAATGTGGGATTCATGTGAAATATCTCAAGGGTATGATACAGTTTTTTCCTATTACATTTGGTCTCGGCGTCAAAGTTTTTCCCATTTGCACAGTTAGCCCGCATTAGGACGGTGAATGAAAGCAACATCTGAAGGTTGCAATTAATTTCTTGCCTATTATTTTTTCTTCCCTTTGCCTATTCTTAAGAAGACATTTCCATCCCTGGGATAGACTTTTGTGTGCCTTCCAACTGCAGGAACAGATTAATGCAGTTTGAAATTGTCATACAAATACGTACATTTAAACCATACAAGACATATATCATAAATTCATCCGGGAAAATTTAATTAGGCATCCATAATTCAATCAACAACCAATCAATAAACATATTTTCTTTCCTCATCCTCTCTCTGATTGCTTTGTCGTCGCCTTTCATTCTTCCACAAGCAGCAATAGCAAACAGAATCTTGACTACGACAGAGATGAACCATGAAAGGGCCGGTGCAATTAGTATTGCTGCCATTATTGACCAAACGTCTCGACCTGGTAAAGAGGCCAAAGTAGCAATAAAGATGGCAATTCATGATTTCAGCACCATTACCAATCAAAGTATTCTTCTTTACTTTCAAAACTCCAAAAGTAAGCCTGTTCGTGCAGCTCTAGCAGGTAAAGTTTTCATTTCTATGGCCAAGTGTGAGTAATGCTAGGAAACTAGAAAAAAGTTGTTTAGTTGTTTAGAAAAAAGCCATTGTGGGAGCTCATACATGGGAAGAAGCATCAGCTATTGCCGAGGCGGCTAGTGAAGCAGGACCTGATGCACCGGTGTTTCTCTCTCTTGCTGATACAACTCCGCCATGGGCAACAGATTCCTTCCTTGCTCAAGCCTCTCCCAGCCAGCATGTACAAATGAATGCCATCGCTGCAATTGTACAATCTTGGGGATTCCGTAAAGTTACTCTCATATACGAGAACCTCCATTCTCACTCCATTCCTTCATTATTCGTCTCTCAACTCTTTCAGGCATTTCAACAAACTGGTGGTGAACTAACCAATATCATCCCAATCGCATCTTTTTCTCTTAATTCTTTCAATAAACAGCTTAAGGAACTCAAGAAAAAGAAATGTAGGGTCTTTATAATCCATACATCTCTAGAATCCGGATTCCGGCTGTATCAAACGGCAAAGAAATTAGAAATGACTGGAGACGGCTACTCCTGGATCACAACAAACAGAATTTCTGATCTCTTCCATTCCATCAGTCCCACCAAAATGTACTCAATGCAAGGTCTCATCGGATTAAAGACTTACTTCCCGGAAAACTCGCCGGAGTTTCAAGATTTCAGGAAAAAATTCCGGGCAAAATTCAGAACAGAGTACCCAGATGAGGAAAATGACGAGCCCGGCATCTTTGCTGCACAGGCCTACGATACCATGAGAGCGATTTTCGATAATAATAAATGTGATACCCACGAATTGTTAGAAAGAATTTCAGTTGCAAATTTTTGTGGACTGAGTGGAAAAATTCAATATACTGATCGGACATTAGCTCCGGCGAATACAGTAGAAATAGTTAACGTGATCGGAAAGAGTTACCAAAGTGGGTATTGGACCAAAGGACTTGGATTTTCGGAAAATGTGGATAACGGAGCTATTTATGACAATTCCATGGAAATGTTAGGAAAAGTTCTCTGGCCGGCCGGCGCAACCGTCGTACACCGAGAGAAGACGGCGGATTCTGGCGGAGAGGGAGGAGCCGTTGAGGGTGGGGGTGCCTACCAACTCGCTGTTCAGTCAATTTGTGAAGGTGGAAAATGATCCAAAATCTAACAAAACTACTTACGACGGATTTTCAATTAAGGTGTTTGAAGAAACCATGAAAAGGTTGCCGGAAGGCAATACTTTGTCATACGAATATTTCCCGTTTGACATACCTTATAATGAATTGGTGGAACAAATATCTTTGGGGGTAAGACTGCTTACAAATATATATTTTTAGCTCTTTAACTAGTTTTTTTTGTTTTAATATTACCATTTTTTATATTAAAAAATAGTTGAAATTGGATAGTGCTAAGAATAACAAAGGTTTTCAGTAGTATGATGCATATATAGGCTATATAAAATGCAACTTATTTTTATATACTGTCCAAATTAATGGATTGCCACATTTTGAGTATAATGCATGTCTAGACTATATAAAATGTAACTTGTTTTTATACTGTCCAAATTAATGAATTGCCTAGGATCCTTTTTTAAAATCTTAGGTTTAATGATAAGATAAAACTATAGAAACACGAAAATAAGCATGCATGCAACTTTTATCTCTTGCAAAAAAAAAAAAAATTGCATATGGGGTGGTAGCATAAAAGATAAATTTTGTCCTCAAAATGTAACTTTTTGGAATACTATGTGTGTTGATAGAAGTTGCATATGTTCTCTTTTTTAAGTGATTTTCACCCGGTGCTCTTATTTTTATTGTTAAATAATAATATTTGTAGCTCATTTGGAATTGAATATCATTGTATTGAAGCAGAAAATTGATGCAGTAGCTGGTGATGTAACAATTATATCCGAAAGACATGAGCTTGCAGATTTCACACAACCCTACACAGAATCCGGAATGGAGCTAATAGTTCCCGTTCGATCTAGATTGCCTAATCGGGTATGGCTTTTCATGAAGCCTTTCACAAAAGAAATGTGGGGCTTAATAGCTGCAATCACTGTGTACAATGGCTTCATTGTGTGGCTGATAGAGAGAAAGCACTCAGAACAACTCCGGGGCTCTATCCCCAATCAAATTGGAAAAATATTTTGGCTATCATTTGCCACACTCTTTATTTTGCAAGGTAAGTGTAAGAGTTTGAAAATGCTTTGTGGAGTTTAGTACTTCTTTGTAATATTATCACTTTGAGGAGTTTGTGGAGTTCATGTCTTTTAAGGTATAATTAGTAGTGCAAAACTAACCCAAAATATAGTCCTTCTAGGGCGACCGGTGCTAGCGACATGGCCTTCTTTTCTTTTTCTTTTTCTTTTTCTTATTTATTTTTTTTACTTCTTAATTTTTAAACTCTAAATCCTAAACCCTAAAACATTAAACCCTAAATTTTAAATTTTATTTTTTACATGTATTTAAATTACACTTAAATCATTAAATTCTATAAAAAGTTGGTCTAATTTTTTTTCTTTCGACTCCCTAAACACTAAACCCTAAACCTTAAACCCTAAACCCAAAATCCAATATTTAAGTTAAAATAAATATTATAAATTTTTTTGGAGTGAAAAAAAAAAGAAAAAGAGAGGCCCGGTCGTCCTAGAATTATTCCAAAATATACAGTTTTATATTATTAATTGTACCACAATAGAGTAATAGTCAGGTATCATATCTACACAAAATGATTACTCGGAGTATAATTTTGCATTTTAATCTTGTTAAAATAAATATACCAATTGCTGCTAATGAAAAACTCTGTATGAGCATTCAGCTTATAACATATCATCATGGTTCTTTTGTACTTTACAGGAGAAAAACTACATAGTAATTTATCAAGGATGGCAATGGTGGTATGGCTTTTTGTGGCACTAATAATTACACAGAGTTACACAGCCAGTGGCGGAACCAGAAACTTTTGAGAAGGGGGTCAAAATATATTTATAAAATCATGACATCGGCGATACAAGCTACAATGGCGGCAACCGAAGACGACAATAACAACGATACTAATACCAACATCTTAAAGATAAATAAACTAATAGTAACACCAATGCCTTTCATACCCACAACTGGTCGTATCCTCTCTATTATGTTGCAAAAGGCTCATGTTTAATTCCTGCCACAAAACCCACATTATCCAACAAGAGAACAAAATTTACAATATGATTTTTATGTGCAAACAAAAAATAGAGTTTAATTCTTGTGTTCCCATTTTGCAATGTATGGTTTGTAAGCAAATAAAAAGATTATAATTTCATAAATTGTCTCACAAAAGGATATACTCACGGACTCACGATGCCTAGCAAAAGAGTTACTTTTAAATTTTATTTTTGTCTTAAAACAAAATAAAAAGTGACTTGAAATTGAAATCTGAGTAATTAATTTTCTCTTAAAAAAATATTAGTATCAATGTTGTGAGAGGAAGATATGAACATTTCTAGTTATTTTCTAAAAATTAATTATGAGATAAAATAAAATTCAAAAGTAATAATTTTTACGAGACATAATGGATATACTTTGTTCATCACTTTACATGTAACCTCGTTGCTTAGAGGGAATGAATCAATTTATATATATATATATACTTTTTCCTTTGTTCCTTTGTTTCTTTTTCAAAGTACAAATCTTAATTTCTTAAAGAGTCATTGTAAAAGTTTTAACTTAATTATAATTGTATGTATATATATTGGGATAGGTAATAAATGAGTATTGTTATATTTATAAAGAATTCTTATAATAATACTTTATAAAATAATACGCTTTTATATAAGTGAATTTAATAATTGTAATCAACTACAATCTTACACATTATTTTATATTTTTTCTGTAATTATTCATTAGTTACTATAATATTATAATGTGAAAATTTACAATCAAATTACAATTACATATATATAAAATTAAAAAAAATATTATACTTTAATTTATTATATCTTTTCATATATATATATATATATATATATATATTTACGGTAACATCAATTTAATTTTATCCGAACAAGTATATCAATTTTCTTAATATTATTGAGATTTACTCCTAACCTTTTAATAGCAGCCTTTTCATTTCCTTTCCTCGTTACTCTTCATTATTAATCTCTCTCTCTTTCTTGCACATCTTTTACGATATAGGCTTGCCAGTATAAATATATACCGGGGTCAATTGACCCCCTCTGCCCCCCCTTGGTTCCGCCAGTGCAGCCAGCCTTGCCAGCATGCTCACAGCCCAAAGGCTTGAACCAGCAATAAAGGATGTTGAGACACTCAAGAAGATGAATGCAACTGTTGGGTATTGCAAAGGATCCTTTCTTCACTCATATTTGAAGGATGTTTCACATTTCGAATCCTTCAAGATCAAGAACTATTCATCAACAGCCCAATACGCCAAATCCCTCAATACCGGAGAAATAGCAGCCATTTTCCTGGAAGTTCCTTCGGCTAAAGTTTTTCTTGCCCAGTACTGCAAAAGCTTCACAAAAAAACTAAGGAGACCTTCAAAGTTGGAGGATTTGGCTTTGTAAGTTTACTTCTTTAAAAGTCTTTCTGCTTCGAGTTCTCTTAACTTTACAAAGATGATTGCTAGCAATTCAAACTGAAATGGACAAAAACAAAAGTAGGTCTAATCATCTTTATTGGACACCTTGAATTAAATATAGAAATCCTATAAAGATGGTCTTTTATGCTTTAGTTTCATTTTTACTATAATATCCATGTGTTTTGGGTGTGTTTTTGGGATATCCATGTGTATTGGGTGTGTTTTTGGGATATCCATGTATTTATAAATAATGGCTATCCATGTGTTTTTAGTTCCAATGGTGGTGATACTAGAATATCCATGTATTTATTATTGGTAAAAAAAATTATTGGTAAATAGCTTATTATTTAAATAGTTTATTGGTAAACAATTTATAAGTCCTAGTCATATATATTTAAATAATGACTTCTTGTTTGTCAAAACTTATTTAAACAGCTTATTGGTAAACAACTTATTGCTTATCATTTTTTGATGTATAAACAAGTTTAAATTATAGTTTAAAATATGTTATTATTGGTAAGGATATAATAGTCCAAACAATAATTTTTTTATCCAATCCTTTAATTAATCATGAAAAAACGAACATAACATGAGATTATTTTAAATTATCTCATGAATAATATCATAAAAAATAAACATGTGACTAGAACTATTTAATCCTAAGATTAATAATCTTGAAATTATAATCTCATAATCTTAGAATTATAATTCTTGTAAACAAACATGGTCTCAGGGTTTACGGGTTTACAGTTTAGCTAATCTTTTACTAGGTACTACATAGGACTTATAAAGTAAAAATGTTATGAGTCTTATGACTACATTCACAAAGACAATATTCATTCTTCTTCTTGTACTTGTAGGCATTTCAGAAGAACTTTTCAATGCTTCCAGATATAAACCAGGCACTCATGAATGTCACTGAAAGTGGGAAGCTTCGAGAACTCGAAAACACCTACATTGTCTCCGAGAAATGTGTGGATTTGAATTCCATTTCTTCTAATGAAGATGCTAGCATTGACCTAAGCAGCTTTTGGGTACTATTTGGATTAACAGGAGGCACATCAACAGTTGCTCTTGCCACTTATGCTATTAGCTTCATCAAAAAACTTCAAAAGTCTATGCCACAAAACCAGAATGTTTTTGAGTTTATATCAGTTGTTAGTAAACAATGGCAGCAGCAAAGGAGGCAATGTTAGTATAGTTAGCCATGCAGAAAGCCCTAGAAATACAGTTCCTCAAGTTTAGTGCATGGATAATGTTAGTATCATGTATATGAATGGATATGAAAATGTAATCACTGTAGTTTTTTTCTTTTCATGATGTAAATTTGTATACAAAAGTTTAGTATACCTTCAATTAAGTTACCACCCAATTTTAATTTGGTCCTTTAAAGTGGCAAAAAATTCAATTGAGTCCTTCAAGCAATCGAACGAAAACATTTTAAAAAATCAAAATTAAGATGACTAAAATTATACTCCCTCTGTTCCAAATTATATGTCCATCATTAACGTTTGAAAGTCAATTTGAGATATTTTTAAACTCAAATTTGGAATGACTCGTTAAAAATTATGAAACAATAAAATTTACAATTATTAATACTTTTTAATTAAAACTAAAAGAATCTATATCAATTTCGAATTTAGAAATCTCTTAAGTTAACTTAAAAAGTCAACATAATCAAATAATATAGAACGAAAAAACTATAAAAAAAATTATTTCAATTTAAAGTTAAAAAATATATAAGTTGAGCTTAAAAAGCCAATTACTATAATGAAGGCAATTCATTAATTTATACAACTTTGGCAATGGATGCCAACTTTACCTTGAAAAAAAAAACAAAAAGATTATATTAATGGGCCGGAAAACCTACCCAACAAATATAGTTCGAAAGAAAGTAGCATTAGCCTGCTGAGGATATGTTTTAGACCTTTGGTTAACTACTCCATTTTACATTTTGAAAATTGATTGTAGAAAATATGTTTTAGTGATTGTTTTTTATTCAATAAAATAAAAGTAAAACTCAAATATAAATATTTCATAAAAATTATATATTTCTTGACAAAACATGGAGCATTTCCATCTTTAATGTGATCCAACCATCAAATTTTATGGAAAACAAAATCCAAAACTTCATTTCTTCATAAAATAAAATCAAATCAAATCAACGTTTAACATACTTAACAAACATTGTTTTTTCTGAATATATAATTTTATGAAATTTTACTCATTTAATATAAAAAAAATTATTTTTGGAAATTTTAAATATTTTTTAGAAAATTATAAATTTTCATATTTTTTTCAAATTTGAATTAGTTTTTTTTATTGTTTTGTGTTTGTTTTAATGTTTTTGCTTCTATTAAAATTGCACATACTGAGCCAAAAAACAAAATTGACACTAATCAACCACTTAGAAGACACAATTGATGAAAAATAAATTTTAAGAACGACTATGACACCTTAGAGGGATAAAATTGTCATTTAGTTGTATGAAAATTGCAATAATCAAGTTTTATGTTTTAGTTGAGTTGTCTTAAAGACTAAAACTTTCTCAATCACAACCAATAACCATTACTTGTCACAAATTATAAGGTTGTCCATTAACCTCACAATAAATGACACGTGTTGTGTATTAACCCGGTCGAGTTTAAAATAATTATGTGGTGTTTAATAAAATTGAGTAATTAAAATCTAAATGGTTAGTATATCTTAAAAAATTATATTATCCGAGTGAAATAACATATAAAGTTAAAAAATTGTTTAATAACTAAAAAGTATAAAACCTCTAAATGACTTTTAAATTTAAAAATATCTCAAATTGATTTTTAAAATTAATAATGATCTTAAAATTTGGAATTGATCAGGAAGTACAATATTTATTTAGGCTCCATATATTTAAATTTTTTGTTAAGAGGTGACTCTTAATCATTTGAATTTATATCTTCTCCTTATCGATTAAGAGACAAATAAAATTTTACCAAATAATTTTGTATATTAACAGATAAACAAACACTACCTAAGACTTTATTCATTGTTCAAGAACACCAACAAGGTTATATACCTTGGTCTACCACAACTTAATTCAAAAGTCGCCACACATTAATTATTAATACTTTTAATTTTAGTTATAGATTTGAGAGCTTATATACATTACAATTTAGACCACAATCTAACTGCATATTCTGAGCTAGAATAGAACTAAATAATATACTTCCTCCGTCTCTGGATAAAAGTCTTTATTACTATTTTAGATAATTTTAAGTAAAATATTTACTTACCTTAAATAATTTATTTGTTACAATATTTTGTTTATAATACTTTTAGCATTAAGTGTTATATTCTATTCTCTATGCATATTTATGGAGTATCAATAGTCATGTACAAAAAACTATACAATAAAATGAGAATTTAAATATAAATAATTTTATCATCTTTTTTAATATTCGTAAAAAGTCAACCATAATTTTTATCATGAGATCGAGGGAGTATAACATTCTGGCTTACGCATGTGGTGAGGTGAGGCCTTTAAACTTGACAAGAATTGCAAACTCTATAACAAAAATGCAACAATGGAAAAGGTGACCTAAGATCTCTTTTAGGAGACCAAATTACAGCCTACAATCACTTGTGGGTACTAGACTACTAGATTACTAAAAATGTTCTAGTAAAGCTTTATTTGTTAAACATGTAACTATATAATTTTGGAAGATCCCTCTTTTAGGGGGTGGACATGGGGAAAAAGGAAGCCTAAAGGTGGGACTTTGCCTAGTTGAACCAAGAAAAGGCATGCCCTTGATTTGAAATCTTTCATTATCAATATTAGTCAAAAGAAAAAAAGAAGAGAAATGGGTTATAAAATGGGGATTATAGATGCAAAGAATAAAGTATACATATGTGAATTAAAGAAATGATAATTGGGTCCTTTAACTTTCTTCTTTTGTCATCATATCAAAGGGAAATTCCACATCTCTTGTTTCTTTATAAAGGGCTTAGTTATTCGGTTGGCCATTAATTCATTTCCTTATCTTCCCCCCTACAAGCGTTTGACAATTTTCCTACAAAAAAATTTAATGAATTGAAAATATATAAAATGGCACTCTCCCTAAGGGAATGACCAAAGAAGTTAATTCTAAAGCCCTATCAAGAAGGGATTGATCCATAATTAACGTTGTTAAATTATTTTATCTTTATAACAGATCTTGACTGTCCATCCGAATATCGAACGATTGATATAGCCCCCTTCCGCAGTATAGTTTCAAGTATTCCGTAGTTTAATACTGCGAACATGACAAATGTCCAAAATACCCTCCTTATAAAATGCTAAGTATGGTTGGCTAATTGGGAAACGACGTCGTATTGGCCAAATTTGATTTTTTTTTTTTTTTTTAGTTTTCTAGGCTCTGCAGTATTAAATTGTGGATGCCAAATAATAGAGATGGGTTCCTTAAACAGTTAAAACCAATGAAGAAGAATTAGTGAAGCTATGAATTCACCAACAACACTCACTCCTTTTCAACATAAATAAACGAAAACCAATAGAAAATTATTGTTAGATTTTTGCTATAAAATTCCTATTTATCTATTTATTTATTGTTTATTTATTTATGTTGGACATTGATTTATTACTAAAATTACATCATTCATTAAATGATCATTTAGTTTGTTTATATATATATATATCTCCATATTATATATGTTATGGTTTATGTGTATAAATAAATGTTATACACAAAAGTTATAAATCATATGTAATATATAAATAAAGAAATAATGGTTTATAATCTAGGATAATTTAGAGATATAGGTTATAGTACTTTAACAAAGATGATTTATCTTAATCATGGAAGTTGGACTTCTAATTAAATCATTAATTAATTAACGGTATGCATTAAAGCGGATCCTATGATAATATTTTATTTATAAAATATTTTCACATAAATACTAATTAGTAAAATTTCTTAATTTTGAAATTATAGTGGACTTAATATTATTATATATATTAATTTAATGTTCCAATGAGTGAGATTACATTGTGTTAATTAATACATCAAAATGTCGATCAATATATTTAATTAATATTACGAACACTATTATTGTCAAAACATCTATAAGATTTTTATAAGATAATTTATCATTGATCATAGAATCTTAGCCGAAGTCTTTAAATATTTATTATTAAAAGGATTGTTTTAATTGTTAAATCAATTTATGATCAAATAGAGATATATAAATTATGGACTTATGAAATTAGTTTAAATGTATCGAAATTATATTAATTGATTCTGAAATATTTATGTACATTTATAGAGAAAATATTTACAGTTTATTAGTAAAGGGTTTATTTAATTAATTCCTAGACTGAAGTGCAATTATAATTATTTAGTAGAATTAATTGTAATTAATATTTATTATGAATATTATTATTAGATAATAATATCTAGATAAGTATTGGAGTCAGAAAACGATCCCTTTCCTAGCCTAATATGGACCAACTTCTTGAGAGAGGGTAAGGATCAATGTTATTATATATATCATTGATCAGAAACGTATGGTAAAACTTTTTCTATCACGGGAAAAACAAAAATATGTATTCTCTCCTTCAGCCTAAGAAAAATAAAATTAGGGTTTTTCTAGAAGGGTGCTTTGAAGACCACACTCCAGGTTCAGCATAAGGTCATAGGAAGGAAGATCTTGAGGATATAAGAGACGGTATGAATATTCAAAACGTACTAATCCAACCGAGTACTAGGTAACAAATTCATACTTTAGATACATGGTATATATATTTGTTGTTTTGTATAAAACCATAAAGATGGTTCTAGTTTTATTTAATTTATTTATAAAACCTATTTTTGAAAAAAAAATTCCTTCAATTACAATCTTTATAACATCCAAATTAAATAAGTGAAACAAAAAAAATAAGGGGTGAAGAAAAGAAAAACATGATGAAAGGAAAGATTTGGGCCAAAATCACCAACGAGTTCAATTCATTTACTCGGTTAATAGAAATTTCTAAGGAATTATCTAAATTATAAATCACAATTGCATATATCCCTTAATAAAAGCTAAAGCACTATATGACTTCTGATATATCATGTTCCTCCTGTCACCAATGTACTCTGGCGCCATTATAAGCAATTAAAATCCTGAAGAATTTTCTTTTAAAAAAAACCTACCTATACATATACGTATGTACACAGAATTCTGTATATAATATATAAATAAAAAATTTATAATTATAATTACAATTTATGTTCTTGATCCGAAGAAGAAGAAGAAAAACAAAAAAAAATGGTAAATTTAGAGCTTCAAGAGACATTTGAGAGATTTATGAGTTTAGAGAGATCAAAAGTACACATTTTTATTATTTTAGTTTTCATTGATTCACAATTATAGAATGAATCAACGAAATCGTAGAGTGGAATCAATTATTTGGCATCTGCAGTTTAATACTACAGAGCCTAGAAAACTAAAAAACTTGAATTTGGTCAATACAACATCGTTTCCCAATTGGTCAACTATACATAGCATTCACAGTATATTTAAAAACGATGTCATTTCCCAATTAGTCAGCCATACTTAGCATCTACAATTTAATACTGCAGACGAGGGACTTTTACAAGGAGAGTATTTTGGACATTTTGGACATTAAACTACATAATACTAGAAACTAAGTTATGTACACACACACACACACACAATCATTCTTAGAAACGGGTCATCCGTTAATCTAATGAGCTATATAACGACGGTTCCATATGCTATATGCATGGGCGGTATTTTACAGTCACCATGACCTATTCGTTCTAGGTCAAGCTATATATATATATATATATATATATATATATATATATATATATATATATATGTATATGTATGTATGTATTAAGGATCAAAAATTGGCAGATAACATCTCTACCTTTCGTTGCAATAATCAATGGTGATGCAGGAGGATCCAAAGCTGATGATGTCGAGTTGTCAGATAACATGCTGATGGCCTTATAATATCATGAGTTAGAGGATCGTCGCAGGCATGGAAGTCATTGACGCATTCGTCTTTGGGAGAATGAACATCTTCGGTTGACATCATGTCTTGCTTTTTCCAAATGGGGGGACTGTAGGTTGGTCTCCTAGCTTTCCCCTGTATAACAAGGGATACATCTTCAATGCCTTCATCAAGTACCCCCTTGGGATTGCTTCGCGATACTTGTCGATCCAGATATTTTGGCGGATCGCTTCCAAGGTAGTGAAGTCTTTAATCTCTTTCGCCTTCAAATTTCATCTCTATCATGCATTTCGTCGTGTTTGATAATTTTTGAGAATGACTTTCTTATGCCTGCTAGGATCCTCTCATAGTAAGGAGCCTCTTGGATATCAATAAACGTCATTACAATCTTAGTTTCTGTCATTGATGGAATGACTTGCGCTGCTAGATGTCTCCACCTTTGGGCATATTCTCGAAAAAGACTCAGTACTTTGCTTTTTGACTTTAGTTACTTGGTATCGATCCGGTGCCATTTGTGACTGAAAACTATAATGATTTAGAAAGGCGTGTGCTAATTCTTCCCAGTTGTGAATTTTGGCATTGTCAATTCGGGCATACCAGGCTTTAACCTCTCTAGTGAGACTCTTTTGGAAAAGCTGCATTCTGAGGCTTTCATCTTCAGCATAAGACCCTAGCTCGCCAATGTATACTTTTAGGTGCGTATAGGGATTGCCTGCCCCATTATACTTTTCAAACTTTGGAACTTTGAATTTGTTAGTATATCGAGCCCTTGGGAATATGCAGAGATCGTAATAGGTGACACTTCCATAGTTTCCGGTCCCTTTGATTGACCGGATGGATTCCTCCATTTGTTAGACTTTCTTTTTTATATCCCCAGTTTCTCGATCATCCTTGAGTTTTGTGATTTTAGGGGGTTTTTTGGTTCCTTTATTAGAATGATTTTCAGGTATCTGGGTTTCCATCTTTTTGTCAATACCCTGACTGCCCCCTGCTGTGAATGACTCTAGTTGAGTAGGCATTGTTTGGCCCCGAGTGTTTTTACTTTGTTCTTTTAGAAAAACAGCCAATTCTGCGATCTGATTCCTTAATCCTTCAAACTCCTTCCTTTCCACAATTATAGCATACCTTAAACTGTTGTGGGCAGTTTGGGCTGATATGTCCCTCTTTCCCGCATTTGTAACATCGATAGATGGTCTTTCTCCTCCTTGGAACCGGTTACACTTTGGCCAGCGTCTTCACATGGTCGTTGTTGAATCTCCTCTTTTTTAAAATCTCCTCCCAACTCGCTTCTTCTATTTTCATGGCCACGATTACCACCAGAGTGGTTACCGCCTTTGTCCATATTCTTCTTTCTCCACTGGTTATCGTTATTACGATGGCCGCGCTATCTTTGGTATGATCCACGGTTATGGTCCCTCGGTTGAACGTACTTTCGTTATCTCGCTTCTAACAACTGAGCCTCATTTACAACATCTGAATAGAGAAAATTTATGAGAAATGAGATATCTTGACGTATCTTAGCTTCAAACCTCTCGAAACATCCGCGTCATAACGTTCTTCATTCTCCACCAAATGAGGTGCAAACACGGATAACTCCATGAACTTCGCCTCGATCTTTGGGACACCGTCATGTTATTCGCTCGGTCTAATAAACTCCACTTCCTTCATATGACGAATACTTTCGGGGAAGTACTTGTCATTGAACTTTTTTCAAAGCGTCTCCCACGACATCGCCGAAAGTACTGGATGGGTACGCTTCCATGATTCCCACCGATGTCTGCCTTCGCCACGGAACATAAAAGTAGCGAATGGAACTTTCTGTTCCTTCGTGCATCCCAAGACATCGAATATCTTGGTAATTTGCTTGACCCATGTTTCCGCCATGATCGGATCTGGCTTTCCCCAGAATTCTGGTGGTCCCAACTCTTTGAACTGCTTGGTTGTGACCACCCGTGAATTGCTATCATTTCCTCCTATATTTTGAACACGAGTCTCCCTCGTCTGATTTTGCATGAACTGCAAAAAGCTTCTAAACATCCCCTCGTTCATCATCTGCTCAGTGGTGTTATTCACAGGAGGTATATTGCCGACTGTTGACGTTCTCCTCGTTGTTAAGTATGAGGCATCTCCACGGTCTCTGTGTGGCGACCCCAAAATAGGTCCATTCCATCCAACCCATTACGAGTCGCCAAATACGTGAGTGCAAAGAAACAACTACAACTTTATTATCACAACAATAAAAGCGTGAGTTTAAATACAAATATTATCTTCTAGACAATATTTATACTCAAATAAATCCTTATCACATTTATTGATACATTATTTTACAATAATGGTGAGGACTACTAAACCATCCTTTCTAAAACCTTCATTCCATACCCCACTCTAGTACTTCGCTATATTCTCGCCTCACGAGAAGAAAAATGGAACAAAAAGGAAAAGGGTGAGCTCAACTAGCCCGGTAAAGAATGTTATGACTAAGATAATATACAACAAATTATCGTTAGTCTCCAGCGAGGGAAAAAATCGATAGAATCTGATAAACAACAAGTTTCGGATCAATATCGCGGTGAAATAATAATTCATAGAAGAGTTACGTAGAGAATGAAATCTACTATAATCTATGAATTTAACGGTCCATCATCAATATTTTATCCTGTAACATCAATCGATATTCATCTCAAATCAAATATTCATCTTTGCACTACTGGGCCAAAGATATTCATCAATCGGTCATATTCATCTCAACACACGCGAAGATATTCATTCATATTTGCACTAAAGGCCAAAGATATTCATCAATCGGTCGTATTCATCTCAACACTGTTCATCTTTTTGCACTAAAGGCCAAAGATATTCATCGATCGGTCGTATTCATTTAAACACACTATTTCATCTTTGCACTCTGAGGCCAAAGATATTCTTGAGAAATCATTCATCTTTGCACTACTGGCCAAAGATATTCAATAATATCATCATTTAAGGCGAGGATGATGAAAATATTTTTAAAAAAGCGAATCCGATTGAAACAAAAAAATGAAAAGTATTATGGATTAAGTACTTTTTAAACAATCCGAGTTCAAAAATACTTCATAAATAATCATAGTGGTGTAAAATTGAGAATGATCAAAACATGGATACAATCAAAGCTAGTATCGAATAGATATTTTAGATGAAAAGAAAAATTTTCATTTTTAGGTGAATAGTCTTGAAGTGATTCGTGAATAGTCTTAGTATCGTGAATAGTCTTAGTATCGTGAATAGTAACTCAAACACCAAAAGATAGAAATTCCACAAAAAACATTTTCACGCTTCATGAATAGTACTCGTGAATAGTAACTTCGTGAATAGTAACTCATGAATAGTAACTTCGTGAATAGTAACTCATGAATAGTAACCCAGAGCATGAAAAAGTTCCAAATTTGATAAAAAGTTCTACTTGATATTTCGGCGTAATGATATTGAAGAAATAATATCATTCGAGAAGAAAATAACATCCCTTACCTCGAAAAGAATCGATTACTTGGAAGGAAAGGTCGGAAGTGATCTTTGAATGAAACTTATCTTTGACAACAACTCTCAAAGTATCTAAATACTCACAAAATCGCTCGATAATAATAGAGAGAAAGAGAAAACTTTGTTTTACGGTGTGATTTTCAATTCTAACAGCCCTCTATTTATAGGAAAATGTTAGCCGTAAAGCGAGACTTGACTGCTTACACGATGGCTTTACACGCTACTATTGCCACCCACCACATTTGAAATAAAATTCAGCACATTTTTTCACCAACCACAAGTGGGGCCCACTCAATTCTAGAATTTTCCACCAAAATCAATTATAACCCTAATTTAAGAATCGGACACCTCTTAAAATTCATAACAAATCATTCGTGAATTTTAACGGTTCAAAATTTGTGGACATATACTCAACTTATGTATGTATAACATACCCCAAAAATTACCACAATCAGCGGTCGGATTAAAAATTATAACCCCCATAATATATCTCAAAACCACGATTTGATTTTAATACCTCGATCAGATAAAATCTTGATAAAACACCTCAACATTAATTCCTTCATTAATAACCACATAAATAAATCCATCATTTATATTCATATAAAATAAATATTTCCTTATCATATGAATCAATAATTAATTATTCACAAATAATATTCTGAGAATCACATTTTATAATGACCCGGTTGTTCGGGAAGGGGCTTTCGATAAGGATCTCTCACTTCTTGGTGGCATGATTAGGTGACCAAACCTCTCCTTGAATGAGAACTTTCTAGACATTGCCAATAATGTTATCTAATAATATTATTCAAATAATATGAATTATTGATCGATAATGGGAAATCTTGTGCGATGATAATTATTGAACAATGATAATATAAAATATCAATAGCTTGACAATTATTGAATCGATAAAATAAAATATTGAGCGATAACTCTTTGAAAATTATTGAGTAGTGCCATCTTACGTAAGAATCAATAATTCAACAATCTTTGTGCAATCTGGTGTCTTCTTTGTGCGACCACGCGTATTCTCGTATTTTAACCAAGGGTATTCAGCGGTCTTACTTGGTAACAACTCTGTAGTTATTTTTAACCAACTTATATTTGTCGTTTTCCTCATCCAATCGCTTTCCATTATGGGGCCCACATGGGCTTGCAGTAAATGCGAATATTCCCACAAGCGATCTGAATATTCCACGACCAAACGAATATTCAAAGCAAAAATGAATATTTTATAACCACTTGCTTATTTTGAAATATTTGCGTATTTAACCCTTAACTATCCACATTAATCAAATCAACCCTTACTATTTCAAAATAATAAATAAAGGAAATTCCTTTTTATTTAAAAAAATTTGAGGTCTTCTGACCTCCCTCCTTATGAAATTTCGTCCTCGAAATTGGCGTACGATACACAGTGTTTGAAAAGGTAAAGATACCTCGCTTTCATTTTCGTTTCCAACTCCCGGTCATTTCCTCAATAGCATGGTTTCTCCACAAAACTTTAACTTATGGTATAACCTCGATACATAGGTCGTATTCTTTCCTCTATCAAAATCTTGTGGTACCTCCTCGTCGTTAAGTCTTGGCTATCTCGTGGGTTCTAACTTCGATAGCGTGTTTTTGGTCGTCCACATATTTACGTAACATCGATCGTGAAAAGCGTTATGAACACGCGTCGTACTTGGTGGTAAAAGCGAGTACATAGGCCACGGTTCTATTCGATCGAGAATTTCAAATGGATTAATAAATCGAAGGTTTGAGCTTTCCTCACCTCACCGATTCTCGCTTTTAAAATAACAACTTCTTGCACCTCCTTCTTCAAATTCATCACTCGGTGTGTAGCTTGAGCGACTTTAACTTTATCGATTAAAGTCGATTATACTCGTATATCATCACGTACTTCGTATATCATCACGTGGGTACCTAGAGTTTTCATCTCCATCTCTATTATTTGTATATTATCTGAAATTAGTCTTTTGATAACATATCGTTTCGTACTTGTATACGATCTTCTACTCAACACGTCGGCTACCACGTTCGCTTTTCGAGGATGGCATGGTGAACATGTCTTTGAAATGAGTCTCTCTTGAGTTCTTGAAGCTCTTCCACATTCCTTGCTCCATTTGAATTTTGTATCTCTATGAGTCAGCTACGTTAATGGAATAGCGATTCGAGAATATCCTTGACGAATCTCAGATAATAACCAACTAAGCCTAGAAAACTACGTATTTCGATTCTGAGCTTAGGTTGTTCTCAATTGTGATTCATATCCCGACCTTGGATATACGTCACAATGACACCTATCGATTTCTTATCATACGAATATGGCGTCCCCTACGGAGAGTAAAGCAGGTGAATTCCACAAAGGAAGTCACAAGATAAAGGCTCGTGTACCAAATTCTATAGTTGAATTTTTAACTCACGAAGTTTGATAGGAGCCATTCGATATGAGATTTTAGAAATGAGTTTTGTCTTAGGGTTCAAAGTCGATACAAAATTTAATATCGATCTTTGGGAGTAAGCGATAAATTCTTCTTGAAATACGTCGGGAAAATCAATAACAACAAGAATATTATTCAAATCGGCGTGTCTTTATTCAAATCCATAACATGGACTAAGAAAACTTGACATCCGTAATAAGCGAATGACTTCATGGCTTGATATGAAAATGTTTGACTACTGATGGTTTGATTGCTTGAGTTGAATATGAGGTTGCTTAGGAATATGAAAACTAATGACCTTACAAAAGCAATCAATTTTGGCATGATGAGTAGTTAACTAAAATCATCATCAAAAGCAAGTATCTTTAAAGAGATAAGGTTAACGGGTAATGTGTAATGGTGCCGACTTGAATCAAACAAGATTTTTAAACAACGGATGTAATGAAAGTTTCTCTAGCGGAGTCTCCATAAATAGGTCAAAGTCTAATTTCTCCGTAGTCAAGTTCAAGCGTTGGCTTAAGCAGAGAGATAAAAGAATGGGTAGAAGCAGGTATCTAGTAAGGTATAAACTTCGCAAGAATTTATAATTAACTAACGCGTGCTAACCGTTCGGGTTCCTCGTATTTTATTGGAAGTCACGACAAAGCGCTCTTCGAGGAATCGTTGACTTTGACTTTTCTTGGACATCCTTTTGAGTCACCATTCCATTTGAATTTGGGTTTCGATATCGTCTGATCTCGGCGATATGTCCTTCCTTTCCACAATTATAGCATACCTTAAAGCTGTTGTGGGGCGGTTTGGTGATATATCCCTCTTTCCGCATTTTAACTTATCTGACCAGATGGTCTTTCTCCTCCTTGGAACCGGTTGCCCTCTTGGTGTTGGCGTCTTCACATGGTGGTTGTTGAATCTCCTCTTTTTAAAATCTCCTCCCAACTTCTTCTTCTATTTTCATGGCCACGATTACCACGGAGTGGTTACCGCCTTTGTCCGTATTCTTCTTTCTCCTTTGGTTATCGTTATTACGATGATTGCTTATCTTTGGTATGATCACGGTTATGGTCCCTCGGTTGAGCATTACTCGTTATCTCGCTCTAACATTTGAGCCACATTTACAACATCTGAATAGAGAGAAAATTTATGAGAAATGAGATCTTGGCGTATCTTGGGTTTCAAACCTCTCGAAACATCCGCGTCATCGTTCCTCATTCTCCACCAAATGAGGTGCAAACTGGATAACTCATGAACCGCCTCGTCTTTGGGACACCGTCGTGTTATTCTGCTCGATCTAATAAACTCCACTTCCTTCGTATAATGAATACTTTCGGGGAAGTACTTGTCATTGAAGCTATTCTGAAAGCGTCTCCCATGACATCTTTGAGTCAATTTGGATGGAGTGCGCTTCACTGATTCCCACCGATGTCTGCCTCTTACGGAACATAAAAGTAGCGAATGGAACTTTCTATTCTCCGTGCATCGAGACATCGAATATCTTGGTAATTTGCTTGACCCGTGTTTCCGCCGTGATCGGATCGGCTTTCCCTTAAATACGGTGGTCCTGACTCTTTGAGCTGCTTGTTTGTGACCACAGTGAATTGCTATCATTTCCTCTATATTTTGAACACGAGTCTCCCTAAATGCGATTTTGCATGAGCTGAAAAAGCTTCTAAACATCCCTCGTTCATCATACGCTTTCGGTGGTGTTATTCACGGGAGGTATATTGCCGACTGTTGCACGTTCTCCTCGTTGTTAAATCTGAGGCATCTCCACGGTCTCATTTACTCCTTTATTAATATTCTCGATTCGACATTCTCAAATCTTTGTCATAAAAGCAAGGGTTAATTAAGGAAATCAACAAATCACATAATACCCCTATATCTTGACCAACTAACAAATAAGCTTAGGTAGGACACACTAGCGAAGGATTTACTCGTCTCTCCTCCTCTAGTTCTATTCCCGATCTCATTGGAGATCATATCCCTAGCTTCGATACCCAGTTGTGGCGACCCCAAAATAGGTCCATTCCATCCAACCCATTACGAAGTCGCCAAATACATGAGTGCGAAACAACTACAACTTTATTATCACAACAATAAAGCGTGAGTTTAAATACAAATATTATCTTCTGAAGACAATATTTATACTCAAATAAATCCTCATCACATTTATTGATACATTATTTTACAATAATGGTGAGGACTACTAAACCATCCTCTCTAAAACCTTCATTCCATACCCCAGAGCTAGTACTATTTACATTCTCGCCTCACGAGAAGAAAAATGGAACAAAAAAGGAAAAGGGTGAGCTCAACTAGCCCGATAAAGAATGTTATGACTAAGATAATATACAACAAATTATCGTTAGTCTCCGACGGGAAAAATCGATAGAATCTGATAGACAACAAGTTTTCGGATCAATATTAGCGGTGAAATAATAATTCATAGAAGAGTTTCGTAGAGAATGAAATCTACTATAATCTATGAATTTAACGGTCCATCATCAATATTTTATCACTGTAACATCAATCGATATTCATCTCGAATCAAATATTCATCTTTTTACTTCTGGCGAAAGATATTCATCAATCGGTCGTATTCATCTCAACACTGTTCATCTTTTGCACTAAAGGCCAAAGATATTCATCGATCGGTCGTATTTCATCTTAAACACTGTTCATCTTTGCACTAAAGGCCAAAGATATTCATCGATCGGTCGTATTCATTTTAAACACCTTTCATCTTTGCACTCTGGGCCAAAGATATTCTTGAAATCATTCATCTTTGCACTCTGGGCCAAAGATATTCAATAATATCATCATTTAAGGCGAGGATGATGAAAATATTTTTAAAAAAGCGAATCGGTGAAACAAAATGAGGAAAAGTTATTATGGATTCGTACTTTGTTTTATCCGAGTTCAAAAATACCTCAAAATAATCATAGTGGTGTAAAATTGAGAATGATCAAAACATGGATCTGATCGATCAAAGCTAGTATCCGAATAGATATTTTAGGCGAAAAGAAAAATTTTCATTTTTCGATTGAATAGTCTTGATATTCGTGAATAGTCTTGAGTATCGTGAATAGTCTTAGTATATCGTGAATAGTAACTCAAACACAAAAGATAGAAATTCACAAAAAAAAAAACATTTTCACGCTTCATGAATAGTACTCGTGAATAGTAACTTCGTGAATAGTAACTCATGAATAGTAACTTCGTGAATAGTAACTCATGAATAGTAACCCAGAGCATGAAAAAGTTCCAAATTTGATAAAAAGTTCTAACCGATATTTCAAAGACATAATGATATTGAAGAAATAATATCATTTGAGAAGAAAATAACATCCCCTTACCTCGAAGAATCGATTACTTGGAAGGAAAGGTCGGAAGTGATCTTTGAATGAAACTTATCTTGAGCAACAACTCTCAAAGTATCTAAATACTCACAAAATCGCTCGATAATATAGAGAAGAGAAAACTTTGTTTACGGTGTGATTTTCAATTCTAACTTAGCCCTCTATTTATAGGAAAATGTTAGCCGCAAAAAGCGGACTTGACTTGCTACTACGATGGCTTTTACGCTACTATTGCCACCCACCACATTTGAAATAAAATTCAGCACATTTTTTCACCAACCACAAGTGGGGCCCACTCAATTCTAGAATTTTCCACCAAAATCAATTATAACCTAATTTAGAATCAGACACCTCTTAAAATTCATAACAAATCATTCGTGAATTTTTAACGGTTCAAAATTTGTGGACATATACTCAACTTATGTATGTATAACATACCCAAAAATTAACACAATCAGCGGTCGGATTAAAAATTATAACCCCATGATATATCTGAAACCCACGATTTGATTTTTAATACCTCGATCAGATAAAATCTTGATAAAACACCTCAACATTAATTCCTTCATTAATAACCACATAAATAAATCCATCATTTATATTCATATAAAATAAATATTTCCTTTATCATATGAATCAATAATTAATTATTCACAAATAATATTCTGAGAATCACATTTATAATGACGAAGTAGTTCCCAGGAAGAGGGGGCTTTCGATAAGGATCTCTCCTTCTTGGTGGCTATGATTAGGTGACCAAACCTCTCCTTAGGCAGAACTTTCTAGACATTGCCAATAATGTTATCTAATAATATTATTCAAATAATATGAATTATTGATGCGATAATGGGAAATCTTGTGCGATGACAATTATTGAACAACGATAATAATATAAAATATCAATATGACAATTATTGAATCGATAAAATAAAATATTGAGCGGTAACTCTTGTGAAAATTATTGAGTAGTGCCATCTTACGTAAGGATCGATAATTCAACAATCTTTGTGCAATCTGGTGTCTTTCTTGTCTTGATGACGCGTATTCTTGTATTTTAACCACCGGGTATTCAACGGTCTTACTTGATAACAACTCTGCAGTTATTTTTAACCAACTTATATTTGTCGTTTTCCTCATCGATCGCTTTTAGTTATGGGGCCCCACATGGTATTGCTTGGCCGTAAATACGAATATTCCCAGAAGCGAGTCTGAATATTCCACGATGACGAATATTCCCAAACAAAATGAATATTTTATAACCACTTGCTTATTTTGAAATATTTGCGTATTTAACCCTTAACTATCCACATTAATCAAATCAACCCTTACTATTTCAAAATAATAAATAAAGGAAATTCCTTTTTATTTAAAAAAATTTGAGGGTCTTGACCTCCCTCCTTATGAAATTTCGTCCTCGAAATTGGCGTCACGATACACAGTGTTTGAAAAGGTAAAGATACCTCGCTTTCATTTTCGTTTCCAACTCCGGTCATTTCCTCAATAGCATGGTTTCTCCACAAAACTTTAACTTATGGTATAACCTCGATTACATAGGTCGTGTTCTTTCTCTCTACAAAATCTTGGCGGTACCTCCCTCGTCGTTAAGTCTTGACTATCTCGTCAGGTTCTAACTTCGATAGCGTGTTTGGGTCGTCCACATATTTACGTAACATCGATCATCGTGAAAAGCGTTATGAACCGCGCGTCGTACTTGGTGGTAAAAGCGAAGTACATAGCCACAGTTCTATTCGATCGAGAATTTCAAATGGATTAATAAATCGAAGGTTTGAGCTTTCCTCACCTCACCGATTCTCGCTTTTAAAATAACAACTTCTTGCACCTCCTTCTTCAAATTCATCACTCGGTGTGTAGCTTGAGCGACTTTAACTTTATCGATTAAAGTCGATTATACTCGTATATCATCACGTACTCGTATATCATCACGTGGGTACCTAGAGTTTTCATCTCCATCTCTATTATTTGTATATTATCTCTGAAATTAGTCTTTGTGAACATCGTACTTCGTACTTGTATCGATCTTCTACTCAACACGTCGGCTACCACGTTAAACTTTTCCGGGATGGCATGGTGAACATGTCTTTGAAATGAGTCTCCTCTTGAGTTCTTGAAGCTCTTCCACATTCCTTGCTCCATTTGAATTTTGTATCTCTATGAGTCATTTCGTTAATGGAATAGCGATTCGAGAATATCCTTCAACGAATCTCCGATAATAACCAACTAAGCCTGAAAGCTACGTATTTCGATTCGACTTAGGTTGTTCTCAAGCTGTGATTCATATCCCAACCTTGGATATGCGTCACAATGACACCTATCGATTTACTTATCGCTTGCGAATATGGCGTCCCTACGGAGAGTGCGGCTTAGGTGAATTCCACAAAGGAAGTCACAAGATAAAGGCTCATGTACCAAATTCTATAGTTGAATTTTTAACTCACGAAGTTGATAGGAGCCATTCGATATGAGATTTTAGAAATGAGTTTTGTCTAGGGTTCAAAGTCGATACAAAATTTAATATCGGTCTTTGGGAGTAAGCCGATAAATTCTTGAAATCGTCGGGAAAAATCAATAACAACAAGAATATTATTCAAATCGGCGTGTCTTTATTCAAATCCATAACATGGACTAAGAAAACTTGACATCCGTAATAAGCGAATGACTTCATGGCTTGATATGAAAATGTTTGACTACTGATGGTTTGATTGCTTGAGTTGAATAACGGGTTGCTTAGGAATATGAAAACTAATGACCTTACAAAAGCAATCAATTTTGGCGTGATGAGTAGTTAACCGATCAATCCCCAAAAGCAAGTATCTTTAAAGAGATAAGGTTAACGGGTAAGGTAATGGTGCCAACTTGAATCAAACAAGATTTTTAAACAACGGATGTAATGAAAGTTTCTCTAACGGAGTCTCCATAAATAGGTCAAAGTCTAATTTCTCGTAGTCGAGTTCAAGCGTTGGCGTAAGACAAGAGAGATAAAAGAATGGGTAGAACCAGGGTATCTAGTAAGGTATAAACTTCGCAAGAATTTATAATTAACTAACCCGTGCTAACCGTTCGGGTTCTCGTATTTTAATGGGTCACGACAAAGCGCTCTTCGAGAATCGTTGACTTTGACTTTTCTTGGACATCCTTTTGAGTCACCATTCCCATTTGGTGGGTTTCGATATCGTCTGATCTCGGCGATATGTCCTTCCTTTCCACAATTATAGCATACCTTAAAAGCTGTTGTGGGCGGTTTGGTGATATATCCCTCTTTCCGCATTTGTAACATCGACCAGATGGTCTTTCTCCTCCTTGGAACCGGTTACCCTTTGGCGGCGGCGTCTTCACATGGTCGTTGTTGAATCTCCTCTTTTTAAAATCTCCTCCCAACTCGCTTCTTCTATTTTCATGGCCACGATTACCACCGGAGTGGTTCGCCTTTGTCCGTATTCTTCTTTCTCCTTTGGTTATCGTTATTACGATGGCTGCTATCTTTGGTATGATCTGGTTATGGTCCCTCGGTTGAGCGTACTCGTTATCTCGCTTTCTAACATTGAGCCACTGTTTACAACATCTCGAATAGAGAAAATTTATGAGAAATGAGATATCTTGGCGTATCTTGGGTTTCAAACCTCTCGAAACATCCGCGTCATCGTTCTTCATTCTCCACCAAATGAGGTGCAAACTGGATAACTCCATGAACTTCGCCTCGTCTTTGGGACACCGTCGTGTTATTACTGCTCCGATCTAATAAACTCCACTTCCTTCGTATAGCCGAATACTTTCGAGGAAGTACTTGTCATTGAACTTTATTTCAAACGTCTCCCATGACATCTTTGAGTGTAGGTGGATGGAGTGCGCTTCATGATTCCCACCCGATGTCTGCCTCGCCACGGAACATAAAAGTAGCGAATGGAACTTTCTATTCCTTCGTGCATCCAAGACATCGAATATCTTGGTAATTTGCTTGACCCGTGTTTTCCGCCGTGATCGGATCGGCTTTCCCTTAAATTCGGTGGTCCCGACTCTTTGAAGCTGCTTGTTTGTGACCACCGTGAATTGCTATCATTTCCTCTATATTTTGAACACGAGTCTCCTCATGCGATTTTGCATGAGCGCAAAAAGCTTCTAAACATCCCTCGTTCATCATCTCGCTTTCGATTGGTGTTATTCACGGGAGGTATATTACCCGACTGTGCCGCGTTCTCCTCGTTGTTAATCAGGCATCTCCACGGTCTCATTTACTCCATTATTAATATTCTCGATTCGACATTCTCAAATCATCGTCGTAAAACAAGGGTTAATTAGAAAAACAAATCACATAATACCCCTATATTATGACCAACCAACAAATAAGCTTAGGTAGGACACACTACTAGCGAAGGATTTACTCGTCTCTCTCCCTCTAGTTCTATTCCCAGATCTCGCCGGAGATCATATCCTAAGCTCGATACCAAGTTGTGGCGACCCCAAAATAGGTCCATTCCATCCAACCCATTACGAGTCGCCAAATACATAGTGCGAAACAACTACAACTTTATTATCACAACAATAAAAGCTGTGAGTTTAAATACAAATATTATCTTCTAGACAATATTTATACTCAAATAAATCCTCATCACATTTATTGATACATTATTTTACAATAATGGTGAGGACTACTAAACCATCCTTTCTAAAACCTTCATTCCATACCCCAGGCTCATACTCTCATTATATTCTCGCCTCCACGAGAAAAAATGGAACAAAAAGGAAAAGGGTGAGCTCAACTAGCCCGAAAAAAGAATGTTATGACTAAGATAATATACAACAAATTATCGTTAGTCTCCAACAGGGAAAAATCGATAGAATCTGATAGACAACAAGTTTCGGATCAATATTATGGTGAAATAATAATTCATAGAAGAGTTACGTGAGAATGAAATCTACTATAATCTATGAATTTAACGATCCATCATCAATATTTTATCCCTGTAACATCAATCGATATTCATCTCAAATCAAATATTCATCTTTGCACTCAGGCCGAAGATATTCATCAATCGGTCGTGTTCATCTCAACACTTTTCATATTTGCACTAAAGGCCAAAGATATTCATCAATCCGGTCGTATTCATCTCAAACACTGTTCATCTTTGCACTAAAGGCCAAAGATATTCATCGATCGGTCGTATTCATTTAAACACTGCTCATCTTTGCACTCTGGCCAAAGATATTCTTGAAACCATTCATCTTTGCACTCTGGGCCAAAGATATTCAATAATATCATCATTTAAGGCGAGGATGATGAAAATATTTTTAAAAAAGCGAATCCGATTGAAACAAAAATGAAAAGTATTATGGATTCGTACTTTAAACAATCCGAGTTCAAAAATACTTCATAAATAATCATAGTGGTGTAAAATTGAGAATGATCAAAACATGGATACAATCAAAGCTAGTATCCGAATAGATATTTTAGATGAAAAGAAAATTTTCATTTTTGATTGAATAGTCTTGATGATCGTGAATAGTGTCAGTATCGTGAATAGTCTTAGTATCGTGAATAGTAACTCAAACACCAAAAGATAGAAATTCCAAAAAAACATTTTCACGCTTCATGAATAGTACTCGTGAATAGTAACTCGTGAATAGTAACTCATGAATAGTAACTTCGTGAATAGTAACTCATGAATAGTAACCCAGAGCATGAAAAAGTTCCAAATTTGATAAAAAGTTCTAACGATATTTGACGATAATGATATTGAAGAAATAATATCATCCGAGAAGAAAAGAACATCCCTTACCTCAAAGAATCGGTTGCCGGAAGGAAAGGTCGGAAGTGATCTTTGAATGAAACTTATCTTGAACAACAACTCTCAAAGTATCTAAATACTCACAAAATCGCTCGATAATATAGAGAGAAAGAGAAAACTTTGTTTACGGTGTGATTTTCAATTCTAACAGCCCTCTATTTATAGGAAAATGTTAGCCAATCAAGCAGACTTGACACACTACTACACGATGGCTTTACTGCTACTATTGCCACCCACCACATTTGAAATAAAATTCAGCACATTTTTTCACCAACCACAAAGTGGGGCCCACTCAATTCTAGAATTTTCCACCAAAATCAATTATAACCCTAATTTAGAATCAGACACCTCTTAAAATTCATAACAAATCATTCGTGAATTTTAACGGTTCAAAATTTGTGGACATATACTCAACTTATGTATGTATAACATACCCAAAAATTACCACAATCAGCGGTCGGATTAAAAATTATAACCCCATAATATATCTCAAAACCCACGATTTGATTTTTAATACCTCAATCAGATAAAATATCTTGATAAAACACCTCAACATTAATTCCTTCATTAATAACCACATAAATAAATCCATCATTTATATTCATATAAAATAAATATTTCCTTATCATATGAATCAATAATTAATTATTCACAAATAATATTACAGAATCACATTTATAATGACAAACAGTTCTAGGAAGAGGGGCTTTCGATAAGGATCTCTCCTTCTTGGTAGCTTGATTAGGTGACCAAACCTCTCCTTGAAGCAGAACTTTCTAGACATTGCCAATAATGTTATCTAATAATATTATTCAAATAATATGAATTATTGATCGATAATGGGAAATCTTGTGCGATGATAATTATTGAACAATGATAATATAAAATATCAACGCAATGACAATTATTGAATCAATAAAATAAAATATTGATAAAGTAACTCTTGTGAAAATTATTAAGTAGTGCCATCTTACGTAAGAATCAATAATTCAACAATCTTGTGCAATCTGGTGTCTTCTCTTGTGCGACCACGCGTATTCATCGTATTTTAACCACCGGGTATTCCAACATGTCTTAACTTGGTAACAACTACGCCGTTATTTTTAACCAACTTATATTTGTCGTTTTCCTCATCCAATCGCTTTCCATTATGGGGCCCACACACATTTGCTTGGCCGTAAATACGAATATTCCAGAAGCGATCTGAATATTCCACGACCAAACGAATATTCCAAAAAAAAATGAATATTATATAACCACTTGCTTATTTTGAAATATTTGCGTATTTAACCCTTAACTATCCACATTAATCAAATCAACCCTTACTATTTCAAAATAATAAATAAAGGAAATTCCTTTTTATTTAAAAAAATTTCTGGGTCTTACAGATATTATCCTGCAAAACGAATGTCAGTTGTTTTAATGACAGGATAGCATGACAGGTTTTGATATAAAAAGGGAATGCATGTTCACATATTCCTTTATATTTTCCATTACATTGAGATTGACATTGAAATGAAATTACAAGTAATTGAAATAGGAAGGTATGAAGAGACTTCCCTCCGTGTTTGGTTTATTAGAGGCTGACCTATCTTAGGCTACTCTCGCGGATTTTTGGCATGAAGGTTCCCAGATCATCGCAATTTACTCTATGGGAAGTTAATCCAATCTTTCAACTGGAGTGAATCTGGGTGGTGCCTTTCCTGAGCCTCGTTGTAATTAGTCTCCTTACGAGTTCAGTAATCAAACACCGACGGGATAACCTCTTGGTGGAGGGACCACACAACATACATTCACATGCAACGCGTCTCACCGTATGGAAATGATGACATGTGCGAAGCACTAATATCACATGCAAATATGGTATGAAGCACTAAGTGCAGTAAGTAAATCATTAGTACACATTCATTCAAATTAATGTAAATGCAACATCCACACACAAGTAGGTAAAAGTTTTGAAAAGCTTTGATAGCGGCTTAAGCCATCTTACTGGAGTCCCCAGCAGAGTCGCCACCTGTTGAAGTCGATATTTTAATTTGTCCATTTTTGTTCTTATCTTTTGGTGTTCTCATGTTAGGTGAGATCTGTTTAAAAATATAAGTTTAAAAAGGTCCGACATGTATATGTCGACGATTTGACTGTAAGAGTCACCAGTTGGTATTTTTAAATCGTTATACCAACTCAACCAAGAAATGGTTTTCACATAGACCTAGTGATGTGACATTATTTAACTGGTCTGTGAAACCGAGATTCATTAGGGTCTGGGGGCTTGATTATGCGGAGGAAAGGTGTCAGTCAACCCCCAACATTCGTGATAACACGGTTATCGCCACTTTTTAATTTAAAATTTTATCTGAATATGTGTGTGTGTAGGTCTATGTGTTATTTTCTGGAAGTAGTGCTATACCTCGTTTGCACATATATACAAAGGGTTTGAATTTTATATAAAAGTTTAATTTTAACAATATATGGTGTTGCCTCTGTTTTGGTTTAACAAAACAGACTCTAACTCATGCAAGTATACACGGGTCAACAAGTAGTACATAGTAAGAAAGTGTCGATCCCACAAAGAAAGGTGAATAAATCTATGCTATCATGCAATAACCTAATTACTATTTCTGTATGCTCAAACGATCAATTAATAAGTAAATTTATATCTAAATTAATTATCAACACAAAAATAATAATTACTAAAAGTAAGGTAATCAAATTGGAGAGATATAGGATTCTAATATCATCTAATGCTTTATCCAAAATGCATGCCTTTTGTTATGTCTAATTATTCAATATAGACAACTAGTCGAGAGCAAAAAAGTGAAACGTAACCATATTTCGATGTACTATGTCCAAATTACACAAAATTCACATAATGATAGAATTCATGTAAACATCAAAATTACCTAACCCAGTATATGTCTACGTGAATTAAAAGCAATAACAAGCTCTCAATGACTACACATGATAAACCGGTATATTCCTATCCGGGTCACGAATCACAAAAGCTAACATGATTAAGTCTCATGAACATATGCCAACATGGTATAATCTATACTTATATTTCATTTTCTAATTCCATACAAGCAATTAGTGTGAATGGTGATCAATCATTCAATATTTTTGCGCAACCATGATGGGCAATCCAATATTAAACATATAAACATTACAAACAGGTATACAAATATGGACTACACAATAAACTCCATTAGAATCCCATAATGGAAGTTAGTTCATTTATGAATAAACAACCATTATGGGATTTAAACCAAACATTGAAATAAGAAATACAAACAAGAGATATAAGAGAAATGACGAATCAAATCTGATAATCCTTGCTGCAAAGTCTGATTTCAAGCCAACTCAAGTCCACAATCATCACCAGAATGAAAACCAATATTTATAAGCGATCATCTAGAGAGAGAAGCTCAAAGAAATATAGAAAATGCTATAAACTCTCTTTAGCGTTCTAAACCCTAATAATTGAAAAAAAACTAATTAATTCATCTCAGGTAACCAACAAAATACGTCTCAAGATAGCAAACACGTTCCAGCTTTTCAAAATACAAAAGTCAGCATTTTAAACTAAGTGTGATGTACGTAGTATGCAGTATTACATTTGATTCATGATTCGGTATTGGTACAGTAAGTGTTCCTTTCGAGTGCATGGTGCGAGCGTGCCATGTCCCTTTGTTAATTTGGCGTTGCTGCGCGGTAGCTATTCTGCTTTTGTACTTCCTCTGGCGCGTCGTGTCTAGCTTTGATGGCAGCGCGGCTGCGCTGGTACTGCTTGTTGCCTGCTGGTGTTTGCTTTCTTCATTGCTGCTACTTGATTACTTCTTCTTCTTCACTTCTTTCTTCTTCATTTTGCCACTTCATTGATCCTCTAAGTGCCCTCCTCACATGCTTAAGTCTAGCTGCTATCTTCACTTTTGCACGAGCCTACCGTGCCTTGTCTTGCCATTTCCATTTCCATGCCAATTCCATGCCTTAGAATGCTTTAGGAGTTCCAACTATGCACATTGCAAAAAAAATACAAAAAGAAAATAAAACATACCAAAATTACTTGTGTTGAGCAAAATTCCAGTGAGTTGGTAACCAATAAATAGGTATAAAACCTACTTATCATATGGCAATGATGTTTTGTAAAATAGGTTTTTCAAACCCTTATGCTCAATAGTAATTGAGGCCTTTGATACTTCCATTTTATTAGTGTTCGGCTTGATTTCTTTTATTATTTTTGAGATGCGAAACATCTTCGAGAAAATAATATACATAGCAGCGCCGAACTCCTTGTAGGCATAAAAGCCATCTAAGGAAATTCAGACACCGTGAATAATGTACAATGTCAAGTATTTCACAATTGGCAATGTCCATCGGGAATCGAATCTAGATTCGTAAGATCTGTGATGATCACATGATTCCTAGGCTCACATGATAATGCAATATGTACAAAAACTAGAAAACGAACTAGATTTGAGTATATATGAGCTTTCTAGCTTCAACGGTTCCAGTTTAGTCACCATGAACCGGTTAAAGTGAGAATAGCCAGATTAAGACAAATCTAACCCAACAGATAAAATTCAACTGCCATGAAGTGAACTCCAGGCAGGACTTGAAATGTAGATATATATATATATATATAAACTGTAAAAGGCCACGAAGTGATCTCCAGGCCTGACTGAAATGTAAATATATATATATATATAAGTATTTACATATAAAAGTGGTAAACGCACCGAATGTGTATATCCAGGCTCAATCGAGTCGAATTCGAGAATATATATATATATATATATATATATATGTGTGTGTGTGTGTGTGTGTGTGTGTGTGTGTGTGTGTGTGTGTGTGTGTGTGTGTGTGTGGTAAAAGCTCCGGATGTATATCTAGGCTCAATCAAATAGAGTTTGATAACCGGAGATATATATATAAGTATTTATATTTATATATATTAAAAAGCGAACGCTTTCAGAATATTATATTCGGGCTCAATCGAGTCATAGCTCGATAATGATATATATATATATATATATATATATATATATATATATATATATATATACGCACACAAATACGACTCTCAATGTGAATAATTAAGTATTTGTGGATGAAAGTGGAGAAAGGCTTTAAGAAATCTGAAATGTCTTATAGTGGCCTGCCAAGAAGACTTTAGATGGCTTTAAATGAATGACTACTTGGTTTCCATCGGTAAAATATAACAAAACACAAGCTCACATGTGTTTAGAAAAAGAAAGCTCTCAGTTTAAAGTGTGTATAGAGTAAAATGGACAGGGTTTCCTCGCCTTTTCTCTTCTTAAAATGGCCACCCAAGCCCTCTATTTATAGAGGGGGGAGCCACAGTCTCATTTATGACGGCCATGAGTGCACACCTGACTACCGGTGCCCCGGCCGCATGGGCCCCCGTCGTCTCGAAGTACGTGCACGTATGCAACGCGTTGTCTGCTTGAACCTTCATAACTTTCAATCTGGGTATCCGATTGAGGCGTATAATACCTTTTCGGAATGTTGTTGTCGAGAGCTACACAATGACATAGGATAAGAGGTTGTACGAAGTCAGGAAGATGGGTCTATTACCAGATCTTCAGGTCTTCAAATTATATCTGGTGTGCTATTTTATGCAGTAGTCACTCGGGATTTGAAATATGGTTCTGGTAGGACACTTCTGTGTAGAATGTGGTATGAAATGTTGTTGAGACGGCATGTATGTGGGACCAAGGTGGCAAAATGATAATTTTTCCCCTCACCAAGGTTATCTCTGGCTCTGGGCTGATTTAGCAGCCATTGCTCAGGTTTATCTTTGAGATTGGGCTGTTGTGAGTACTGAATGTCCTCATGGTTATCTCTGAGGTTGGTTTGACCTCCCGGGGTTGACTTCGGGCACTAAACTTGATCTCCCGGGGCTATCTCCGGGATTGGAATTGATGTTATGGTCCTTCAGGCTTATCTCTAGAGTGTGAAAAAAGACGTTTTTGTCCTCCTGCATAGTTAGTAACAGAAAAACTAAATTTCGAGTGTCTACACATGACAAATAATTCTTGCTCGATATAAATCAAGAGCAACAAATTCAAATTTATAAGATTTGAATATTAAATAACTAAACATATTCTCCATCAAATTAAATAATTATATATGTTCGGATTTAATTGTAATGAAATAATTTATAGAAATGCAGTAAAACACAAAACTAAATTTGTCCACTAAAACTAAATAACAAACCAAACATTACTAAGTATATTTGTCACTGTAACATCATACAAAAAAATATCAAAAAGATCATTAAAAATATATCAAATATGCTACCATGCAAAAAAGAAATATATCAAAAGATCATTAGAAATATATCAAATATGCTAGCATGCCAAAAAGAAATATATCAAAAGATCATTAGAAATATATATTGATATAAAAAGCAATAATAAAACTAAAGACTATAACTATACATGTGACTTTTACTGAATAATTGTGAGCCATGACTAGCAATGATAATAGCTATAGATAAAATAATAGAAACATTTGTCTTCAGTGGTTTGAATTTGATGACTACCTATCTACTCTTATAACTTGTGTATGTAAAACAAGCATTATTAATCTACGACCATTATACACTACTATATGGTTATATATATATATATATATATATATATATATATATATGATTAAATTTAATTGTAATAAAACAATACTTACATTGAGTTGAGAGAACTCCTTTTCTAAAATTGGGTAGAACTCCGTGCTGATAACGTGTTATAAAATAATAGATAAAACAAGATGTATATCAAACAAGATGTATATTGATAATCTTTTGTATTCAAGTGGTCATCCACACTTTTCTTTCACTATGATATTTTTACATTTCCGATATATAAGCAACCATGGACATAATGGTTAATACCATTTTCTCATATGAGTGGTGGTCTATCTCTCTCTCTCTTCTATTCACTTGGCTACCACTTTTTCTTATTCTCATATCTCTACTATATGATACATATATATATATAGGGAAATGAACCATAGAAAACGTTAGTTCTGGGTACTATTTCAACTAACTGTTATCCAACCATCCAAAATTAGAGTGAATGGCTGAGATGAGGGCCTAATCGCTACTCCCTCTAGCGGCCAGTAAAATTATTTTATGTTAGCCATTACTTCTCTAACTGGCCAAATAAAAGCAATAGTGTTTTTGATTTGGCCATGTAGAAGATGGCGATGACAATATAAAAAATTTGGCTTAATTACTGATTATCCTAATTATCCTTATACATATTACTTATTAATCGGTAAAATAAAATAATAAAAAAATTCTAAGTATAATCAGTAATTATCCTTATACTTATTAATAAAATAACATATAAGGATAATTATTGATTATCGTCTTATGATTTTAATTATAAATAGGAAATAGTGATTGAATTTATATTATATTTCCTACCAAATATATAAACTCAATCACTATTTTCTTATTTATAATTAAAAATCATAAAACGATAATCGATAATTATTCTTATACATACTTATTTTGTTAATAAGTAGAATGATAAGTATAAAGATAATTACTGATTATCCTTATATTTTTTAATTATTTTATTTTACTGATTAATAAGTAGTATGTATAAGGATAATCAAGATAATTAGTAATTGTTAAATTTTTTATGTTGGTCATTCTTTTTCTAAATGGCGGTTAAAAAACACTGTTGCGTTTTAATCGCCACTAGAGGGAGTAATACAACATAAAAGAATGGTACAATTACATATTCTATTACATTTTTAATAATAATTACAACAATAGTTCACTCATAAAATATTTCCACAATTAATACACTTTTATATTTATTTACAATATTAGTGCAATTAGGATTCCTTAATTTAAGGAATTAGTATGCAATTAAAATTCCTTAATTTAGGGGATTAATATTGATTTACTTGTTAAATTAAATAAAATGGGTAATTTTGTACACATCTTTCTCTCTCCTCCTCCTAATTTTCTCCACCAGATTATTTTTAAAATCAAAAATCCGCCGCCGTTTACCGCCGAGTCCACTCCTAAAACTACCACTACTAGGCCACCTCCACCTCCTCAATGGCTCATTACTAGGCTGCCGCCGTTCACCGCCCCCGTCTCGCCATGGAAAAATACATGGGCTACAACTACACAAGGAGGAGCATCGCCGTACTGCAGGAAATGCTTTACATGCTTTGAGAAGCAAACTATCTGACCCAACTAATGTGTTACAGAGCTGGGATCCTACTTTGGTTAATCCCTGCACTTGGTTCCATGTTACCTGTGATTCCAACAACCATGTCATTCGCTTGTAACATCTTTTCTAATCTCTTTTTTATATATAAATATTTATAAATCCCAGTCCCCGTACGGCGACCACTGGCAGAACCTCCGCCGCCTTGGCCTTTACACAGGTAGGAGCATCGCATGCTGCCGATTTTTTGCCCATTTTGAGGTGGATTGATTATAATGGATCAATTTTTCATAATACAGTTGCATCGCATGCATTTTTTTTATAGTACAGTTGGTAGCCAAACATTCATACCAAGGTAACCAATTTAGTGTTATTAGGTTTCTAATTTATTTTTAAAAAATCTATTATAGATTTTTTTATTTAATAGTGCAGTTAGTAGCTAACACTTTATACAAATGTAACCAATTCAGTTTTATTGGGATACCAATTAATTAAAAAAAATGTATTGTAGATTTTTTTTTATATAATGCAGTTGGTAGCCAAACCTTAATACAAAGGTAACCAATTCAGTTTTATTGGGTTACCAATTAATTATAAAAAATCTATTATAGATTTTTTTTTCATAGTGCAGTTGGTAGCCAAACCTTAATATAAATGTAACCAACAAAAACTAAAATTGTTACATTTGAAAGTTTTGGTTACCAACTGCACTGAAATTTCTCTTGGTTACCCACAAAAACTAAAATTGTGACGCCCCCAAAATAGGTCCATTCCATCTAACCCATTCTGAGTCGCCAAATACATGGTACAGAAATAACTACAACTTTATTATTACAACATATAAACTGTGAGTTTAAATACAGATATTGCCATCTAGACAATATCCACACGCAAATAAATCCCCATCATAATTATTGATACATTATTTTACAAAATGGTGAGGACTACTAAACAACTCTCTCTAGAACCTTCATTCCATACCCGACTAGTACTCACTACATTCTCTCCTCCCGAGAAGAAAAATGGAACAACAAGAAAAAAGGTGAGCTCAACTAGCCCAAGTAAAGAATATTATGACTAAGATAATATACAACAAATTATCGTTAGTCTCCAACGAGGGAAAAATCTAATAGAATACAATAGACAATCGGTTTTAAATCAACAACTACAATGAAACAACAATTCATTAGAAGAGTTAAGTAGAGAATGCAAACTACTATCTTCTATATATGAATTTAAAAGTTCATCGTCGATATTTTATCCCGTAACATCAATCAATATATATCGGAATCAAATATTCATCTTTGCACCACAGCCAAAGATATTCATCGATTGGTCATGTTCGTCTAAACACTGCTCATCTTTGCACCACGGGCCAAAGATATTAATCGAAGAAGTCATGTTCATCTCAACACCTGCTCATCTTTGCGAAGACGGGCCAAAGATATTCATCAAGAAATCATTCATCTTTGCACCACAAAGCCAAAGATATTCAAGAATATCATCATTTAGGACCGAGGATGATGAAAAATATTTTAAAGGAAATGAATCCAGTGAAACAAAAGAACAATTATTAAGGATTCATATTTTAAACAATCCAAGTTCAAAAATACTTCATAAGTAATCAGAGTGGAATAAAATTCAAGAATGATCAAAACATGGATACAATCAAAGCTAGTATCCATAATAGATATTTTGGACAAAAAGAAGAAATTTTATTTTTCGGTGAATAGTGTCGTATTCGTGAATAGTGCCGTATACGTGAATAGTAACTCCGACACCAAAAGATAGAAATTTCATAAAAAAACATCTTCACGCTTCGTGAATAGTACTCGTGAATAGTAACTTGTGAATAGTAACTCATGAATAGTAACTCGTGAATAGTAACTCGTGAATAGTAACCCCGACATGAAAAAGTTCCAAATTTGATAAAAATTTCCAACCAATATTTTGGCATAATGATATTGAAGAAATAATATCATTTTGAATAAAATAACATCCTTACCTCGAAAGACAAGACTTTAGTTGAAACACCTGATATAGGCTATGACTTGAACTTCTTACTCAGATAATAAAGCGATTACTCAAAGTATACTCAAAATACTCACAAGAATATTTCGATATATAGAGAGAAAATTTCGGGTTTAAATTGTGATTTTCAATTCTAACCTAAGCACCCTATTTATAGAAAATGCTTAGTAACACTAAAGTAGAAAATTTAATATAATAAAATTATATATATTACAAATTCTCTATGCACACTTAGCATCTGAAATCAGCAATCCTAACACATGTTAAATGAGTCCCAACAATGTAAAAAAAACATTTTTGTAATTAAAAATATTTTAAACTTCTAAAAATTAATTATTTCGGAGCTTCAGAACTTCAATAATTCATAATAAATAGCTCTTTTATCAGAAAATTCGAATCTTGCGAGTTTTTATAGGAAATTCAATTCTCTACAACTTTGCAGAAGAAAGTTTTTCTAAAGTCCAAACAGAAATTGACCAAAATCCACAAACGGTCGATTTTACAGTCTATAATCAATTTTCGGTCAAGAAATGGGTCCACCAACACACAAAACATGTGTTAAACATTTAATCCAACAAAAATACTCTTCCTCCTAATTTATTCATATATCTCATATTCATTGTAAAAATATCATCATTAATATATTATTAAAATAATATATTTAAATGAATTATTTTATCAGAAAAAGATAAAATATTAATTTTCAACAATTGTCACATTAAAAATTTTCTCCATCTATATCCTCATAAAATCAATATTTTCTCATCATATAAATTAATAATTAATTATTCACAAATAATATTACGTAATCACATTATTGACAAACAAAGCAGTTCAAGAAAGAGGGGCTTTCAATAAGAATTTCTCCTTATTGGCCAAGCAATTAGTGACCAAACCTCTCCTTAGATGTAACTTTCTAGACATTGCCAATAATGTTATCTAATAATATTATTCAGATAATATGAATTATTGCTTCGATAATAAAAAATCACGTGTAATGACAATTATCAAACAACAACAATATAAAATATCAACGCAAAGCAATTATTGAATCAATAAAATAAAATACTTCAATAAATAATTAATGTAACCATTATTGAGTAGTGCCTTTCACGTAATAATCAATAATTGGTGCAATCTGATGCCATCTTGTTCAACAACGCGTGTATTAGTGTGTTTTAACCACCGGGTATTCCAACAAAGATAATTACTTGAATAACCACGCCAGTTATTTATAAACAACTTATATTTATCGTTTTCTTCATCCAATTGCTTTCCGCTATGGGGCCCACATAAGGTCAAGGCCAGTCGCATTTAATATTCCCGACGATAATGAATATTTTATAACCACTTGCTTATTCAAAATATTTTATGATTTTACCCATAACTATCCACATTAATCAAATCAACCCTTACTATTTCAAAATAATAAATAGAGAAAAATAAATTTCATTTATTAATAATTTGGGGTCTTACAACCTCCCTCCTTATGAAATTTCGTCCTCGAAATTGGACGTACATACCCTGTGTGTTTGAAAAGATGAGAATATCTCGCTTTCATTTCGTTTTCAACTCCCGTGTCATTTTCTCAATAGCATGGTTTCTCCACAAAACTTTAACTTGTGGTATAACCTCAGACACGTAGGACAAGTTCTTTCCTATCCAAGATCTTGACAGGTACCTCCTAAATGACGTTAAGTCTTTGACTATCTCGTCCGATTTTAAATCAATGACGTGGTTTGGTCGTCCACATATTTACGTAACATCGACACGTGAAAAGCGTTATGAACACGCGTCATACTTGGCGGTAAAACGAAGTCTATAGGCCACGGTTCCTATTCGATCGAGAATTTCAAATGGATTAATAAATCAAGGTTTGAGCTTTCCTCTCTCCTCACCGATTCTCGCTTTTGAAATAACAACTTCTTGTATCTTCTTCTTCATATTCATCAACTCCAGGTCTATAGTTTGATAAGCTTTAAATTTATTGATTAAAGTCGATTATACTCGTATATCATCACGTAGCTACTTAGAGTTTTCATCTCCATCTCTATTATTTGTAAATTATACTGAAATGAGTCTTTGACAATATCGCATTATCAGATTTCTTGTATACAATCTTCTACTCAACGTCGCTACCTACCACGTTCGCTTTCGGGATGGCATGGTCGTGAACATGTCTTTGAAATGAGTCTCCTCTTGAGTTCTTCAAGCTCCTCCCACATTCCTTGCTCCATTCAATTTTGTATATCTATCTAGTCACCGTGATTAATGGAATAGCGATTCGAGAATATCCTTCAACGAATCTCCGATAATAACCAACTAAGCCTAGAAAGCTACGATATTTCGATTCTCGACTTAGGTTGTTCTCAATCTGACTCATATCCCAACCTTGGATAAGACGTTACAATGACACCTATCGCTTTACTATCGCACTAATATGGTGTCCCCTACGAGAGAGTCGGCGGCTTTGCATTCCACAAAGGAAGTCACCAGATAAAGGCTCAGGTACCAAATTCTATAGTTGAATTTTTAACTCCTGAAGTTCAATAGGAGCCATTCGATATGAGATTTTAGAAATGAGTTTTGTACCGGGTTCAAAGTCGATACAAAATTTAATATCAGTCTTTGGGAGTAAACCAAGAAATTCTTCAGGAAATACGTCAGGAAAAATCAATAACAACAGGAATATTATTCAAATCTGACGTGTCTTTATTCAAATCCATAACATGGACTAAGAAAACTTGACATCCGTAATAAACGAATGACTTCATGGCTTGATATGAAAATGTTTGACTACAATGGTTTGATTGCTTGAATTCGAATAACAGGTTGCTTAGAAATATGAAAACTAACAACCTTACGAAAGTAATCAATTTCGACATGATGAGTAGTTAACCTTGAAATCACATCAAAAGCAAATATCTTTATAGAAATAAGGTTAACAGGTAATGTGATAGTGCCAACCTGAATCAAGCAAGATTTCTAAACAACGGATGTAATGAAAGTTTCTCCTAACGGAGTCTCCATAAATAGGTCAAAGTCTAATTTCTCCGTAGTCAAGTTCAAACGTTGAGCGTTGCAAAAAAGAGAGATAAAAGAATGGGTAGAACCAGTATCAGTAAGGTATAAACTTCGCAAGAATTTATAATTAACTAACCTGTGCTAACTTCGTTCGGGTTCCTCGATTTTGACCGGCCACGACAAACGCTTCTTCCAGAATCGTTGACTTTGACTTTTCGGGACATCCTTTGAGTCACCATTCACGCTTGGTGCTGGTTTCGATATCGCATAATCTCGAGCGATATGTCCTTCTTTTCCACAATTATAGCATACCTTAAACTGCTAGGCGGCTTAATGATATGTCCTCTTCCCGTGATTTGTAGCATATGACCGGTGGTCTTTCCTCCTCGAACCGATTGTTTCGGGCGCCGACGCCTTCACATGGTCGTTGTTGAATCTCCTCTTTTAAAATCTCCTCCCCGACTCGCTTCTTCTATTTTCATGGCCACGATTACCACCCGAGTGGTTACCGCCTTTGTCCGTATTCTTCTTTCTCTGCTTTGGTTATCGTTATTCGATGATCGCTATCTTTGTAGATGATCCTCGGTTATGGTTTCTCGAACGAGCATTTCGTTATCTCGCTTTCTAACAATCGAGCCCTGCTGACAACATCTCAATAGAGAGAAAATTTATGAGAAATGAGATCTTGACGACGCGGGTTTCAAACCTCTCTAAAACATCCGCGCCATACGCTCCTCATTCTCCACCAAATGAGGTGCAAACTCGATAACTCCGCGAACTTCTCATCATACCGGGACACCGCCATGTTATTCTCGCCTCAGCCTAATAAACTCCACTTCCTCGATATGACAAATACTTTCGGGGAAGTACTTGTCATTGAACTGTTTCTAAAATGTCTCCCATGACATGCCGAAAAATTTGGATGGGTACGCTTCATGATTCCCACCAAGAATCCGCCTCGTTCATCAACATAAAGGTGGCGAATGGAACCTTCATTCTCCACCGTGCATCCCAAGACATCGAATATCTTGGTAATTTGCTTGACCCACGTCTCCGCCTTTAATCGGATCCGGTTTTCCCCAGTGCACTCGTGGTCCCAACTCTTTGAACCGGCTTGGCTATGACCACCCTCAATTGCTATCATTTTCTCTTGTATTTTGAACACGAATCTCCTCGTCGATTTTTGCATGAATCGCAAAAGCTTCTAAACATCCCTCGTTCATCATCCGCTTTCGGTGGTGTTGTTCACAGGAGGTACATTGTCACTGCTGCAGACGTTCTCCTCGTTGGTCAAAAGACAGCATCTCCACGATCTCATTTACTCCACTGTTCATATTCTCACGACATTCTCAAATACCGCTATAAAACAAGGGTTAATTAAGGAAATGAATATATCACATACTATCCCCTATATCTTGACCAACTAACAAATAAGCTTAGGTAGGACACACTAGCGAAAGATTTACTCTGTCTCTCCCTCCTAGTTCTATTCCCCGATCTCCGCCAGAGATCATATCCTAAGCTCGATACCAACCGTGACGCCCCAAAATAGGTCCATTCCATCCAACCCATTCTCGAGTCGCCAAATACATGGTACGTAAATAACTACAACTTTATTATTACAACATATAAATCGTGAGTTTAAATACGAGATATTGCCATCTAGAAAATATCCACACGCAAATAAATCCCCATCATAATTATTGATACATTATTTTATAAAAATTGTGAGGACTACTAAACAACTCTCTCTAGAACCTTCATTCCATACCCCGACTAGTACTCGCTACATTCTCGCCTCCTGAGAAGAAAAATGGAACAACAAGAAAAAGAGTGAGCTCAACTAGCCCAGTACAGAATATTATGACTAAGATAATATACAACAAATTATCGTTAGTCTCCAACAGGAAAAAATCAAATAGAATACAATAGACAACCAGTTTTTAAATCAACAACTGCAGCGGAAATAATAATTCATTAGAAGAGTTAAGTAGAGAGCAAACTACTATCTTCTATATATGAATTTAAAAGTTCATCGTCGATATTTTATCCCCCGTAACATCAATCAATATATATCCGAATCAAATATTCATCTTTGCACTACGTGCCAAAGATATTCATCGATTGGTCATGTTAAATCTAAAACACTGCTCATCTTTGCACTACGCCAAAGATATTAATCAAGAGGTCATGTTCATCTCAACACTGCTCATCTTTGCGAAGAGGCCAAAGATATTCATCAAGAAATCATTCATCTTTGCACTCTGTGCCAAAGATATTCGAAGAATATTATCATTTAGGACCGAGGATGATGAAAAATATTTTAAAGAAAACGAATCCAAATTGAAACAAAAGAACAATTATTAAGTATTCAGATTTTAAACAATCCAAGTTCAAAAATACTTCATAAGTAATCGAGTGGAGTAAAATTCAAGAATGATCAAAACATGGATACAATCAAAGCTAGTATCCATAATAGATATTTTGGACAAAAAGATGAAATTTCATTTTTCTATTGAATAAAGGTCGTATTCGTGAATAGTGTCGATACGTGAATAAGGTCGATACGTGAATAGTAACTCGACACCAAAAGATAGAAATTTCACAAAAAAAACATCTTCACACTTCATGAATAGTACTCGTGAATAGTAACTCGTGAATAGTAACTCATGAATAGTAACCCCAACAAAAAAAAGTTCCAAATTTGATAAAAATTTCCAACCAATATTTCTAAGATAATGATATTGAAGAAATAATATCATTTTCGAATAAAATAACATCCCTTACCTCGAAAAACAAGATTTTAGTTGAAACAGGATATAGGCTATGACTTGAACTTGCATCAGTATAGCAATACTCAAAGTATACTCAAAATACTCACAAGAATACGCCGATAATATAGAAAAAGAAAACTTGGGTTTAGGTGTGATTTTCAATTCTAACCTAAAGACCCTATTTATAGGAAAATGCTTAGAACACCAAAGTAGAAAATTTAATATAATAAAATTATATATATTACAAATTCTCTACGCACACTTAGCATCTAAAATCAGCAATTCTAACACATGTTAAATGAGTCCCAACAATGTAAAAAAATGTTTTTGTAATTAAAAATATTTTAAACTTCTAAAAATTAATTATTTCGGAGCTTCAGAACTTCAATAATTCATAATAAATAGCCATTTTATCAGAAAATTCGAATCTTGCAATTTTTTATAGGAAATTCAATTCTCTACAACTTAGCAGAAGAAAGTTTTTCTAAATTCCAAACAGAAATTGACCAAAATCCATAAACGATCAATTTTACAGTCTATAATCAATTTTCGGTCAAGAAATGGGTCCACCAACACACAAAACATGTGTTAAACATTTAATCCAACAAAAATACTCTTCCTCCTAATTTATTCATATATCTCATATTCATTGTAAAAATATCATCATTAATATATTATTAAAATAATATATTTAAATTAATTATTTTATCAGAAAAAGATAAAATATTAATTTTCAATAATTGTCACATTAAAAATTTTCTCCATCTATATCCTCATAAAATCAATATTTTTCTCATCATATAAATTAATAATTAATTATTCACAAATAATATTATAGAATTACATTATCGACAACCTTACATATTCCTAAGAAAGAGGGGCTTTCAATAAGAATTTCTCCTCATCTAGCGCAAGCAATTAGGTGACCAAACTCTCCTTGTATGTAACTTTCAGACATTGCCAATAATGTTATCTAATAATATTATTCAGATAATATGAATTATTGCTTCGATAATGGAAAATACCGTGTGTAATGACAATTATCAAAACAACAACAATATAAAATATCAACGCAAAGAATTATTGAATCAATAAAATAAAATCTTCGAACAAAGAATTATCAGTAACCATTATTGAGTAGTGACTTTTATGTAAGAATCAATAATTTGTGCAATACCGTATGCCATCGCTCAACAACGCCGTATTAGTGTGTTTTAACCAACCCGGGTATTCCAACAAAGATAATTCAGTAATAACCACGCCTGATTATTTATAAACAACTTATATTTATCGTTTTCTTCATCCAATTGCTTTTCCGCTATGGGGCCCACACAAGGTCAGGCCATAAATATTTAATATTCCCCGACAGCATTTAATATTCCATTGACCTCAAACAAATATTCTAGAAGACGATAATGAATATTTTATAACCACTTACTTATTCGAAATATTTACGTATTTTACCCATAATTATCCACATTAATCAAATCAACCCTTACTATTTCAAAATAATAAATAGAGAAAAATAAATTTCATTTATTAATAATTTGGAGTCTTACAAAAATGGTTATATTTGTTTAAATATTTGGATACCAACTGCACTAAAATTTATCTTTTTCCCCTTTTAATTTCTGGACTAAATCAACCTTCGTCATAATGGCAGTTGTGGCTGGCGTCCATGGTGTTGAAGCGGCGGCGAAGGGGAGGAGGAAGATGACCGACGAAGGGGAGGAGGAAGATGACGTTGCCAAACTTTGAATATTTGAATTTTAATTATTATTTTTGAATTTGAATTTGTTTTGTTTGTTAGATCCAAGTTATTTGAATTTGAATTATTAATTATGGTAGTTATTTCTCCTTTCCTAAATTAAGGAATTCTAGTTGCACTAATATTGTAAATAAATATAGAAAGTGTATTAATTGTGTAAATATTTTATGAGTGCACTAATAGTGTAATTACTTTCTAAATGTTGTATACTTATGTAAAGGACCCTAAATGAATTTGGTTGGTCGCTAGAGGGAGTAGCGGTTGGGTCCTCATCTTAGTTATTCACTCTAATTTTGGACGGCTGGATAACAGTTAGTTGAAATAGTACCCAAAAATATAATTTTTGATAAATCATTTCATATATATATATATATATATATATATATATATGGAGAGAAAGAAATGGAAAATGAAGAGACAGGGAGAGGAAGAGGCAACAATGCCAAAGGTCCAAAGGTTTTCTAACAGTACTTATTTTGTTTTCAAAATATATTACTCCCTCTGTTCCTAAAATGATTGTCGTTTAAGGTTAATGCACACAGATTAAAAAATATAATTAATATCTAGCGAAAATACTATACTACCCTTATTAATTGCCTCAACCAATTATTCTCCTCCCAATGGTTCTTATTCTTATTCAACCAATTACTACTTGGATTATAGCATTAAATTGAATAAGAATCATTGGGAAGGGAAGAAAACTTTAAATAGAAGAAAGTTTTAAATAAAGGTAAAGTAGAAAAAAAATAGCTAATGTGTATTGATAAACTCAAAACGATAATCTTTTTGGAACAAAAATTACTTCCTAAAACAACAATCTTTTAGTAACGAAGGGAATAATATTTAAAGAGAGTGAGAGAGGAATAGCATTAATTTGGTTACTTGCTTTTGTACAACGTCCATATAGCTAGTGATAGTTTGGTGCTTGCATGCGTTTGGAGACGTTTGAAATAAATTACTTGTTAACAAACAAGATTTTTATGTATTTTTTAATTTTCAAAGGCACCCAACACCTCAGAAACCAGTGACAAACAAGAACATAGAACTTAACCTAAACCCTTTGAGAATTGAACTTTTTGTAAGGTTATTAAATAAATCTGTAACAAAATTTGAACCCTGTACCTCCATGATTAGGACATTGACTAATGTTTTTTGACTCCAAAATAAAATGATACCTTCATTTCAAAGTGAGTTTCATTAATTTGTTGGATTAAGTTTTGTCATGCTAAACTGAAACAATTATTAAAAGTTACTTTTAAGTGAGTCTACGACAAATGTTATTATGCCTAAAAATAAAATATTATTAATTTTTTCTATGCAAGTTTAATCAATTTATCAAATCCTATTCTAAAAGAGCATTGTTATGTGATTACGTCCTCTCATGAAAATCATTTCAAATGTTAGCAAAGTAGATTTCATGACAGTTCAAGTTGACCTGCATTCAGAATGATTTTTGAAAAAGAGAGCAGATTCTCTTTAAAATTGACCGATAAATTAGAGAGACAGATATGTAATTCAGTAAATTAATATTAATTTCAAATTTTTAAGAAATTACTATTAAAAAAAGTGAAAACCTATTAAAATTTTATTGAAGTTGCAACAATCTAATTCCAATTTCGGGTTTTTTGGTTTCAAAAAATCGATTTTCTTGATTTTCTCCCTTTTGATTTTCTTGATTTTTCTTCTCATTTTCATCTTTTGGTTCAAACCTTACCTAGAATCATAATTCATATAATTACTTAACACCTAATAACCCAATCAAAATTATTTTATATATAAGTTTTTGTTACAAAGATTCAATAACATGCGCACTCATTATCCTCACTGCAGGTATTCGTCCAAAATCAGTTAAATGAACTGCTCACAAGATTAATAAAGTAGAGTAGAACAAGGCTTTGTGATTGTGCTTAGTGATTGTGAGTTGGATCGATACAAAATTATGATTTCATCTAATCGCACTTAACATATTTATATGACAGGTTAAATGTCAATGATCCAAGCCCTACTAGGGGTGAAGACTAGGTAAGGGTGTAAACGAATCGAGTCGATCCAAGTATTGAGTTGTTTCACAAAATTTATCGAGTATAAAATAAGATTTGATTGAGGCTCATTTAGCTTCCAAGTCGAAAGACGATTCGAGTGAAAGACGATTAGAATCGAATTTTGTTAGATTTGAACTTTTCAAATGAATATGATCCAGTTATCAATAGAAAATTATAATTTGAGGAGGTTCGACTAATTTATCGAACTTTAAAATTTGTTCACATTTGACTCATTTATATTTCGAAGTGAAATTTCTAATCGAACTTTTTAGTCGGCGAAAATAAGTCATTTAATCAAGCTCGAATCGTCATTCATTTCATTTACCCTTTAAAGTATAAAAGATTAGATTGGGGTCAATTGACCCAACTAAAATTATATATATATATATATATATATATATATATATATATATATACGGTCAGATCATAAGATCACTTCTCTTTATTTTTGTTGTCGCTTTTTTTAATGACGGACCTGATGATTCGATTAATATACAATCGTTGTTCTATACTTTTAGCGACTATTTATATGTTGTCCGTCTAAAAGTATAGAAGACTATTGTATAATAATCAAACCGTCGTCGGTCCGTCGCTAAAAAGGGGTGAGCACGTAATAAAGATAAGGGTAGATGACTGATCCATATATATATATATATATATATATATATATATATATATATGATGTAATAGATTTTTTTTGTGTAATTTAGTAATTTGACCTAATTGATTTTTTTTTTATATATTTATGATGTAATAAATTTTTTGTGGGTGTAATTTAGCAATTTGACATCACTAAAATAGTAATTTTACCTAATTTATTTCTTTTTAGGCATTTGGGAAAAAAGATAGTAATATTACCTAATTGGGACCCTAATTTTATTTGGGTTTTCTGTAAGACCCCAACTTTTTATGAATAAAGATTTAAATTTTTTTAAATGTTATTTTGAATAATAAGGTGGGGATTTGTTATAATGCTATAGTTATGGGTGATATGTGCAAATTTTGTAAGTAAGCAAGTTGTCATAAAATATTCGTTTGGTGGGGAATATTCGTATGACCAAGACAATCATTGGTGGACCTCACAATGAGTAAATGCCTGATATAAAGTTTACGTAAATAACATTTTATAAAAATAACGGTAAAACTTCAACCGTTAATCGTTGAAATAATTCGATGATAAAAGTACAATGAATACGCGCTGGTCGCATGAAGAAGACACAAGATATTATAAAGATATCCGATTATTGATTCTACGTAAGAAGTCACTTCGGTTTCATTTAATAATTGCTTGGTGAATCTTTGCGATAGTATCTCGTATTATTAATTCAATTATTATCACAATATCATCTGTATAATATTTTATATTATTAAATCAATAATTGAGACGACATAGTTATTCATATTATTATTTGTATTATTGACAATGACTAGAAAGTTCTGTCGAGAAAAGGGATTAGGTTATTTAATTGTGTGCCAATAAAGAGAAATCCTTATCGGAAAGCCCCCTCTTTTCTGGGAACGATCTGGGTGTCAATACTGTGAGTTATAATATGAATGATGAATAATTGTTGAAAGATCATGTTGATTAAAAATAAGAATAATAATTGATGAGTGGAAGATGTTTGTTTAATATTTTTTTTAATTGGTATTTTTTCTATTTTGGAATATGCGAATTGATTTACAGAGGGGTGGCCCTCAATTACCTTCAAATGAGGTATTTGTTTTTATTTTGATTTGGCAGACATGATTTTCAAGGAATGGACCTTATTGGCCAAATTTTCTAATGATGCATTTACTATTCAATAACTTATGAATGAGGGTGCTCCCTCATTGGACCATATCTCCAAATTGGTATATTGATAGTCTTTCCTCATTGGTCAAAACTTTCAAAAGAAAATACTGATAAGTTGAAACCCGTGAACTTCGTCCGAATTTTTTTTACTGTGCGTCCGTGATTAGTTTTAAATAATGTCCTGCCATTCTCCTATAAATAGGATTCTTAGTTAAGAAATGAAAATCAAACCAGAATCAGAGAATTCTTCTTCTATAATATTGTGCGTATTTCATTCTAGTACGTAAAAGGATACTTTGAGTGTAGCAAATAGTGCATGTTTTTGTGACGTCCCCAAAATTAGGTATACGTCACCCATCTTGGGTCGCCACTTATGTGAGACCCCAGATTTTATTAATAAAGATTTAAATTTGGTCGAAATAATTTTTTAATATTATGGTGTGAATTTGAGATAATATTATAGTTGTGGGTAGTATTTATAAATTTTGCAAAGTATCGCAAGTGGTTATATTATATTCGATTGGTCAGGGGAATATTCGGTTTAGCGAGGGAATATTCAGACAACTACTCAATCATTGGTGGACCCTAGCAATGTAATTATTGTCGGATTGAGAAAACGACAAAAATATTTTATTAAAATAACTATGGAAGTTTTACCGTTGATCTTGTTGAACTACTCGGTAGTAAAAGTACAAGATGTACGTGTGGTTGCATAGTAGATTATATGGAATTGATTATCGATGCCACATGGTGAAGTCACTCGGTTTGATTCCATTATCACAATTAATAATATGAATTATTATAGCGATAATGACGTTTTGTTTTATTCATTATTATTAACGTAATAAAGCGAAGAAACATCTTTTTATATAAAATAGAATACTTTTATTAAAGTTATTCTATAAATAGAATATATTATATTTTATTACGATAGTGTTGCATAGTGTTTTGATAAGATTGCATAGTGTTTGCGATAGTAAAATATTTTTATATAAATAGAATATATTATATTTTATTTAAAAGATTTTTCTTTAAATATGGACCGTCAGATTAAAGTAAATCAATCTGACCGTTCATGGATTAGTTCTTACGCATTCCATTTTTTCTATAAATGAAGCTCATTCCTTCATTATTTTCTTACTTAATTCATCAAACTCTGTAGAGAGAATTATAGAGAAGTTTATAGAGAAAATTATAGAAAGAAGAAGAGTATTCTCGCTACTTCACTACTTCTATATTCAGCTTCTTTTTACGGTAAGTGGGTGTTATTCTTTCTTCGAAGAGAACTTCATTATTCCATTCATTATTATTCATTTGAATAACTCGTAAAAGTGGCATACCCTATACATAACTTGTGATACTTGGCATACCCTATACTTGGTGAAATCCTTATGTTATTCCATTCTTAATTATTCTCATTGAATAACTTTTATAATGCTTGATTTACCCTATACTTGGTGACATTCTTCTATTATTCTCATTGGAACATCCATGCTCGTGTGTTTTACACAGGACTGGTTCCGCTTTTTTATTATTATGTTGGAACATCCCATCATGTGTTTTTACACGGACTGGTTAAAATCTTTATCATTCTCGTTGGAATATCCTATTCGTGTGTTTTACACCGGATCTCGGTTCCATCTTTATTATTACGTTGAACATCCTGCCGGTGTGAATTTCACCCGACCCAGCCCGTTATTATTATTACGTTGAATAACATCATGCTGTCACAAGTACCGCATGCATGGTGATTTCTTTTGTTATTCCATTCTTTATTATACCCGGGTTAGTTAAAACTTGAACTTCTATACTCCATGAAATTAGTAGAATATCCTTGATATTTGCGCTTCATCCAAAGATCTTTTCATGGAAATATTCTTCCGATCATTCTTGAATTTTACTCTCTCACTTAAACAAAGATCATATCGACAATTTGGACGTTAATAATTCATGGATTAAATAATTCTTGAACTTGTTTTATTGAATTATTATGTCATTGTCATCATCCTCATGTTATATTATGTTATCTTTGGCTTACGTGCATAGATGAACTTAGTATGATTATGACCTGAGGATCATTCAGTATAATCATGACTTGATATAAATGATGTGACAAAAAGTCCTCGGTGGCTTTGTAATGCAAATGATGGATAGTTTTGGTATGATTATGACTGTGGGTGATTCTAGTATAGTCATGACCATTGATAATTTGATGAAAATCCTTGACCGTGGTACGTGGATGATTAGATGTGGTGGTTTATTTATTGTCGAGTCTCAAACGATAAAAATTGATGAAAACCTTTTAAACCTAAAAGATAGTAGACTTTATTCTCTACTTGACTCTTTTAATGGATTACTTATTCCACCAATAGCTTAAACCGGTTGTTCATTGTATTTCATCGTTTTAACATCGTTCAAGGCTAATGATAATTTATTCTCGCATTATCTTAGTCATAATATTTCTTCTTGGGCTAGTTGAGCTCACCTTTTCTTTCACCGTTCTCTTCGTGAAATGAGAACATAGCCTGGGACGAAGTCTGGGAACGAAGTAATGGTCGAGAGGATGGCATTAGTAGTCCTCACTATTCGTGAAATAGTGTGATAATAGTTGTAATGAGGACTCCTTTTGAGTTTGTATAATATCTAGTAGACAATATTTGTATTCAAACTCACAGCTTTATGTCGTATTGCATACGACGCTTATATTAGTAAGTTGTATTTGAATTTATGTACCATGTAAGTGGCGACCCAAGATGGGTGATGTATACCTAATTTTGGGGCGTCATAGTTGGTATCGAGCTTAGGATATGATCCTCGCTAAGATGCGAGATAAGAACTAGGAGGAGAGACGGGAATTCCTTCGCTAGTATGACCTATCTAAGTTTATTTGGTATTTGATTGGTTCGACGAGTATAGTGATAATATGTTGCATGTCAATTAACCCTTATTTTATGGCGGTGTTTGAAAATGGCATCCCAGAATGTTGAAAATAAGCAATGAAGCACATGAGAGTGTTGATTCAATTCAAACAAAAGGTAACGACCAACAACACGATAATTATCATACTTCGGTGGCAACGATTATCGTAACAATGATAACCATCGTGGGGAAATTATCATGCTAAGAATGGTAACCACTTGGGTGGTAATCATGGCAAAGATAATAGAAGTGGAAATTTCAAGAAGAGAAGGTCATTTAGCTCGATTTTGTCGATAGTGAAGTCAAGTCCAATTGGGATGGTGGCACCAAAGCGGACACGGACAAAACAAAGTCTGTGGTTTCAGGAAGAAGCTTTTTCGTGACTTCTCAAAAAGTGGGTAACCCGAACGGTTAGCACGTCAAGTTAGTTAATTAAATTCTTCTTGAAGTCTATACCTTATTAGATACCGGTTCTTCCCATTCTTTTATCTCTCTTGCTTGCGCTCAACGCTTAAATTTGACTCAGGAGAAATTAGACTTTGATTTATCTATTGAAACTTCGTTGGGAGAAACCTTCGTTACCTCCATCGCTTATTAATCTTGTTGTTTCAAATAAACACTTTCACGTTAATTCGTCGATCTTATCTCTTTGAAAATACTTGCCTTTGAGGTAATTTTTGAAAACGATTGATTAACTACTTATTATTCTTTTCGTAAGGTTGTTAGCTTTTATATTTATAACAAACCTCGTTATACTTAATTCAAAGTAACCAAACCCTAAAGCTAATCATTGTAATATCGCCATAAGTAAAGAGCTCCGAACCTTTCGTTGTTGACTTCCTTGTGTGGAATGCATCAGGCGGGACTCTTCAGAGGTACATCGTGAATGAAGATGGCAAGGTTATAGGTATCATCATGAGGTACTATCTAGGTTAAGGGATAGAAGTCACGGTTGGTATCAATGTGACGTACTATCCAAGTCTTGGATAAGAGTCGCGAGATTTGTGACGCCCCAAAATAGGTATACATCACCATTCCGAGTTGTCAATACATGGTACGTAAACAACTACAACTTTATTATTACAACAAGAAATCGTGAGTTTGAATACAAATATTATCTTCAGACAATATCTATACTCAAATAAATCCTCATCACATTTATTGATACATTATTTTACAAAATGGTGAGGACTACTAAACAATCCTTTCTAAAAACTTCATTCCATACCCCGACTCGTACTCGCTATATTCTCGCCTCCTGAGAAAAATGGAACAAAAAGGAAAAAGGGTGAGCTCAACTAGCTCAGTAAAGAATATTATGACTAAGATAATATACAACAAATTATCGTTAGTCTTCAACAGGGGAAAATCTAATAGAATACAATAGACAACAAACTTTAAATCAATATTCGCAGCGGAAATAATAATTCATTAGAAGAGTTAAGTAGAGAATGCAAACTACTATCTTCTATGTATGAATTTAAAAGTTCATCGCTCATCTTTTATCCCCGTAACATCAATCAATATACATCCGGAATCAAATATTCATCTTTGCACTACTGTGCCAAAGATATTCATCATTGGTCATGTTCATTTAAACACTGCTCATCTTTGCACTACTGAGCCAAAGATATTCTTCGAAATCATTCATCTTTGCACTCACAAAGCCAAAGATATTCTTAAGAAATCATTCATCTTTGCACTCACAGCCAAAGATATTCCATAATATCATCATTTAAGATCGAGGATGATGAAAATATTTTTTAAAGAAACGAATCCGGTGAAACAAAATGACAAGGATTAAGGATTAAGGATTAAGGATTCGACTTGGTTTTATCCACGTCCAAAAATACCTCAAAATAATCATAGTGGTGTAAAATTCAAGAATGATCAAAACATTTATACAATCGAGCTAGTATCGAGAATAGATATTTTGGACAAAAAGAAAAAATTTTATTTTTCTATGAATAAGGCAAGTATACGTGAATAAGGTCAGATATCGTGAATAAGTCAGTATCGTGAATAGTAACTCTCAGACACCAAAAGATAGAAATTCCACAAAAACATCTTCACGCTTCATGAATAGTACTTTCGTGAATAAGAACTCGTGAATAAGAACTCGCTGAATAAGTAACTCGTGAATAGTAACTCATGAATAGTAACCCATGAATAGTAACCCCGACATGAAAAAGTTCCAAATTTGATAAAAACTTCAGATCAACATTTCAGTATAATGATATTGAAGAAATAATATCATTACGAAAAAAAAAATATCCCTTACCTCGAAAGATTAGTACTTCTAGCTGGAATACCGGGTATAGTCTTTCAAGGAACTTTGCACTGCCTAACAATACTCAAAGTATACTCACAAGAATACGCTCAATATATCGAGAGAAATATAGAGAAACTTGAGTTTGGTGTTTTTCAATTCTAACCTAAGCACCCTATTTATAGGAAAATGCTTAGAACAATCAAGCGTAAAATTGAATATAATATTAATATATTTTTACATTTTCTTTAGCCCACCATAGACAACTGATCTCAGCCCATTTGAATCACATGTGAGGCCAACTTAGTTGCAAAAACGTTTTTCTCAAAATAATTAACTAAAACTCCCAAAAATTAATTATTTCGGAACTTCGGAACTTCAATAATTCATAATAAATAGCTCTTTCATCAGAAAATTCGAATCTCGCGAGGTTTTATAGGAAATTCAATTCTCTACAACTTTGCAGAAGAAAGTTTTTCCAAATTCCAAATAGAAATTGACCGAAATCCACAAACGGGTGATTTTACAAGCTATAATCAAATTTCTATTCAATAATTGTGTCCACCAACACACAAAACATGTGTTAAACATTTAATGCCACAAAAATACTCTTCCTCCTCATATACTCATATATCCCACATTCATTGTAAAATATCACTTAGTTAATATATTATTAAAATAATATATTTAAATGAATTATTTTATCGTCGAAAAAGATAAAATATTAATTTTCAACAATTATCATTTTAAAATTTTCTCCATCTATATCCACATAAAATTAATATTTTCCTCATCATATAAATCAATAATTAATTATTCACAAATAATATTACGTAATCACAATATTGACAACCGTGAAGCTTCCAGAAAGAGGGGCTTTCCAATAAGAATTTTCTTCATTGGCGCTGCAATTAGATGATCAAACCTCTCCTTGATGTAACTTTCTAGACATTGCTAATAATGTTATCTAATAATATTATTAGAGATAATATGAATTATTGCTTCGATAATGAAAAATATCGTGTAATGACAATTATTGAAACAACAAGAATATAAAATATCAACGCAAAGCAATTATTAACTCAATATAAAATCGAATCAAGAATTAATCGTAACCATTATTGAGTAGTGCCTTCTTACGTAAGAATCAATAATTGTGTGCAATCTTTGTGCTACACGCTCAACAACGCGTATTAGTGTGTTTTAACCAACCGGTATTCCAACAAGATAATCTGGTAACAACTACTGTAGTTATTTAAAAACAACTTATATTTGTCGTTTTCTTCATCCAATCACTTTCCGTTATGGGGCCCACACATGGCTGCGCCGTTGTACGAATATTCCCCGACAGTATGAATATTCCACGACCAAACGAATATTCCCCGACGATAATGAATATTTTATAACTACTTGCTTATTTTGAAATATTTGCGTATTTAACCCTTAACTATCCACATTAATCAAATCAACCCTTACTATTTCAAAATAATAAATAAAGGAAATTCCTTTTTATTTAAAAAAAAAATTTCGGGGTCTTACAGTATTGAATGATATTTCTATTATTAATAAATTTCCTGGCGTATTCTTGAAGACTTCTTAGCCTACTTAGAGCGTAAAATCGAATTTTGTATTGACTGATAAGATAAAAAACCATTTCTTAAATCCTCAAATATTTCTTCAACTAAAAGGATCATTTATTTAGAATTATGATGAAAGTCATAATAAAAGCATTGGACTAATGAAAATCATGGGTATATGAAGTATTAGTAAGTGTTATGATGAGTTATGTTGGTTATTATGTGAAAACATGAAAGTTTCTTAGAAATCACAAAGAGTTGAAAATCAGATTTTGGTGAAAAATGTAACATGAAATTCAATTGACCATATCTCCTATTATATTTTGAATTTTTGAGCGTGGTCAAGTCCTAGAGTTAGATCTATGAGTTACCTAACTAATCCAAGTGGAATTACTGGAAAAGGTGTTGTAGATTTTTATGTGGACTGATTTTAGCAAAGGAGGCCAAAGCTGTAAATTTCGAAAATGCTACTGCCCAGAAACTTTAAGGGACTGTTTCGGCCACTAAAATTATGAGAAAAATTCAAGTCTTTTGGGACATGAAAGTATATGGTATAAAGTACATCCTGTCCAAAAATGAGCTCATTCTGACTTAAAATGAGCAAGTTATGACTATTTCAATATTTAGGTTTTTTCGACGAAAAACGCTATAACCGGAGTTCTATAACTCCGATGACCATGAAATTTAAACTGGAGGCTCACGTTAACATGTGTAAGGTCCTTCAAAGATTTGGGAATTTTTGGAGTTAAACTTGAGGTAGCTAATTTCTTAAGGAATTAATTAAAAATTGATTTTTGAAAAATAGTAAATGAATTTTAAAAATTCCGAGAAAAATTTATTTTCATTATGGGACTATATTATGCTAAATCCCAGAAAAGAAATATTTTTGGGACTAATTTGGTATTTTTCATGAAAATAGTTTAGTTACGAACATATGAGTTAAATATGTTATGTGAAGTAACAAAGTTGAAAATAGGATTTTATGGCTAAAGAATCCTATATAGAGTATATGCATATTTTTTGATGAGGGATTTGATAATTGGTGATGATATTTTATGAGTATGGCATTTTGAATGATTAAATGCATTATATGGTAAAGCGTAAACAATTAAGATAAATTATTTATAAATTTAGAAGTGATTAAAATATTGTTATAATATTAATGTTATTAGATTATGAGATTATTAAGTGATTGATAACATGGGGATATTCTTGAATCCTGGATAAATTATATTATAAATGTTTAATATTTATCCTTTATCTCATTTGATTGATTCTTTATATCATTATCCTCGTATGTTTATATTACGTTGAAAGTCATCTCGCGGGCTTTGTTGTGCATAGATGGACTTGGTGTGATTATGACCGAGGATTGTTCGGTATAATCATAATCAGTAATTGAAAACACAATTATCTTTGGCCGTAGTGCATGGATAATTTGTGGTCGTGATATTAATGAATACACAATTATCTTTGGTAGTAGTGCATGGATAATTTGTGGTCGTGATACTTAATGAATACACAATTATCTTTGGTAGTAGTGCATGGATAATTTGTGGTCGTGATATTAATGAATACACGATTATCTTTGGCCGTAGTGCATGGATAATTCGTGGTCGGATACTTAATGAATACACGATTATCTTTGGTAGTAGTGCATGGATAATTCGTGGTCGTGATATTAATGAATACACAATTATCTTTGGTAGTAGTGCATGGATAATTTGTGGTCGTGATACTAATGAATACACAATTATCTTTGGTCAGTAGTGCATGGATAATTTGTGGTCGTGATCTTAATGAATACACAATTATCTTTAGTAGTAGTGCATGGATAATTTGTGGTCGTGATCTTAATGAATATACAATTATCTTTGGCCGTAGTGCATGGATAATTTGTGGTCGTGATACTAATGAATACACAATTATCTTTGGCCGTAGTGCTTGGATAATTTGTGGTCGTGATACTAATGAATACACAATTATTTTTGGTAGTAGTGCATGGATAATTTGTGGTCGTGATACTAATGAATATCCTTGGCACGTAGGGCGGGGATGATTCGATGATATGGATTAATTATTGGTGAGTCTCAAAGAATGAAATATTAATTCATGGATGTGGTAAAAGTCATCTTTGGTAGTAGTGCATTGATAGACTTGGTATGATTATGACTCATGAGGATTATTCGGTATAATCATGATCAGTAATTGAAAACACGAATATCTTTGGCGATTGGTGCATGGATAATTCGTGGTCGTGATACTATTATTCGCTGCGTCTTAGCATTATTGGTTTTCTGGGTTGTATATCTTAAGCTCAGTAGTGCAAAAATGAATTGTTAATGAATAGCTTTGGCGATTTCAAAGATGAATTTAATATTTTAAGCGATAAAGGTATTCAAGGTATCCTCATCTCTTTATCATACAGTCACGTACCTAATTTGAAGAAATTCCATAAGGAGGGAGATTGTGAGACCCAGATTTTATTAATAAAGATTTAAATTTGGTCGAAATAATTTTTAATATTATGGTGTGAATTTGAGATAATATTATAGTTGTGGGTAGTATTTATAAATTTTGCAAAGTATGCAAGTGGTTATATTATATTCGATTGGTGGGGAATATTTGGTTTAGCGAGGAATATTAAATACAACGGCTCAATCATTGGTGGACCCCAGCGAATTATTGTCGGATTGAAAACGACAAAAATATTTTATTAAAATAACTATGGAAGTTTTCTGGTTGATCTTTGTTGAACTACTCATTAGTAAAAATGCGATGTCGTGTAGTTGCATAGTAGACAAGAAGCACATTATTGATTGATTATTGATGCCTATGTGAAGTCACTCGGTTTGATTCCATTATTGTCGATTAATAATATGAATTATTATAGCGATAATGACGTTTTGTTTTATTCAGTATTATTAACGTAATAAAAGCGAAACATCTTTTATATAAAATAGAATACTTTATTAAAGTTATTCTATAAATAGAATATATTATATTTTATTATGCATAGTGTTGCATAGTGTTTTGCATAGTATTGCATAGTGTTTGCATAGTAAAATGTTTTATATAAATAGAATATATTATATTTTATTTAAAAGATTTTTCTTTAAATATGGATAAAGTCGATTTAAAGTAAATCAATCTGGACCATTCATGGATTAATTCTTATGCATTCCATTTTCCTATAAATGAAGCTCATTCCTTCATTATTTTCTTATGAATTCTTTGAAACTACAGAGAGAAATTATAGAGAGAAGCTATAGAGAAAATTATAGAAAGAAGAAGAGTATTCGCTTACTTCACTACTTCTATATTAGGTTCTTTTACGGTAAGGGGTGTTATTCTTTCTTCTTGAAGAGAACTTACATTATTCCATTCATTATTATTACATTGGAATAACTTTGTAAAAGTGGCGTACCTATACATAACTTTGTATCGTCGTGGCATACCCTATACTTGGTGAAATCCTTATGTTATTCCATTCTTAATTATTACATTGGAATAACTTTGTATCTGTGATTTACCCTATACTTGGTGACATTCTTCTATTATTACATTTGGAACATCACATGCGTATGTGTTTTACAGGACTGGTTAGATTTTATTATTATGTTGGAACATCACATGCATGTGTTTTACAGGACTGGTTAAAATCTTTATCATTCTGTTGGAATATCCTATACGTGTGTTTTACAGGATGCGGTTCCATCTTTTATTACTACATTGGAACATCTTGTCGGTGTGAATTTCACGACTGGTTAAGATTATTATTATTACATTGGAATAACACAATACATCTGCAATCTGCATGCATGGTGATTTCTTTTGTTATTCCATTCTTTATTATACCCAGTTGGTTAAAACTTGAACTTCTATACTCCATGAAATTAGTAGAATATCCTTGATATTTGCGTTTCATCGATATCTTTTCATGGAAATATTCTTGATCATTCTTAAATTTTACTCTCAAAACGATATCATATTGACAATTTGGGCGTTAATAATTCATGGATTAAATAATTCTTGAACTTGTTTTATTAAATTATTATGTCATTGTCATCATCCTCATATTATATTATGTTATCTTTGGCTTACGTGCATAGATGAACTTAGTATGATTATGACCGAGGATCATTCGGTATAATCATGACTTGATATAAATGATGTGACAAAAGTCCTCGATTGGCACATAATCACGATGATGGATAGTTTTGGTATGATTATGACCGGGGGTGATTCGGTATAGTCATGACCATTGATAATTTGATGAAAATCCTTGGCCGTAGTAGTACGGGGATGATTAGATGTAGTGGTTTATTTATTAAAATTTGAGTCTCGTGATAAAAATTGATGAAAACCTTTTAAAACCTAAAAGATAGTAGACTTTATTCTCTACTTGACTCTTTTAATGGATTACTTATTCATTGCTGATTAAGCGGTTGTCTATTGTATTTCATCGGTTTAACTTTGTTGAAGGCTAATGATAATTTATTATTACGCATTATCTTAGTCGTAATATTTCTTCTTGGGCTAGTTAGGCTCACCCTTTCTTTCTTTATTCTCTTGAGGAAATGAGAACATAAATTTGGAATGAAGTCGGGGAGCAGTAATGGTCGGAGGATGGCATTAGTAGTCCTCACTATTACGTGAAATAGTGTGATAATAGTTGTAATGAGGACTCCTTTTGAGTTTGTATAATATCTAGTAGACAATATTTGTATTCAAACTCACGGTTTATATCGTATTATACTGCAGATTATATTAGTAAGTTGTATTTGAATTTATGTACCATGTAAGTGGCGACCCAAGATGGGTGATGTATACTAATTTTGGGGCGTCACAACACATATATACGTAACTTTTCGTCAAATAATGATGTAATTTCAGTTGTTCAAAATGTGAAAGCCGGATGATGACATAAAATAAAGTTGATTTATAATAATAATATGAAATAATGAAAGAACTTTGTAGAGTAAAATTAAAGAATAATAAAATATAAATGTCAAAGAAAGATTTCTACTAAAGTGAAAACCATGGCAGTGAATATAATAACATAATAATAAATGCTTAATGGTGGGTCACAAAAATCAATGAATAATCGAAAAATCTGGAAAACAATGGAACCGGTCAGTCGGTGTAAAAACACACACGATGGGATATTCCAGCGAATAATAAAGAATGGAATAATGAAGAAGATCACCAAGTATAGAGGGATCGTTCTATAGAGTTATTCCAACAGAATAAATAAGAATGGAATAATATAAGGATTTCACCAGTATAGGGTATGCTGGCGTATACAAAAGTTATGTATAGGGTATGCCACTTTTAAAGTTATTCCAATGCAGAATAATAATGAATGGAATGTGAAGTTCTCTTCATGAATAAGAAAGAATAACACCCCCTTACGAATTACAACAAATAATATCCCTCACCGTAAAAACCTTTCGGATATCAAAGTAGTGAAGTACCGTAATACTCTTCTTCTTTCTCTCTATAGATTTTCTCTCTATAGCTTCTCTATATAATTTCTCTCTCTGTAGTTTTCGTGAATTCGTAAGAAAATAATGAAGGAATGAGCTTCTATTTATAGGAAAATAGAATGCATAGTAATTAATCCATGAACGGTCAGATTGATTTACATTTTAACTGACGATCCATATTTAAAGCAAAATCTTTTAAATAAAATATAATATATTCTATTTATATAAAACATTTTACTATGCAAACACTACGCAACACTATGCAAAACACTACGCAACACTATGCATAATAAAATATAATATATTCTATTTATAGAATAACTTTAATAAAGTATTCTGCTTTTATATAAAAGATGTTTCGCTTTTATTACGTTAATAATAATGAATAAAACAAAAACGCCATTATCGCTATAATAATTCATATTATTAATCGATAATAATGGAATCAAACCGAGTGACTTCTCACATAAGCATCAAATAATCAATACCGCAGCTACTATGCAACCACACGACATCGATTTCTTTCTTTACTACCGAGTAGTTCAACAAGATCAACGGTAAAACTTCCGCCGTTATTTCAATAAAATATTTTTGTCGCTTTCTCAATCCGACAATAATTACGTTTGTGTGGTCCACCAACGATTGATCATTGCATTTAGACGAATTCCTCGCTAAACCTAATATTCCCACCAATCGAATATAATATAACTACTGTGATACTTTGCAAAATTTATAAATACTACCCACAACTATAATATTATCTCAAATTCACACCATAATATTAAAAATTATTTAGACAAAATTTAAATCTTTATTGATAAAATCTGGGGTCTCACAGTTTTCTTCAAGAATATATCCACTATACCAGTCGAAATTACTCTCCTACTAAGGTAAGGGATATTATTTTCGTTCAATATTCGTAAGAAATATTATTTTCTTCCATACTCTGTAGTATGTAAGTAATATTATTTCGTTTCATATTCCTAAATCTACACTTATTTTAATAAGTATTGCTTCTATACCCCTTGAAATTAGTAAAATATCCTTGAATTTTGCTCTTCATCTAGTATCGTTTCACTGAAATATTTTTCTGAACTTTCTTATTAAATTTTAATCTTTTCATGCCGGGGTACTATTCACGGGGTACTATTCACTCGGGTACTATTCACCCGGGGTACTATTCATGTCAAAATTGGTTTCTTTTTTGTCCAAATTATTTTTGATATATGAATATCATTCTTGAATTTTACTCCACAATTAATTATCATGTTGACAATTGGACATTCTTAAACTCTAGATATATTGAATTATAAATCTTTAATATTTATCATTGATCTCACTTGATTGATTTCTTATATCATTGTCATCATTCTCATGCTTGTATTGTGGTGAAAGTCATCTTTGGCCCGTAGTGCATAGATGGACTGTTTGATTGGTATGATTATAATCAAGAATTGTGTATTGGTATAATCATGACATGTAATGTTACAGACAAATGATTTGGTGAAAGTCCTCTTTGGCTCGTAGTGCATAGATGGACAGGTGTTTGGCATTATCATGACCACTGGTGATACTAACAAATATCCTTGGCCCGTAGTGCATGGATAATTAATTGATGTGAAATATTTATTGAGTTGTGTTACAGAGATAAAATATTGATGATGAATTTTTAAATCATAGAAGATAGTAGACATCATGCTCTACTTGACTCTTTTAATGGATTGCATGTTCCGCTGCAGTTGTTGATCTAAACTTGTTGTCTATTGTATTCTATCATATTTTACACTATTGAGGACAAAGGATAATTTATTCTACATTATCTTAGTCATAATATTCTTTACTGGGCTAGTTGAGCTCACCCTTTTCTTTCATTGTTCTCTTCAGGAAATGAGAATATAGCTGAGACTAGTCGGGGAATGGAGTGATGGTCCAAGATGGTGGCTATAGTAATCCTCACTATTATATAAATAGTGTGATAATAATTGTAATGAGAACTTTATTTGAGTTTGGAAATTGTCTATGAGACAATATTTGTATTGAAACTCACAGTTATGTTTTGTCGTATTTTGCACGACAGTTCAATAGTTGTATAAATGAAGTTTATATTTAAATTATGTACCATGTATTTGGCGACTCAGAATGGGTTGTGTAGACTTATTTTGGGGGCATCACAGTTGGTATCAAAGCTTAGGGATATGATCCCTGGCAGAGATCTGAGGCTAGAACTAGGAGGGGAGAGACGAGTAAATCATTCGCTAGTGTGTCCTACCTAAGCTTATTTGTTATTTAATTGGTCAGTCAGAATATAGGGATAATATGTGGCATGTCAATGAACCCTTTTTTGTGGTAGTGTTTGAGAATGGCATTTGAAAATTATGAGAGAAGCAATGGAGCATAGGAGACCGTTGTGACACCGCCAATCAATAACCAGGATAATGTGCATCAGGAAGGCAATAATCCTCATGTAAACAACAACACTGACCAAATGATAAACAATGGGATGTTAAGGAGCTTTCTGCAATTCATGCAACACCAAACGAGACAGATTCATGTTCAAATACAGGTGGAATCAATGGCAACTCACGGCTGGTCACGCTAAGCAATTCAAGGAGCTAGAACCACCAGAGTTTTTGGGAAAGCCATAACCACTTAAGGTAGAGACGTGGATTAAGCAGATCACCAAGATATTTGATGTCCTGGGATGCTCAGATGAGAAAAAGGTTCCCTTTTCCACCTTTATGTCATGAGGAGAAAGCAGACATCGATGAGAATCAGAAACGCGTACTCATCTTTTCTCGCTTTGAAGATGTCTTGGGAGAAGTTCCGGTAATTATTCAACGACAAGTACTTTCCAGAAAGTATTCATCACACGAAGGAGGTGTAATTCAAAATAATATGACCGTATTGCAATACGAGGCAAAGTTTGCGGAGTTATCCCGGTTTGCATTCCATTTGGTAGATAATGAGAAGCATATGACGCGAATACTTTTGCGAGGTTTGAAGCCCGAAATTCGTCAATATCTCATTTCTCACAAACTTTATTTATATTCAGATGTTCTGAATAGAGCTCAGTTATTGGAGCGCGATAATGAGTCGGCCCAACTAAAAGATAATAGCCGACAAAATGATAATGGTCATACCAGTGGCAACAGTCATCAAAGTGTTGATAACAAACGTGGAGGAAATTATCATGCCAAAAATGGTAATCACTTCGTTGTTAATCCTAGCCAAGATAATAAAAGAAATGAGTCAAGTGGAGATTTCAAAAAAAGAAAGTTCAATAATGATGGAAAGACATCAGCACCAACACCCGTTTTTCAGGAAGGAGAACGACTACCGGTCGTATGCTACAAATGCAGAGAGGAGGGACACATCAGTCCAAATTGTACGCAGCAACCCAAAGTATGTTTCAATTGTGAAAAAGAAGGTCACCTAGTTCGATTTTGTCGTACATCGAAGTCAAGTCTAGCTGGGATGATGACACCAAAGGCTTTCCCAGACAAGTTAAAGTCGGTAGTTCAAAGGAGCACGTTTGTCATAACCTCTCAAAAAGCGAGGAACCCGAATGAAGTTATCACGGGTAAGCTAATCATAAACTCTTGCAAATTCTATACCTTATTAGATACCGGTTCTACCCATTCTTTTATTTCACCTGCTTGTACTCAACGTTTAAATTTGACTTCAGAGAAATTAGACTTTGACTTATCGGTTGAGACTCCGTTGGGAGAAACCTTCATTGCATCCACTATTTATAAATCTTGTTTGATTCAGATCGATACTTTCACATTACCTGTTGATCTCATCTATTTGAAAATACTTGCATTTGATATGATTTTAGGGATTGATTGGTTAACTACTCATCATGCTAAAATTGATTATTTTCGTAAGGTTGATATTTTTCATATTCCTAACCAACCTATTATTCGAATTCAAGCAACCAAACCACTAAAGTCAATCACTGTCATATCAAGCCATAAAGTCATTCGTTTATTGAAAAATGGATGTCAAACTTTCTTAGCCCATGTCATGAATTTAAACAAAAATACGTCAGATTTGAATGATATTTCTATTGTTAATAAATTTTCTGACGTATTGCCTGAAGAACTTCTTGGCCTACCCCCAGAGCATGAAATCAAATTTTGTATTGACCCTGAACCCGGCACAAAACCCATTTCTAAAACCCCATATCGAATGGATCCTATTGAACTTTAGAAGTTAAAAACACAACTACAAGAACTGTTAGACATTGGTTTCATTCGTCCTAGTACATCTCCTTGGGGTGCTCTTGTTTAATTTATTCGTAATCAAGAAAGATAGGAGTATGCAACTTTGCATTGATTATCAGGAGTTAAATCATGTCACCATCAAAAATAGGTACCCGTTACCCCGCATTAATGACCCATTTGACCAGTTGCAAGGTGCTAAATTTATTTCAAAGATCGATCTTCGTTCCGGATATCATCAGTTAAAGATTAAAACTGATGACATTCCAAAAACTGCTAGTCATGTCTTTTGGATTAACTAATGCTCCTGCTGCCTTCATGGATATGATGAACTAAGTATTCAAGTAATATTTGGATCATTTTGTGGTTGTCTTTATTGATGACATCCTCATATACTCCAAAAGTTGTGAAGATCATGAGCAATACTTGAGGCTTATACTCCAAAAGCTGCGTAAAAACAAGCTATATGCCAAGTTGAAGAAATGTGAGTTCTGGCTTGAGGAAGTAGCATTCCTTGGGCACATGATATCGAATCATGGAATATCAGTTGACCTGGCGAAGATTGAAGCAATACAAAGTTGGGAGCAACCTAATTCAGTAATCGAAGTACGTAGCTTTCTGGGCTTAGTTGGTTATTATCGGAGAATCGTGGAAGGATTTTCTCAAATCGCCATCCATTAACTCAGCTGAATCGAAAAGATACAAAATTTGAATGGAGCGAGGAATGTGAGATGTGACGCCCCCAAAATAGGTATACATCACCCATCTTGAGTCGCCAAATACATGGTACAGAATACAAATACAATCTTAAATATACAACAAGAGCCGTGAGTTTTAATACAAATATTGTCCTCTAGACAATATCCACTCTTAGAATAAGTCCTCATTATAATTATTATCACACTATTTCATAGAATAGTGAGGACTACTAATGCTATCATCTGGACCATCATTCCATCCCCCGACTAGTCCCTGTTACGTTCTCATTTCTTGAAGAGAACAGTGAAAGAAAGGGTGAGCTCAACTAGCCCAGTAAGAAATATTATGACTAAGATAATGCAAGATAAATTATCATTAGCCTTCAACAATGTTAAACTAATAAAATACAGTAGACAACAAGTTTAACTGCAGCGGAATAAGCAATCCATTAAAAGAGTCAAGTACAGAATAAAATCTACTATCTTTTATGATTTAAAAAGTTTTTGATCACTTTTATCGCTGAGACTCAGCTTAATAAATAATCCACATCATCCCTTCACTAGAACCAAGTATATACATTAGGGTCACGACCACAAATTATCCATGCACTACGGGCCAAGGATATTCGTGTATTCATTAATGGTCATGATCATGCCATAAAATAATTCATCTTTGCTCCCTTGGCCGAAGAGAATCCATAGCCATAATCATACCAAAAACTGTCCATCAATGCACTACGGGCCAATGAGGACTTTTTCCACATCATTTGTATCATTACGGTCATGATTATACCGAATAATCCCTAGTCATAATCATACCAAGTCCATCTATGCACTACAGGCCACAGATTACTTTCAACATAATATAAACATGAGGATGATGACAATGATATAAGAATTCAATAAAACAAATTCAAGAATTATTTTATCTAGGAACTAATAACGTCCAAATTGTCAACATGATACTTCTTTGTAAAGTAAAATTCAAGAATGCTCAGAAGAATATTTCCATAAAAAGATATTGGATGAAGCACAAATATCAAGAATATGCCACCAATTTCATGGAGTATAGAAGTCAAAACTTTAGCCAACTGAGTATAATAAAATATATGAAACTGCAAAGGGATTTTCACCGCCATGCGGTAATCCACTTAAACAGATCATTTCCACAATTTAATAAGGAATGAATACAAAGGATCATCCACCATGCATGTGATAACCCACATAGACAGGTTATTCCAACAGAATAATAAAGAATGGAATAACAGAAGAAATCACCATGCATGCGATAGATCGACTTAAACAAGTTATTCTCAGAATAATAAATAATAGAACCGTGTCAGAGCATGTAATTACGCACCGGCTGTGATATTCCAATAGAATAATAAAGAATAGAATAACAACAGAAATCACCATGCATGCAAAGATTACATGACAAAAGTTATTCCAAATGTAATAATAAATAATGGAACCAGTCCCGCGTAAACTCACACACGGGACATTACGGCGAGAATAATAAATGCGGAATAATAAATAATGGAACCAGTCCCGGCCAGAAAACGATGCAGATGTGATATTCAACGAATAATAAATGCGGAATAATAAATAATGGAACTGTGTCAAAGTAATAGCAAGACCGCAATGTGATATTCAGACGTAATAATAAAGAACGGAATAATAAAAGAATTTCACCAAGTATGCGGTACTTCGCATAAACAGGTTATTCCAACATAATAATAAAGGAATGAGATTCTATTTATAGAAGAATGGATTGAATAGTAACTAATTCCTGAACGGTCCAGATTGATTTACATTTTTAAGCGGACCATTCGAGATTGATTTACTATTAAAACTTAAAGCAACGGTTCATACTGATTTACTATTAAAACTTTAAACCAGCGATCCATATTGATTCACTATTATAACTTTAACAAACAGTCAAAAAAATTAGCACATCTCCTCATGGAATAATATTGTACCCAAATACCTGAATGCACAATACTAGAGTGAATAGTAACTCGTGAATACTAACTTATGAATAGTAACTCGTGAATAGTAACTCGTGAATAGTAACTCATGAATAATAACTCGTGAATTGTACTCTGACACGAAAAGTTAACTGCATACCCGATTGAACAATATAACCTCCAGACATCAATTATCATCGGAATAGATGTCGATTTCTAATAACACAAATAATCCCAACACAATGAAACTATCAAATTCATCTTTAATCAACACGAACTTATTCATCATTAATACTATAACTCACAATATTTAGCAACCAGGTTGTTCCCAGGAAAGAGGGGGTTTTCCAATAAAGATATCTCCCTATTAGCGCGCAATTAGGTGACCAAACCTCTCCTTGACAGGACTTCTAGACATTGTAAATATTGCAATTTAATAATATGAATAACTTTGTCGTCTCAATTATTGATTTAATAATATAACATATAATGCAGATGATACTGTGACAATAATCGAATCAATAATATGAGAGATATGATGCAGCAATTACTGTAGCAATAATTGAGTATAACTGAGTGACTTCTCACGTAAGCATCAATAATCAATCTGTGTGCTACTATGCAACCACGCGTATTACTGAACTTTTACTACCGGGTAGTTCAACAGTTTTAACAATAACACCTCTGCCGTTATTTATAAAATATTTTTATCGTTTTCTCGATCCTACAATAATTCCGTTGCGGGGTCCACCAATGATTGTGCCGTTGTACGAATATTCCCGACAAAAAGAATATTCCCCGACCAATCGAATATTTTATAATAACTTGCATACTTGGCAAAATTTATAAATATTACCCACAACTATAACATTATATCAAATTCATTCCATAATATTCAAAAATGATATTTATAGAAAAATCATCTTTATATAAAAAAAAGTTGGGGTCTTACAACCTCCCCTTCTTATGAAATTTCGCCCTTGAAATTAGGGTACGTACCTGATATGTCGAAGAGGTAAGGATACCTTGATTTCATTTTAGATTCTAACTCCCAGATCATTTCCTCAACATCGTGGTTCCTCCACAAAACTTTGACTTGAGGTATAACCTTTGAGCGTAGAATATGCTCCTTCTTATCCAAGATTTTAACAGGAACCTCTTCATACGTTAAATCTTCCGCTATTTCGTCCGGTTCTAACTCAATAATGTGGTTCGGGTCTTTCACATATTTACGTAACATAGATATGTGAAAAACATTATGAACACGAGACATACTTGGCGATAAAGCGAGTCTCTAGGCCACAGTTCCTACTCGTTCGAGGATTAAAAATGGGCCAATGAATCGAGGATTGAGCTTTCCTCTCTTTCCAAATCTCGTAACTCCTTTCCATGGAGCAACACGTAACAACACATGATCTCCAATATCGAATTCCACGTCCTTTCGATGAAGATCAACATAACTCTTTTGTCGATCTTGTGAGGTTTTTATACGTTATCGGATCGTTTGAATCTTTTTCGTAGTCATACGTACCAAATCCGGTCCCAACAACGTTGCTTCACACACCTCATCCCAGCATACTGGAGAACGACACTTTCTTCCATACAACGCCTCAAATGGAGCCATGCCAATACTTGTTTGATAACTGTTGTTGTAGGAAAACTCCACCAATGGTAAGAACTTGTCCCAACTTCCCTTGAAGTCAAAGACACATAGTCTTAATAAATCTTCAAGAGTTTGAATAGTCCTCTCTGATTGTTCATCCGTTTGAGGATGATATGCCGAACTAAATTGTAAATCTGTGCCCATAGCTTTTTGTCCTAAAATCTTGAAGTGAATCTTGGGTCTTGATCAGAAACTATGGATACTGGAATACCATGTAATCTTATAATCTCGTTTATATACATACTAGCAAGACGTTCAAGTGTATAAGTTTCTCGTATCGGTAAGAAATGAGCAGACTTGGTCAATCTATCAACAATGACCCAAATCGCATCTATGCCTTGAGAAACCTTGGGAATACCAGTAACGAAATCCATGGTAATATGCTCCCACTTCCATTCTGGAATTTCAAGTGGTTGCAATGGACCTTTTGGCACTTGATGCTCAGCCTTGACTCGTTGACAAGTTAGACACCTTGAGATAAACATCACTATCTCTCTCTTCATATTGCTCCACCAAAATGTATGACGAAGATCATGATACATTTTGGTACTCCCAGGATGGATTGCAAACGGTGTGTTGTGCGCCTCCATCATGATTCTATGCTTTAAATTAGGGTCATTAGGAACACAAAGTCTGGAGTTGACTCGAAGTATTCCTTCTTCATCGATTCTTGCTTCCGGCATAGAACCTTCTTGCATTTTCTTCCTCATACGCATCAGCTCCAGGTCTGCAGCTTAAGAAGCTTTAACTTTATCAATTAAAGTCGGTTCTACTCGTATATTCGCCATCATCACATGGGTCCCTGGAGTCTTTAATTCTATCTCCATCCTTTGTAAGTCACACAAAATGGGCCTTTGCGTTGTCAATATCGCACTCGTACCCGCATATGATCTTCTACTCAATGTGTCAGCTACCACGTTCGCTTTTCCAGGATGGTATTGGATGGTATGATCATACTCTTTCAATAGTTCAAGCCAACGTCGTTGTCGCATGTTGAGTTCCTTTTGAGTAAAGAAATATTTGAGGCTTTTATGATCCGTAAAGATCTCCACTTTCTCCCCATACAAGTAATGCCTCCAAATCTTTAGTGCAAAAACGACTGCTGCCAACTCTAGATCATGAGTAGGATAATTCCTCTCATATTCTTTGAGTTGTCGAGAGGCATAGGCTATGACTTTCCCATATTGCATGAGAACACATCATAACCCTTTGCCCGAAGCATCATTGTAGATGACAAATCCCTCCGAGCCAGGTGGTATTATCAGAACAGGTGCTTAAATGAGCCTCCTCTTGAGTTCTTGAAAACTCTTCTCGCGTTCCTCACTCCAACCGAATTTTGTATCTTTCTGAATCAGCTAGGTTAAGGGAGTAGAGATTCGAGAAAACCCTTCCATGAATCTTCGATAATAACCAGCTAAGCCGAGAAAGCTACGTACTTCGGTCACTGATTTAGGATGCTCCCAGCTTTTAATAGCTTCAATCTTTGTTGGGTCAATAGATATTCCATGACTTGATACTACGTGCCCAAGGAATGCTACTTCCTCAAGCCAAAACTCGCATTTCTTCAACTTGGCATAAAGCTTATATTCACGAAGCTTTTGGAGTATCAGCCTCAAGTGTTGCTCATGATCTTCACGGCTTTTGGAATAAATAAGGATGTCATCAATGAAAACGACCACAAAGTGATCCAAATATTCCTTGAATACTCGGTTCATCATGTCCATGAAGGCAGCAGGAGCATTAGTCAATCCAAAAGACATGACTAGGAATTCATAATGCATGTACCGAGTTCTGAAAGTTGTTTTTGGAATGTCATCGGTTCTGATCTTCAATTGGTGATATCCGGAACGAAGATCAATCTTTGAAATGAATTTGGCGCCTTGCAACTGGTCAAACAGGTCATCAATACGTGGCAACGGATATCTATTTTTGATGGTGACATGGTTCAACTCCCGATAATCAATACAAAGTCGCATACTCCCATCTTTCTTTTTCACGAATAGAACAGAGCACCCCAAGGAGACGTACTTGGGGACGAATGAAATCGATGTGTAACAATTCCTGCAGTTGGGTCTTTAACTCCTGAAGTTCAATAGGAGCCATTCGATATGGGGCTTTAGAAATAGGTTTTGTACCGGGTTCAAGGTCGATACAAAATTCAATTTCACGCTCTGGGGGTAGGCCAAGAAGTTCTTCAGGGAATACATCAGGAAATTCATTAACAATAAAAATATCATTCAAAACTGACGTATTTTTGTTTAGATCCATGACATGAGCTAAGAAAGCTTGACATCCATTTTTTAATAAATGAATAGCTTTATGGCTTGAGATGACAGTGATTGATTTTAATGGTTTGGTTGCTTGAATTCGCATAATAGGTTGGTTAGGAATATTAAAGTTAACAACCTTACGAAAACAATCAATTTTTGCATGATGAATAGTTAACCAATCAATCCCTAGAATTACGTCAAATGCAAGTATTTTTAATGAAATAAGATCGACAGGTAATGTGAGGGTACCGATTTGAACTAAACAAGACTTATAAAAAGTGGATGTAATGAAGGTTTCTCCCAACGGAGTTTCAACAGCTAAGTCAAAGTCAAATTTCTCCGGAGTAAATTTTAAACGTTGAGCGCAAGTAGGAGAAATAAAAGAATGGGTATAACAGGTATCAAATAAGGTATATACTTCGCTAGAGTTTATGATAAGCTTACCCGTGATGACCTCGTTCGGGTTCCTTGCTTTCTGGGAGGTCACAACAAATGCTCTCCCTTGTACTAACTGTTTTGACTTTTTTGGGAAGGCCTTTAGAGCCTTCATCCTAGCTGAACTTGTCTTCGGTGAACGACAAGATTGGGCTAGGTGACCTTCTCTTCCACAATTATAACATGCCTTGGACGGCATCGCGCAATTTGGACTGATATGTCCCTCCCCTCCGCATTTGAAACATATGATAGGTGGTCATTCTCCTTCCTTAACAACGGGTGCTGGTGTTGACGTCTTTCCATCATTGTTGAATTTCCTCTTCTTGAAATGTCCATTCTTATTTTTTTGGCCATGATTACCACCAAAGTGGTTACCATTTCTGGCATGTTGATTCCCTCCACGCTTATTGTCACTGCTTCGATGACTGCTATCACTGGTATTATCATTTTGTCGGCTGCTCTCTTTTAGTTGGATTGACTCATTATCACACTCCAATAACTGAGCCCTATTAACAACATCTAAATACAAACACAGTTTATGAGAGATAAGATATTGACGTATCTCAGGTTTCAAACCTCTTAAAAACATTCGCGTCATTCTCTCCTCATTATCAACCAAATGGGACGCAAACCGGGACAACTCGGCAAACTTGGCTTCGTACTGCGATACGGTCATGTTGTTTTGTTCCAGCTTGATGAACTCTACCTCTTTCATGTGATGAATACTTTCAGGAAAGTACTTGTCATTGAACAGTTCCCGGAACTTCTCCCAAGACATCTTCAGTGCGGCAGGTTGAGTACGTTTTACAGATTCCCACCAGTAATCTGCCTCTGCACGCAACATGAAGGTGGTAAAAGAAACCTTTTGCTCCTCGGAGCATCCCAAGACATCAAATATCTTGTTGATCTACTTAATCCACGTCTCCGCCTTAAGTGGTTTTGGCTCTCCAAAAAACTCTGGTGGTCCCAGTTCCTTAAACTGTTTGGCGGTGACCATCCGTGAGTTGCCAGTATTTCCACCTGCATTTTGTACAGGAGTCGCTCTTGCCTGATGTTGCATGAATTGCATAAAGCCTCTGAACATTCCATCGTTCATCATTTGATCAAGTGTTGTTGTTTGCACGAGGAATGTCGCGCTTTCTCGATGCACATTATCACGGTTATTGATCCGTGGAGACTCAACGGTCTCCTGTGCTCCATTGATGTTCTCAACATCCTCGGATGCCATTGTCAAATACTGCCACAAAACAAGGGTTAAATAACATATCACATATTATCCCTATACTCTGACCGACCAATTTAAATATCAAATAAACTTAGGTAGGTCATACTAGCGAAGGAATTCCCCGTCTCTCCCCTCCTAGTTCTTATCTCACATCTTAGCCAGGGATCATATCCCTAAGCTTTGATACCAACTGTGACGCCCCCAAAATAGGTATACATCACCTATTCTGAGTCACCAAATACATGGTACAAAATACAAATACAATCTTTAAAATACAACAAGAGAGCTATGAGTTTTAATACAAATACTTTCTTCTAGACAATATCCACTCTCAGAATAAGTCCTTACATTTATTGTCACACAATTTAAAAGAATAATGAGGACTACTAATACACCATCTAGGACCATCACTCTGTTCCCCGACTCGTCCCAGCTACGTTCTCATTTCCTGAAGAGAACAGTGAAAGAAAGGGTGAGCTCAACTAGCCCAGTAAGAAATATTATGACTAAGATAATGCAAGATAAATTATCATTAGCCTTCAACAATGTTAAACTGATAAAATACAAGAGATGACAACAAGTTTAATCTGCAATGAATAAGCAATCCATTAAAAGAGTCAAGTAGAGAATAAAATCTACTATCTTTTATGATTTAAAAGGTTTTCATCACTTTTATTATCGAGACTCGACAATAAATAATCCACATCATCCCTGCACTACGACCAAGGATATTCATTAGGGTCACGACCACAAATTATCCATGCACTACGGGCTAAGGATATTCGTGTATTCATTAATGGTCATGATCATGCCATAAAACAATTCATCTTTGCTCCCTTGGCCGAAGAGAATCCATAGCCATAATCATACCAAAAACTGTCCATCAATGCACTACGGGCCAATGAGGACTTTTTCCACATCATTTGTATCATTACGGTCATGATTATACCGAATAATCCCTGGTCATAATCCTAGCAAGTCCATCTATGCACTACAGGCCACAGATGACTTTCAACATAATATAAACATGAGGATGATAACAATGATATAAGAATTCAATAAAACAAATTCAAGAATTATTTTATCTAGGAACTAATAACGTCCAAATTGTCAACATGATACTTCTTTGTAAAGTAAAATTCAAGAATGCTCAGAAGAATATTTCCATGAAAAGATACTGGATGAAACGCAAATATCAAGAATATGCCACCAATTTCATGGAGTATAGAAGTCAAAACTTTAGCCAACTGAGTATAATAAAATATATGAAACTGCAAAGGGATTTTCGCCGCCATGCGGTAATCCACTTAGACAGATCATTTTCACAATTTAATAAGGAATGAATACAAAGGATCATTCACCATGCATGTTATAACCACATGTAGACAAAAGTTATTCCAATGTAATAATAAAGAATGGAATAATGAGAAAAAATCACCATGCACGCGATAGATCGCGACCGACAAGTTATTCTCAACGTAATAATAAATAATAGAACTCAGTCAGCGTAATACGCATAAAGTGTGATATTCCAAATGTAATAATAAAGAATAGAATAACAATGTAAATCACCATGCGATACATGCAGATTGCAGATGCAATGAGTTATTCCAATAGAATAATAAATAATGGAACCAGTCCGGCGTTAACGCACGCATGAGGATATTCGGCGTAATAATAAATGCGAGAATAATAAATAATGGAACGAAGTCCACAGTAAAACGCGATGCATACGAGGATATTAAATGTAATAATAAATGCGAATAATAAATAATGGAACTGTGTCAAAGTAAATTACGATGCGAGGATATTAAACGTAATAATAAAGAACGGAATAATAAAAGAATTTCATCAAGTATGCAGTACTTAGACATAATGAGTTATTCCAACATAATAATAAATAATTGAATAATGTAAGGATTTCACCAAGTATAGGGAGTCCAGATATACAAAAGTTATTCCAATGTAATAATAAAGAATGGAATAATGAAGGATTTCACCAAGTATAGGGAGTTCAGATATACAAAAGTTATTCCAATGTAATAATAAAGAATGGAATAACAGAAGTTCTCTTCATGAATACAAAAGAATAACACCCCTTACGGGTACAACAAATAATATCCCTTATCGTAAAAGACACTAGATATCGAAGTAGTGAAGTAGCAGAATACTCTTCTTCTTTCTCTTTATAATTTCTCTCTCTAGAGTTTCAGTGAATTCGTAAGAAATAATAAAGGAATGAGTTTCTATTTATTGAAGAATGGATTGAATAGTAACTAATTCCTGAACGGTCCAGATTAATTTACTTTTAAACGGACAGTCCAGATTGATTTACTATTAAAACTTAAAGCAACGGTCCATACTGATTTACTATTAAAACTTTAAACCAACGATCCATATTGATTCACTATTATAACTTTAACAAATGATATGAAAAATTAGCACATCTCCTCATGAAATAATATTGTACCCAAATACCCGAATGCACAATACTAGAGTGAATAGTAACTGGGTGAATAGTAACTCGTGAATACTAACTTATGAATAGTAACTCCTGAATAGTAACTCATGAATAGTAACTCGTGAATAGTATTCAGACACGAAAAGTTTCCCGCATACTCGATTGAACAATATAACCTCCAGACATCAATTATCATCAGAATAGATGTCGATTTCTACTAACACAAATAATCCCAACACAATAAAACTATCAAATTCATCTTTAATCAACACGAACTTATTCATCATTAATACTATAACTCACAATATTTAGCAACCAGGTTGTTCCTAGGAAAGAGGGGGCTTTCCAATAAGGATTTCTCCCTATTGGCGCGCAATTAGGTGACCAAACCTCTCCTCGATGTAACTTCAGACATTGTAAATATTGCAATTTAATAATATGAATAACTTTGTCGTCTCAATTATTGATTTAATAATATAATATATAATGCAGATGATATCGTGACAATAATCGAATCAATAATATAGAGAGATATGATGCAGAAATTATCAGTATAATAATTGAGTATAACTGAGTGACTTCTCACGTAAGCATCAATAATCAATACCGTGTGCTACTATACAACCACGCGTATTACTGTACTTTTACTATAGGGTAGTTCAACAGTTTTAACAATAACACCTCTGCCGTTATTTATAAAATATTTTTGTCGTTTTCTCGATCCGACAATAATTCCGTTGCGGGGTTCACCAATGATTATGCCGTTGTACGAATATCCCGACAAAAATAATATTCCCCGACCAATCGAATATTTTATAATAACTTGCATACTTAGCAAAATTTATAAATATTACCCACAACTATAACATTATATCAAATTCATTCCATAATATTCAAAAATTATATTTATAGAAAAATCATCTTTATATAAAAAAAAAGTTGGGGTCTTACATGAGAGACGTTTCCAAGAACTCAAGAGGAGACTCATTTCAGCACCTGTTCTGACAATACCATCAGGTTCGGAGGGATTTGTCATCTACAGCGATGCTTTAGGCAGAGGTTTAGGATGAGTTCTCATGCAACATGTGAAAACCATAGCCTATGCCTTACGAAAACTCAAAGAATATGAGAGGAATTATCCTACTCATGATCTAGAGTTGGTAGCAGTCGTTTTCGCGCTAAAGATTTGCAGACATTACCTGTATGGGGAGAAAGTGGAAATCTATACAGATCATAAAAGTCTCAAATATTTCTTCACCCAAAAGGAACTCAACATGCGGAAATGACGTTGGCTCGAGCTATTGAAAGATTACGACCATATCATTCAATACCATCCTGGAAAAGCGAACGTTGTAGCTGACGCATTGAGTAGAAGATCACATGCGGGTACGAGTGCGATATTGTCAACATAAAGTCCTATTTTGTATGACTTATAAAGGATGGAGATAGAGTTCAAGACTTTAGGGACCCATGTGATGATGTTAAATATACGAGTAAAACCAACTTTAATCGAGAAAGTTAAAGTTGTTTAAGCTACGGACCCGGAGCTGATGTGTATGAAGAAGAAAGTACAAGAAGGTGTTATTCCAGAAGCAAGAATCGACAAAGAATGAATACTTCGAGTTAAATCCAAACTTTATGTTCCTAATAACTCTGATTTAAAGTATAAAATCATGATGGATGCACACAACACACCGTTTACAATCCATGCTAGATGTACCAAAATGTATCGTGATTCTCTAGGTGTTTAACTTATCAACGTGTCAAGGCGAAGCATCAAGTACTAAAAGGTCCATTGCAACCACTTGAAATTCCAGAATAGAAGTGGGAGCACATTAATATGGATTTAGTTACTGGTCTTCCCAAGGTCTCTTAAGCCATAGATGCAATTTGGGTCATTGTCGATAGATTAACCAAGTCTGCTCATTTCTTACCTATACGAGAAACTTATTCACTTGAATGTTTTGCTCGTATATACATAAATGAGATTGTAAGACTGCATGATATGCTAGTATCCATAGTTTCTGATCGAGACCCAAGATTCACTTCACAATTTTAGGTCAGTTTGCAGAAAGCTATGGGTACGGATTTATGATTCAGTCTGCATATCATACTCAGACGGACGGGCATTCGGAGAAGACTATTCAAACTCTTGAAGATGTATTAAGACTCTGTGTCCTAGACTTCAAAGGAAGTTGGGACAAGTACTTGCCATTAGTGGAATTCTCCTTCAACAACAGTTATCAAGAAAGTATAGGCATGGCTCCATTCGAGGCGTTGTATGGATGAAAGTGTCGATCTCCAGTATGCTAGGAAGAGTTGGGTGAAGCAACGTTGTTGGGACCAGAATTGGTACATATGACTACGGAAAAGATTCAAATGATCAGACAAGGTATACAAACCGCACAAGATCGATAAAAGAGTTGTGTTGATCTTCATCGAAGGGACGTGAAATTCAATGTTGGGGATCATGTATTGTTACGTGTTGCTACATGAAAAGCAGTTATGAGATTTGGAAAGAGAGAAAAGTTTAACCCTCGATTCATTAGTCCATTTGAAATCCTTGATCGAGTAGGAACTGTGGCCTATAGACTTGCCTTACTGCCAATTTTGTCTCGTGTTCATAACGTTTTTCACATATCTATGTTACGTATGTAAGACCCCAACTTATTATAAATGAAATTGAATTTCTCTATTTATTATTTTGAAATAGTAAGGGTTGATTTGATTAATGTGGTTAGTTATGGGTAAAATGTGCAAATATTTCAAATAAGCAAGTGGTTATAAAATATTCATTGTTGTCGGTGAATATTCGTTTGGTCGTGAAATATTCTTATCGCGTCGGAGAATATTCGCAAATACTGCCAAGCAATTTTTGTGTGGGCCCATAACTGGAAAAGCGATTGGATGAAGAAAACGACAAGTATAAGTTTTTATAAATAACTACAGAAGTAGTTATCAAGTATCATCTTGTTAGAATACTTGTGGTTAAAACACAAGAAGACACGGTATTGCACCAATTATTGATTCTTACGTAAGAAGGCACTACTCAATAATTGTTACAGTAATTACTGTTCAATATTTTATTTTATTGATTCAATAATTGCTATGTTGATATTTTATATTATTGTTGTTTCAATAATTGTCACTATACAGTATTTTCCATTATCAGATCAATAATTCATATTAATTGAATAATATTATTAGATAGCATTATTGGCAATGTCTAGAAAGTTCTATCTAAGGAGAGGTTTGCTCACCTAATTACCTAAAGTTCTAGTTGTCGATATTGTGATTCTGTAATATTATTTATGAATAATTAATTATTGATTTATATGATAAGGAAAATATTCATTTTATGTGGATATAGATGGGAAAATTTTAAAGTGACAATTATTGAAAAATTGATATTTTATCTTTTCTGATAAAATAATTCATTTAAATATTATAATAATATAATAATGGTGATATTTTTACAATGAATGTGGGATATATGAATATATGATGAGGAAGAGTATTTTTGTTACTAAAAATATTTAAAACATGTTTTTCATGTTTGTGGACCCCATTTTTTGACTGAAATTTAATTATAGCCTGTAAAATCGTCCGTATGTTGATTTCGGTCAATTTCTGTTAAGAATTTGGAAAAACTTAAACTTACAAAGTTGTAGAGAATTGAATTTCCTATGGAATGGACATAAGATTCAAAGTTTTCTGATAAAAGGGCTATTTATTATGAATTATTAAAGTTCCGTTATTTTAAGTCTGAATTGATTTTTGGAGTTTTTAATATTTTTGTCTAGAAAAACATTTTTGTGATTTTTGGCACTTGTATGGCTGATGTTTTGGCCAAAGAAGTGGGCGTAGGAAGTTCAAGAAAAATATATTAATATTATATTAAATTTTCTGCTTTGGTGTTCTAAGCATTTTCCTATAAATAGGGTGCTTAGGTTAGAATTGAAAATAACACCAGAAACTGAAACTTCTCTCTCTATATTATCAAGCGTATTCTTGTGAGTATTTTGATACTTTGAATGTTGTTATATACTGACAAGTTCCTTCAAAGACTATATCCAAAGATTCTAATCGTAAGTATCATCTTTTCGAGGTAAGGGATGTTATTTTTTAAAATAATATTATTTCTTCTAATATCATTATCTTGGAATATTGGTAAGATTTTTCTTGTGAAATTCTTGTCTTTAAGTGTTTGGGTTATTTATTCACGATATCAAGACTATACACGATATCTAAGACTATTCACGTAAAAATTAAATTTTCATTTTTGTTCAAGATATCTATTATGGATACTAGCTTTGATTGTATCCATGTTTTGGTCTTCATTCTTGAATTTTTACTACACTATGATTATTTACGAAGTATTTTTGAACTTGAATTGTTTAAAGTACGAATCCCTAATATTTGTTCTTTTGTTTCACTGGATTCGTTTTCTTTAAAATATTTTTCATCATCCTCAGTCCTAAATGATGATATTATTGAATATCTTTGGCCATGAAGGCAAAGATTAATGATTTTTCGATAAATATCTTTGGCGCCAGTAGGCAAAAAGATGTACAGGTGTTGAGATGAACATTACCAACTGATGAATATCGTTGGTCTATAGTGCAAAGATGAATATTTGATTCAAGATATATATTGATTGATGTTATAGGGAATAAATATTGATGAAAAACTTTTAAATTCATAGAAGAAAATAGATTTCATTCTCTACGTAACTCTTCCAATGAATTGTTATTTCTGCTGCGAATATTGATTTAAAACTTGTTGTCTATTGTATTCTATCAGATTTTTCCTTGTTAAGGACTAACGGTAATTTGTTATATATTATCTTAGTCATAATATTCTTTACTGGGCTAGTTGAGCTCACCCTTTTCCTTTTTGTTCTATTTTTCTTCTCAGGGGGCGAGAATGTAGCGAGTACTAGTCGGGGTGTGGAATGATGGTTCTAGAAGTTGTTTTAGTAGTCCTCACTATTTTGTAAAATAGTGTATCAATAATTATAATGAGGACTTATTTGAGTGTGGATATTGTCTAGATGACAATATTTGTATTTAAACTCATAGTTTAAGTGTTGTCGTATTTTGCACGATAATTGTATTAATAAAGTTGTAGTTGTTTCTGTACCATGTGTTTGGCGACTCAAAATGGGTTTTGTATACCTATTTTGGGGGCGTAACAGTTGGTATCAGAGCTTAGGGATATGATCACTGACGAAGATCGGGAAATAGAACTAGGAGGGGAGAGATGAGTAAATCCTTCGCTAGTATGTCCTACCTAAGCTTATTTATTGGTCGGTCATAATATATGGATATTATGTGATATGATAATTTCTTTAATTAACCCTTGTTTTATGGCAGTATTTGAGAATGGCAACTGAGAATAATAATAGTGGAGTAAATGAGACTGTGGAGACTCCTTTACTCACCAATGAGGAGAACATGCAACAGGCCGGCAATGTTCCTCCTGTAAACAACACCACTGATCAGACGATGAACGATGGGATGTTTAGAAGCTTTTTGCAGTTCATGCAAAATCAGACGAAGGAGACTCGTGTACAAAATACAGGCCGAAATGATAGCAACGCACGGTTTATCACAACCAAGCAGTTCAAAGAGTTAGGACCACCAGAATTCTAGGGAAAGCTGGATCCGATTAAGGCGAAGACGTGGGTCAAGTAAATTACCAAGATATTCGATATCTTGGGATGCACGGAGGAACAGAAGGTTCCATTCGCCACCTTTATGTTTCAGAATGAGGCGTGACTTTGGTGGGAATCGTGAAGCATACCCATCCAAATTTCACCAAAGACGTGTCTTGGGAGATATTTCAGAAACTTTTCAATGACAAGTACTTTCCTGAAAGTATTCGTCATATGAAGGAGGTAGAGTTTATTAGACTAGAGTAGAACAACATGACGGTGTCCCAGTACGAGGCGAAGTTTGCGGAGTTATCTAGGTTTGCACCTCATTTGGTGGAGAATGAGGAACGTATGACGCGGATGTTTCTGAGAGGTTTGAAACCCGACATACGTCAGTATCTCATTTCTCATAAGTTTTCTCTATATTCAAATGTTGTCAACAGGGCTCAATTATTAGAGCGAGATAACGAGTACGTTCAACCGAGGGACCACAATCAGGGTCATACCAGTGACAGCATCAGAACAACGATAACCAGCGGGGAAAGAAAAATACGGACAAAAGTGGTAACCACTCTGGTGGTAATCATGGCCATGATAATAGAAGAAGCGAGTCGGGGGGAGATTTTAAAAAGAGGAGGTACAACAATGACAATGCGAAGACGTCAGCACCAATAGCTATTGGTTCTAAGGGAGGAGAACGACCACCGGTCGTATGCTATAAATGCGAAAATGAGGGACATATCAGCCCAAACTGTCCACAACAATTCAAGGTATGCTATAATTATGGAAAGGAAGGACATATAGATCGAGATTGTACGGTAGTGAAACCAAGTCCAGTGGGGATGGTGACTCAAAAGGCTATCCCAGAAAAGTTAAAGTCAACGGTTCCTGGAAGAGCGTTTGTCGTGACTGGTCAAAATAAGAGGAACCCAAACGAGGTGATCACGGGTAAGCTAATCATAAATTCTTGCGAAGTTTATACCTTACTAGATACCGGTTCTACCCATTCATTTATTTCTCCTGCTTGTGCTCAACGTTTAAACTTGATTCCAGATAAATTAGACTTTGACTTATTTGTGGAGACTCCGTTAGGAGAAACTTTTATTACATCCACTGTTTATAAATCTTGTTTGATCCAAGTTGGCACCATCACATTACCGGTTGATCTTATCTCTTTAAAGATACTTTCATTTGACGTGATTTTAGGGATTGATTGGTTTACCACTCATCATGCCAAAATTGATTATTTTTGTAAGGTTGTTAGTTTTCATATTCCTAACCAACCTGTTATGCAAATTCAAGTAACTAAACCACTAAAATCAATCACTGTCATATCAAGCCATAAAACCATTCATTTATTGAAAAACGGATGTCAAGCTTTCTTAGCCCATGTTATGGATTTGAATAAAGACACGTCAAATTTGAATAAAATTTCTGTTGTTAGTGAATTTTCTGATGTATTTCCTGAAGAACTTCCCGGTCTACCCCCAGAACGTGAAGTTGAATTCTTTATTGACCTTGAACTTGGTACAAAGCCCATTTCTAAAACCCCATATCGAATGGCTCCTATTTAACTTCAGGAGTTAAAGGTCCAACTACAGGAGTTGTTGGACATCGGTTTCATTCGTCCTAGTACATCTCCTTGGGGTGCTCCTGTTTTATTTGTAAAGAAGAAAGATGGGAGTATGCGACTTTGTATTGACTACTGGGAATTGAACCATGTCACCATCAAGAATAGGTATCCGTTAACTCGCATTGATGACCTGTTTGACCAGTTACAAGGAGCATAATTCTTTTCAAAGATCGATATTCGATTCTAGATATCATCATTTGAAGATTAGAATCGAGGATATTCCAAAGACCGCGCTTTGGAACCTTCGATGACGGCATTATGAATTCTTAGTTATGTCTTTTGGATTGACTAATGCTCCTGCAGCTTTCATAGATATGATGAACCGTGTATTCAAGGAATATTTGGATCAGTTCGTTGTTGTCTTTATTGATGACATCCTCATATATTCCAAAAGCCGTGAAGATTATGAGCACCATTTGAAGCTGGTACTCCAAAGGCTTTGTGAAAACAAGCTTTATGCTAAGTTGAAGAAATACGAGTTCTGGCTTGAGGAAGTAGCATTCCTTGGGCACGTGGTGTCAAAACATGGAGTATCTATTGACCCGACGAAGATTGAAGCAATACAAAGTTGGGAGCAACCTAAGACAGTAACCGAAGTACGTAGCTTTCTGGGTTTAGCTGGTTATTATCGGAGATTTGTGGAAGGATTTTCTCGAATCGCTACTCCGTTAACTCAGCTAACTCGAAAGAATACAAAATTTGTATGGAGCGAGGAATGCGAGAAGAGTTTTCAAGAGCTCAAGAGGAGACTCATTTCGGCACCTGTTCTGACAATACCGTCTAGTTCGGATGAATTTTTTATCTACAGCGATGCTTCAGGCAAAGGGTTAGGATGTGTTCTCAAGAAACATGGGAAAGTCATAGCCTATGCCTCACGACAACTTAAAGAATATGAGAGGAATTATCCTACTCATGATCTAGAGTCAAGTAGTGAGCTGTTTTCGCTTAAAAAGATGCGGAGGAACTATCTATATGGGGAGAAAGTGGAGATATATTCAGACCATAAAAGCCTCAAATATTTCTTCACCTAAAAGGAACTCAACATGCGGCAACGACGTTGGCTCAAGCTGTTGAAAGATTACGACCACACCATTCAATACCATCCTGGAAAAACGAATGTAGTAGCTGACGCGTTGAGTAGAAGATCATATGCGGGAACGAGTGCGATGTTGTCAACACAAAGGCCCATTTTGTGTGATTTACAAAAGATGAAGATGGAATTCAAGACTACGGGGACCCATGAGATGATGTTAAGTATACGCATAGAACCGACTTTAATTGAAAGAGTTAAAGTTGCTCAAGTCACAGACCCGGAGCTGATGCGTATGAAGAAGAAAGTACAAGAAGGTGCTATTCTAGAAGTAAGAATCGATGAAGAAGGAATACTTCGAGTCCACTCCAGACTTTGTGTTCCTAACGACTCTGATTTAAAATACAAGATCATGATGGAGGTACACAATACACCATTTGCAATCCATCCTAGAAGTACCAAAATGTATCGTGATCTTTGATGGAATAATATGAAGAGAGAGATTGCAAGGTTTATCTCGAGGTGTTTAACTTGTCAACGTGTAAAGGCAGAGCATCAAATGCCTAAGGGTCCATTGCAACCACTTGAGATTCCAAAATAGAAGTGGGAACACATTACCATGGATTTTGTTACGGGTCTTCCCACGGTTTCTCAAGGCATAGATGCTATTTGGGTTATTGTTGATAGATTAACCAAGTCTGCTCATTTCTTGCGGATACGGGAGACTTATTCCCTTGAACATCTTGCTCGTATGTATGTAAATGAGATTGTGAGATTGCATGGCATGCCAATATCCATAGTTTCGGATCGTGACCCAAGATTCACATCACGATTTTGGGTTAGCTTACAAAAAGCTATGGGCACGGATTTACGATTTATTCGGCGTGCATGCCATCCTCAAAGCAGACGGACAATCAGAGAGGACTATTCAAACTCTTGAAGATCTATTAAGACTCTGTGTCCTAGACTTCAAAGGGAGTTGGGATAAGTATTTACCATTGGTGGAATTCTCATACAACAACAGTTATCAGGCAAGTATAGGTGTGGCTCCATTCAAAGCATTATATAGATGAAAGTATCGCTCTCCAGTATGTTAGGATGAGGTGGTTGAAGCAATATTGTTGGGACTAGAGTTGGTAAGTATGACTAAAGAAAAGATCCAAATGATTCGATAACATATACAAATGGCACAGGATTGAAAAAAGAGTTATGCGGATCTTCATCGAAAGAACGTGGAATTTAGTATTGGGGATCATGTATTGTTGCGTGTTGCTCCATGGAAGGGAGTTACAAGATTTGGGAAAAGAGGAAAGAACAATCCACGATTTATTGGTCCATTTCAGATTTTTTACCGATGAGCACCCCTACCTACGAGTTATCATAAGACAGGGTTGTGCACATCAACTTGCTGAGTATATCTACGAGCACTACCTATATGATCTTGGAGTTTGGTTGAAACATAATGTTCAATTGCAGACGATGGAGATAATTATATATCAAGAAAAGACTCACCATTGGAAGGAACATGATAGTAATCTTCTTGTTTTTCTTTGGGGTCTATTGGATCAACCAAGGATAATTTTCTAGACATATGATATCTATCATAACTTAGATTCATGGCCTCCTATGTACGAAGGTTTCCTTGAGCACTTCCCAAAGATTTTAATTTCTAAAACAGTTCTAAATTGTATATTTATGTAAGGTATCACTGTGAGATGTTGTCCATAGTTGGGACATGAGTCACAGTTGGTATTAAAACTCACAGTATATGTGTTGTTGTATTTTACACGACAATTGTAGTAATAAAGTTGTAGTTATTTTCTGTACCATGTATTTGACGACTCAGAATAGGTTGGATGGATTGGACCTATTTTTGGGGCGTCACATTTAATATATCGAGCTTAGGGATATGATCTCTGGCGGAGATCCGGGATTAGAACTAGGAAGGGAGAGATGAGTAGTATCCTTCGCTAGTGTGTGTCCTACCTAAGCTGAATTTTCTTACTTAAGTTGACAAATTGTGATATGTCAATTAACCTTTGTTTTGATGCTGTATTCTAGAATGATATCTGAAATACAGGAGATGAGCAATGGAGAAATTATGATGATAGGGAAGATGGAATCTAAAATGAAAGCAAGGTATTCTTAACTCTTCGAAATACCAGGTACGTAAATTTCGGGGACGAAATTTCATAAGAAGGGGAGATTGTAAGACCCCGAATTTTATGAAATAAAAGTATTCAATTTTTCTTATAATTATTATTCAGTAAATGGTTAAATTGATAAATGTTTAAAGTTAAGGGTGATATATGTAAAATTTTCAAAATACGCAAGTGGTTATAAAATACTCATTTTTGTCGGAGAATATTCGTTTGGTCGTTGAATATTCTTGTTGTCGGGGAATATTAAATGCGACGGCCTAGCGATCATTCATGGGCCCCATAACAGAATAATTGTCAGATGAAAAAAATAACAAGTTTGAGTTTTTATAAATAACGGCATAGTAGTTACCATTAACACTGTTGGAATACCCTTTATGGTTAAAATACGATAATATGCGTGGTGGCACGAAGAGAAGACACCGGTATTGCATGATATTTTGAATTATTGATTCTTACGTAAGAAGGCACTACTCAATAATTATTACGATAATTCTTATTCAATATTTTATTTTATTAATTTAATAATTGTTGCGTTGATAGTTTATATTATTATTGTTGCAATAATTGTCATCATCGCATGATATTTCCCATTATCGATTAATAATTCATATTATTTGAATAATATTATTAGATAGCATTATTGGCAATGTCTAGAAAGTTTCTTCCAGGAGAGGTTTGGTCACCTAATTGCGCGCTTAATAAGGAGAAATCCTTATTGGAAAGCCCCCTCTTTCTTGGGAACCACCTGGTTGTCATAATTGTGATTCTGTAATATTATTTGTGATTAATTAATTATTAATAAGGAAATATTTATTTGATGCGGATATAAATGATGGATTTATTTATTTTATGTGGTTGTAATTGAAGAAATTAATGTTGAGGTGTTTTATCAGTATTTTTTCGTAAGCTGAGGTATTAAAAATCAAATCAAGTATTTTTACGATATATTGTGTGAGTTATAATTTTTAATCCAAATAGTTGGATTGTTGTGTGATTTTTGGATATGTTATACATATATAAGTTGAGTATATGTCCACTGATTTTGAACTGTTAAAAATGAACGTATGATTGGTTATGAATTTTAAGAGGTGACTGGTTCAGAAATTGTTGAAGTTTTTGAATTTATCATTTTGGTGGAAAATTCTAGAATTGGTGGGCCCCACTTTTGGTTGGTGAAGAAATGTGCTTAAATTCTAATTCAAATGTGGTGGGTGGCAATAGTAGCAGGTAAAGCCATCAGGTAGCAGGTCAAGTCTGCTTTGGCGTGCTAACATTTTCCTATAAATAGAGGGCTAAGTTAGAATTGAAAATCACACCAGAAACATAAGCTTTCTCTCTTTCTCTCTCTATATTATCAAACGTATTGTGTGAGTATTTAAATACTTTGAGAGTTGCTATTCAGTGCAAGGTTCCTTCGGCTTTACATTTCGGTCAGAAATACTGCTCTTTCGAGGTAAGGAATTTTAAGAATTATTATGTTTATCATGTTTCGTAATTTTTCTGACCTTCAAAAATTCTGGAAAAATTTGAAATGATAATTTGATGAGTTTTCTTGATTGTGTCCAAAAATGGAGATTTTTGGATGTATAGATTAGGAGTTATGGATTTTATGAGAAAAGACTATTTTAAAAGTAAACACTTATAACTCCTTGTGGTTAACTCCAAAATTGATGAAGTTTTTATTGGGAGTACATCTATATAATATTAGTATACTCTATAAATTTCAGAATTTTTGGACAAAAGTACAATTTATGATAAATGTCTAAATATTCGGCAATTTTGGCCATATAAAAAATAGTAAATGAATTTTAAAAATTCTGAGAAAAATATATGTTCAGTATGGGACTATATTCTGCCAAATCCCAGAAAAGAAATATTTTTGGAACTGATTTGGTATTTTTCATGAAAATGGACTAGTTATGAGTAAATGAATTAAATATGTTGTGTGAAGTAACAAAATTGGAAAATAGGATTTTATGGCTTGGGAATCCTATATATGGCATATGCAGATTTTTGATGAGGTTGTTGGTTATTGGTGATAAAATCTTATGAGTTTGGCATTTTAGTATGATTAAGTGCATTAATTTGTAAAGTGTAAATAATTAAAATAAATTGTTTATAAGTTTAAGAAATGATTAAAATATTGAGGTAATATCAATAATATTAGATTATGAGATTATTAAGTGATTTATAACATTTGGATTAAGGTGTTGTAAATATTGATATAGATTTTATTGTGAAACTTTATCTTTTTGTGTCGGGGTTACTATTCATGAATTACTATTCATGAGTTACTATTCACGACAAAATTGGTTTCTTTTCCTGACCAAATTATCGTTGATTTATGAATCTTACTCTTGAAATTAAATCCATGTTTGGATCATATTATTTTTATTATCATATATAATATTTTTATAATCCCGGTGATGAAATTTCTCTTTGACTTAAGTGTAAAGATGGGTAGATTATTGGTATGATTGTGACTATGGGTTCTCTTTGGCCAGTAGTGCAAAGATGAATTGTTGACTGGTATGATCATTACCATTAAATTTATAATTGAATATTTTTAGCTTAAGTGCAATGGTGAATTGATCAACATGGTTATAATTATTGTTTATATAAATTCTGAAATGATTATATATTTCTTTGAGATATGAATATCTTTGGCCCGTAGTGCAAAGATGACTTATTGATTGAATATCTTTTGCCTGTAGTGCAAAGATGAATTATTGATGAATATCTTTGGCCTGTAAGTGCAAAGATGACCTGTTGATGAATATCTTTGGCGTGTAGTGCAAAGATGACCTGTTGTTGAATATCTTTGGCCCGTAGTGCAAAGATGACCTGTTGTTGAATATCTTTGGCATGTAGTGCAAAGATGAACTGTTAATGAATATCTTTGGCCCGTGGTGCAAAGATGAATTTATTAGTATGATTATGAACAGGAACTGTGATTTGGTATAACCATGATCTTTGATGTTTTAGGTAAAGACATGTGATGAAAAAATATCTTAATCTTGAATGAGAAGAGAAAATTAGAACTACAATTATGATTATGAAGTTATTCACATGATTGTGAGCAGGATCTGATTGATTAATGTTTGAGGTTAAAGCATTGTTGGTGGACTTTTAACATGGAGAAGATAATAGACTTTATGGTCTATTTGACTCTTCTAATGGATTGGTCGATTCATTTACAACTATGGTTGAAAAGTTTTATCATCTACCATATGTTCTAAATCTACGATTTATTCGATGAAGGTTATTGATAATTTAATTATCTTTAGTCATAATATTATTTATTTGGTTAGTTGTGCTCACCCTTTTGCTTCACAATTCCTTTCGTGTAATAAGAGTGTTCTTAAGGTCGAGCGGGGATAATAGGGGAATAGAGCGATTGGTACATAGTCGTTGAGGTTCTCCCTAAATAGTATGGAAATAATTTTATTGAGAACTTTAGATAAGTGTGTCGTATTGTATTCGTTATTTGCTATTTAATTTTGGTGAACCGAATAGGGTAAGGTGAACCCAACTTTGGAAGGGTGTTTTGCCACTATTATACAAGATGTCTAATGACCTACGAGTTATCATAAGACAGGGTTGTGCACATCTACTTGCTGAGTATATCTACGAGCACTACCTATATGATCTTGGAGTTTGGTTGAAACATAATGTTCTATTGCAGACGATGGAGATAGTTATATATCAAGAGAAGACTCACCATTGGAATGAACATGATAGTAATCTTCTTATTTTTCTCTGAGGTCTATTGGATCAACCAAGGATAATTCTCTGGACATATGATATCTTTCATAACTTAGATTGATGGCCTCCTATGTACGAAGGTTTCCTTGAGCACTTCCCAAAGATTTTAATTTCTAAAACAGTTCTAAATTGTACCTTTATGTAAGGTATCACTATGAGGTGTTGTCCATAGTTGGGACATGAGTCACAGTTGGTATTAAAACTCATAGCATATGTGTTGTTGTATTTTGCACGACAATTGTAGTAATAAAATTGTAGTTGTTTTCTGTACCATGTATTTGGCAACTCAGAATAGGTTGGATGGATTGGACCTATTTTGGGGGCGTCACAAGTATGCTAGGACGAGGTGGGTGAAGCAATATTTGTATTTAATTGTATTTGTATCTAGATGACAATATTTGTATTTGTATCTAGATGACAATATTTGTATTTAAACTCACAGTTTAAGTGTTGTTGTATTTTGCACGATAATTGTATTAATAAAGTTGTAGTTGTTTCTATACCATGTGTTTGGCGACTCAGAATGGGTGTTGTATACCTATTTTGGGGGCGTCACAACGTAAATATGTGGAAGACCCAAACCACATTATTGAATTAGAACCAGATAAGATAGCGGAAGATTTAATGTATGAAGAGGTACCTGTTAAAATCTTGGATAAAAAGGAACATATTCTACGCTCAAAGGTTATACCTCAAGTCAAAGTTTTATGGAGAAACCACGATATTGAGGAAATGACCTGGGAGTTAGAATCTGAAATGAAAACAAGGTATCCTCACATCTTCGACATACCAGGTACGTACACCAATTTCGAAAACGAAATTTCATAAGGAGGGAAGGTTGTAAGACCCCAACTTTTTATGAATAAAGATTTAATTTTCTCTAAATGTTATTTTGAATAATAAGGTGGGGATTTGTTATAATGCTATATTTATGGGTGATATGTGCAAATTTTACAAGTAAAAAAGTTGTCATAAAATATTTGTTTGGTCGGGGAATATTCATTTTGTCGAGAAAAATTCGTACGACGATACAATAATTAGTGAACCCCACAACGTTGTAACTGTCGGATATAAAAAGTGACAGAAATAACTTTTTTATAGAAATAACGGCAAAATTTTTATCGTTAACTGTTGAAATACCCGGTGATAAAAAAATGAATATCTGGCGTGGTTGCACAGTAGTACGGTATCAGCGATATCTCGATTATTGATTCTTACGTAAGAAGTCACTTAGTTTCATTTAATAATTGCCTCAGTAGTTGCTGCATAGTATCTCGTATTATTGATTCAATTATTGTCACAGTATCATCTGTGCAATATTTTATATTATTAAATCAATAATTGAGACGATATGGTTATTCATATTATTATCGCGTCATTCCGTGATAAATAGGACTTTTATGAATAAAGATTAGAATTTTTCTCTAAATATATTTTTTGATAATGATATTATGGTGTGGATATGATATAATAAATTATAGTTGTAGTGTAATATTTAAAGATTAAAATTTTGCAAAGTAATATGATAAGTGGTTGTATAATAATATATATAATATTCGATTGGTGGGGAATATTCGTTTTAACGAGGGGAATATTAAATATGATGACACAATCATTGGTGGACCCCACAGCGGAAGTATTATTGTCGTAGTTAGAAAATGAGCGAAATTATCTTTTATAAAAATAACGGCGAAAGTTTTCTAGTTAAAGCTGTTGAACTACCGGTGGTAAAAGTCTGCGATGTAATGGCGTGGTTGCGTAGTAGCACACGGTATTGATTATTGATGCTTACGTGAGAAGTCACTAAGTTATACTCAATTATTGCTACGATAATTCTTTGCATCATATCTCTAATATTATTGATTCAATTATTGTCACGAGTATCATCTGCATAATATTTTATATTATTAAATCAATAATTGAGATGACAAAGTTATTCATATTATTATTTGCAATATTGACAAATGTCTAGAAGTTCATCGAGGAGAGGTTTGGTCACCTAATTACGCGGCATGATAAGGAGAAATCCTTATCGAAAGCCCCTCTTTCTTGGGAGCGACACGGTTGTTAAATATATTGTGAGTTATAATATTAAGGATGAATAAGTTCGTGTTGATTAAAGATAAAATTGATAGTTCCATTATGTTGGGATTATTAGTGTTAGTGGAAATCGATATTTATTTTGATAATAATTGATGTCTTGAAGTTATACTGACCAATCGGGTAATTAATTGGATAAATGAGTTATTAATTGCTATTAATTCACATGATTATAGCTATTTGTTCACATGTGTGTACTATTGATTCACATTCATGTATATATAGGGGAGGTGGTGCAAGATTGATAATACTTGCATGACTAAGTTAAAAATAGAGGTATAGATGGAGGTACTTATCTTTGTAATTATGTATTTTCACATGTATAGAACTATTGATTCACATGATTGAACTATTGATTCACATGATGTACTATTAGGGGAGGTGGTGCAAGTTTGATAATACTTGCGGGACTAAATAAAAATGAAGGAAAAGATAAAGGTATTATATTGTAATATTTGAGCCCCAAAAATATGCAATTATCGAAACTATATTTTCCTATAAATAGAAGCTCATTCTTCCTTCATTCTCACCAATTCACTAAGTCTCACAAGAAAGCAATTATAGAGAGAAGCTATAGAGAGAGAATCTATAGAGAGAAGAAGAAGAGAAGTCGCTACCTCCTCACTATTTCGGTATCCGATCTTCTTACGAGGTAAGGGATATTATTTTTGTTCAAGTATTCATAAGGAATAATATTTTCTTCCATACTGTAGTAGTATGTGAGTAATATTATTTCATCTCGTATATTCTGATTATACCCTCATTTGTTAAAGTATTGCTTCTATACTCCGTGAAATTAGTAGAATATCCTGAAAAAATTGCGCTTCATCTAGTATCATTTCACAAGGATATTTTTACACATTCTTGTTAAATTTTAAGCTTTTTCATGTGGAGTCATTGTCCATGAGTACTATTCATTTATATCTGGTACTTATTCACAAAAGTACTATTCATGGATACTATTCACAAAATTACTATTCATAAAGTCTATTATGAAGTACTATTATATATTACTTCAATAAAATACTATTCACGGGTACTATTCTAGAAGTACTATTCACATGGGGTACTATTCACCCGAAAGTACTATTCATGACAAAAATTGATTTCTTTTAGGTCCAAATCATTTTTGATACAATATCATTCTTGAATTTTACTCCACAAAGCAGTATCATGTTGGCAATTTGAACATTATTGAATTCTGGATAAATTAAATTATTAAAGTCTTTAAAATTTATCCTTGAACTTGTTTTATTGAATTCTTATATCATTGTCATCATCCTCATGCTTATATTGTGATGAAAGTCATCTTTGGCTTACGTGCATAGATGAACTATTGATTGGTATGATTATGACCAGGGATCATTCGGTATAATCATGACCCGTAATGTTACAAATGATGTGGTAAAAGTCCTCATTGGCCTGTAGTTCATTGATGGACAGTTGTTGGTATGATTATGACCGAGGATTATTAAGTATAATCATGACCATTGATGATTACATGAATATCCTTGGTAGTAGTGCGAGGATGATTCGATGATGTGGTTTATTTATTAAGTTGAGTCTCAGCGATAAAGTTGATGAAAAACTTTTTAAATCATAGAAGATAGTAGATATCATGCTCTACTTGACTCTTCTAATGGATTGCTTGTTCATTGTGATTAAACTTGATGTTTATTATATTTTATCGGTTTTAACCTTTGTTGAAGGCTAATGATAATTTATTACGCATTATCTTAGTCATAATATTTCTTCTTGGGCTAGTTGAGCTCACCCTTTTGCTTTCATTGTTCTCTTGAGGAAATGAGAGCGTGGCTAGGGACTAGTCGGGGAGCGGAGTGATGGTCGAGATGTTTGCATTAGTAGTCCTCACTATATCTTGTGAAATAGTGTGATAATAAATGAGGACTTATTTGAGTTTGAATATTGTCTAGAAGACAATATTTGTATTAAAACTCACGTTTTTTCATGTTGTATAATTAAGTTTGTATTTGTATTGATTACCATGTATTTGGCGACCCAAGATGGGTGATGTATACCTATTTTGGGGCGTCACATTTGGTATCAAAGCTTAGGGATATGATCCCATTTGAGATGTGAGACAAGAACTAGGAGGGAGAGGCGGGGAATTCCTTCGCTAGTATGACCTACCTAAGTTTATTTGGTATTTAATTGGTCGGTCGTAGTATAGGGATAATATGTGACATGTCAATTAACCCTTATTTTGTGGCGTATTTGAAAATGGCATCGAAAATGTTGAGATAAGCAATGAAGCACATGAGACCGTTGAGTCACCAAATGATCAATACCGAGGATAATGTGCAGCGGGAAGACAATAATCCTCGGGTAAACAATAACACCGATGAAATGGTGAGCGATGGGATGTTCGAGAGGCTTTATGTAATTCATGCAACATCAAAGAGAGCGGCTCTATTCAAAATGAGGGGGAATCCTTTGGCAACTCTCGGACGGTCACCGCTAAAAAGTTCAAGGGCTGGGACCACCGGAGTTTTTAGAAAGCAAAACCACTTAAAGGCGAGAGCGTGGATAAAGCGAGATCACCAAGATATTTGATGTCTTGGGATGCTCGAGGAAAAAGGTTCCCTTTGCCACCTTCATGTTATTGCGAGAGGCGGATTCTTGGTGGGAATCAGTAAAGCGTACTCAACCTACCTGCACTTGAAGATGTCTTGGGAGAAGTTCAAAAAGCTATTCAACGACAAGTACTTTCGAAAGAAAGTATTCATCACATGAAAGAGGTAGAGTTCATCAAGTTGGAGCAAAACAATATGGCCCGTGTCGCGATCTGAAGCTAAGTTTTTCGAGTTGTCGGTTTGCGTCACACTTGGTTGATAATGAGGAGAGAATGACGCGGATGTTTCTAAGAGGTTTGAAACAGAGAGATCGTCGATACCTTATTTCTCAAAACTGTGTTTGTATTAGGATGTTGTAAATAGGGCTCAGTTATTGGAGCGCGATAATGAGTTAACCCAACGAAGAGAAGCGGTAAAAAATCGATAATACCGGTGGTAGTAGATCATCAAAGCGGTGACAACAAGCGTGGAGGAATCAACATGCGAGAAATGGTAACCACTTGGTGGTAATCATGGCCAAGATAATAGAAGTGGAAATTTCAAGAAAAGGAGATTCAATAATGATGGAAAGGCGTCAAGACTGACTTTTATTGTTAAGGAAGGAGAAGCGACCGCCGGTCGTATGTTACAAAAATGGGGGGAGGACACATCGGTCAAAGCTGCGCGATGCGGTCAAAGCGTGTTATAATTGTGGAAAAGAAGGTCACCTAGCCCGATTTTTATGCGTGCACAAAAGTCAAGTCCGGTGGGATGGAGGCATCAAAGGTGTCCAGACAAAGACAAACCCGGTAGTTCAAGGAGAGCGTTTGTCGTAACCTCCCAAAAAGCGAGGAATCCGAGCGAGGTGATCACGGGTAAGCTAATCATAAACTCTAGAAAAGTTTATACTTTATTTGATCTGGGGTTCTACCCATTCTTTTATTTCTCTACTTGCGCTCAACGTTTAAATTTAACTCAGGAGAAATTAGACTTTGATTTATCTATTGAAACTCCGTTGGGAGAAACCTTCATCACATCCCTTTGTTTATAAGTCTTGTTTGATTCAAATCGGTAACCGCACGTTACCTGTCGATCTTATCTCTTTGAAAATACTTGCATTTGATGTGATTTTAGGGATTGATTGGTTAACTACTCATCATGCTAAAATCGATTATTTTTCGTAAGGTTGTTAGCTTTCATATTTCTAACCAACCTATTATCGAATTCAACAACAAACCACTAAAGTCAATCATTTGTCATATCAAGCCATAAAGCTATTCGTTTATTAAAAAGCGGATGTCAAGCTTTCTTAGCCCATATCACGGATTTAAATAAAAATACGTCGATTTGAATGATATTTCTATTGTTAATAAATTTCTGACGTATTCACGAAGAACTTCGGCCTACCCCCGAGGCGTGAAATTGAATTTTGTATCGACCTTGAAATCGGTACAAAACCCATTTCAAAGCCCCATATCGAATGGCTCTATTGAACTTCGAGGAGTTAAAAACCCAACTCTGAGAATTGTTAGACATCGGTTTCATTCATCCAAATACGTCTCCTTGGGGTGCTCTCTATTCTATTCGTGAAGAAGAAAGATGGAAGTATGCGACTTTGTATTGATTATCGGGAGTTGAATCATGTCACCATCAAAAATAGGTATTTTGTTACCTCGTATTGATGATCTGTTTGACCGGTTGCAAGGCGCCAAATTCTTTTCAAAGATTGATCTTCATTCGGATATCATCGAGTTGAAGATTAAAAGCGATGACATTCAAAGACTACTTTCGAGAACTTCGATGCGGGCATTATGAATTCTTAGTCGTGTCTTTTGGATTGACTAATGCTCCTGCTTTGCCTTCATGGATATGATGAACCAGAGTATTGAGGAATATTTGGATCACTTTTGTGGTCGTCTTTATTGATGACATCCTCATATACTCCAAAACTCGTGAAAGACCATGAAGCAACACTTGAGGTTGATACTCCAAAAGCTTCGTGAAAACAAGATATATGCCAAGTTGAAGAAATGTGAGTTACGGCTTGAGGAAGTTGCATTCCTTGGGCACGTGATATCAAATCATGGAATATCATTGACCCAAAGCAAAGATTAAAGCAATTCAAAGTTGGGAGCAACCTAAGTCGATAATAGAAATCGTGCTTTTTCTCGGCTTATTTGGTTATTATCGGAGATTCGTAGAAGGGTTTTCTCGAATCGCTACTCCATTAACTCGGTGACTCGAAAAAAAGATATAAAAATTGGTTGGGCGAGGAATGTGAGAAGAGTTTTCAAGAACTTCGAGAGGAGACTCATTTCAAATTTTGTTACGACAATACCATACGGCTCGGAGGATTTGTCATCTCTGGTGATGCTTGTGCAAAGGGTTAGGATGTGTTCTCATGCAACATGGGAAAGTCATAGCTATGCCTGCCTCGCGACAACTCAAAGAATATGAGAGGAATTATCCTACTCATGATCTAGAGTTGGCATTTGTCATTTTTGCGCTTAAGATTTGGAGGCATTACTGTATGGAGAGAAGGTGGAGATCTATACGGATCATAAAAAGCCTCAAATATTTCTTCACTCAAAAGGAACTCGACATGCGGCAGCGGCGATGGCTTGAGTTGTTGAAAGATTATGATCATACCATTCGATACCATCTGGAAAAGCGAGCGTAGTAGGTGGCGCGCATTGAGTAGAAGATCATATATCTTGAATGCGAGTGCGATATTGTCAATAAGAGCCCATTTTGTATGACTTACAAAGGATGGAGATAGAGTTAAAGACTCGGGGACCCATGTGATGATGGCGAATAAACAGTAGAACCGACTTTAATCGATAAAGTTAAAAGTTGCTCAAGCTACGGACACGGAGGTGATGTCGTATGAGGAAGAAAGTGCAAGAAGGTGCTTTTTAGGAAGAAAGAATCGATGAAGAAGGAATACTTGAGTCAACTCCGGACTTTGTGTTTCTAACGATTACGACTTGAAGTATAAAATCATGATGGGGCGCACAACACACCGTTTGCAATCCATCTGGGAGTACCAAAATGTATCGTGATCTTGACATACATTTTGGTGGAAAATATGAAGAGAGAGATAGCGGGGTTTATCTCAAGGTGTCTAACTTGTCGGCGAGTCAAGGCGGAGCATCAAGTGCCAAAAGGTCCATTGCAACCACTTGAAATTCCAGAATGGAAGTGGGAGCACATTACCATGGATTTCAATTCTTGGTCTTCCCAAGGTTTCTCAAGGCGTAGATGCGATTTGGGTCATTGTTGATAGATTGACCAAGTCGCTCATTTCTTACCGATCGAGAAACTTATACACTTGAGCGTCTTGCTAGTATGTACATAAAAGAGATTGTAAGATTGCATGGTATGCGGTATCCATAGTTTACGATCGAGACCCAAGATTCACTTCAAGATTTTGGGTTAGTTTGCAAAAAGCTATGGGCGCGGATTTACGATTTAGTTGGCATATCATCCTCAAGCAGACGGAAGGCGATCGAAAGGACTATTCAAACTCTTGAAGATTTATTAAGACTCTGTGTCCTTGACTTCAAGGAAGTTGGGACAAGTTCTTACCATTGGTGGAGTTTTTTCTACAACAATAGTTATCAAGCAAGTATTGGCATGGCTCCATTTGAGGCGTTGTATGGAAGAAAGTGTCATTCTCGGTATCTTTGGGATGAGGTGGGTGAAGCAACGTTGTTGGGACGAGGAGTTGGTGCGTATGACTACGGAAAAGATTCAAACGATCCGACAACGTATAAAAACCTCACAAAATCGACAAAAGAGTTATCTTGATCTTCATCGAAAAGGCGTGGAATTGATATTGGAGATCATGTGTTGTTACGTGTTGCTCCATGGAAAGGAGTTACGAGATTTGGAAAAGAGAAAGCTCAATCCTCGATTCATTGGCCCATTTATAATCCTCGATCGAGTAGGAACTATGGCTTATAGACTCGCTTACCTTAAGTATGTCTCGTGTTCATAACGTTTTCCACATATCTATGTTACGTAAATATGTGAAAGACCGAACCACATTATTGAATTAAAACGGGACGAGATAGAGGAAGATTTAACGTATGAAGAGTTACTGTTAAAATCTTGGATAAGAAGGATCATATTCTACGCTCGAGGTTATACCTCAAGTCAAAGTTTTGTGGAGAAACCACGATGTGGAGGAAATGACTTTGGGAGTTAGAATCGAAATGAAGTTAAGGTATCCTCACCTCTTCGACATACCAGTCGCACCCTAATTTGAGGATGAAATTTCATAAGAAGGGGAGGTTGTAAGACCCCAACTTTTATGAATAAAGATTAAATTTCTCTCGAAATATATATTTTTGAATATTATGGTGTGGATATGATATAATGTTATAGTTGTGGGTAATATTTATAAATTTTGCAAAGTAAGCAAGTGGTTATATAATATTCGATTGGTGGGGAATATTCGTTTTAACGAGGGGAATATTAAATGCGACGACACAATCATTAGTGGACCCCACAACGAAAGTATTATAGTTAGAAAAGCGACGTAATTATCTTTTTATAAAAATAACGGCGAAAGTTTTCCCGTTAAAAATTTGTTGAACTACCCGGTAGTAAAAATACGATGATTATACGTGTGTTTTCATAGTAGCACTACGGTATTGATTATTGATGCTTACGTGAGAAGTCACTCAGTTATACTCAATTATTACTTTCTGATAATTGTTGCATTATATCTCTCGTATTATTGATTCAATTATTGTCACGGTATCATCGCATAATATTTTATATTATTAAATTAATAATTGAGACGACAAAGTTATTCATATTATTATTTGCAATATTGATGATGTCTAGAAGTTCTTTCGAGGAGAGGTTTGGTCACCTAATTGCTTGCGCATGATAAGGAGAAATCCTTATCGAAAAGCCCCTCTTTCACAGGAGCGACACTGGTTGTTAAATATTATGAGTTATAATATTAATGATGAATAAGTTCGTGTTGATTAAAGATGAAATTGATAGTTTTATTGTGTTGGGATTATTAGTGTTAGTGGAAATTGATATTTATTTCGATAATAATTGATGTCTAGAAGTTATACTAACCAATCGGGTAATTAATCGGATAAATGAGCAATTAATTTCTATTAATTCACATGCTTATAACTATTTGTTCACATGTGTGTACTATTAATTGCTATTAAGGAAGGTGGTGCAAGATTGATAATACTTGCATGACTAAGTTAAAAATGGAGGTATAGATGGAAGTACTATACTGTAATTCGTATTTTCACATGTATAGAACTATTGATTCACATTATTGAACTATTAATTCACATGATGTACTATTAGGGGAGGTGTTGCAAGTTTGATAATACTTGCATGACTAAATTAAAAATAAAGGAAAAGATAAAGGTATTATACTGTAATATTTCGAGCCCCAAAACGTGCAATTATCGAAACTATATTTTCCTATAAATAGAAGCTCATTCTTCCTTCATTCTCACCAATTCACTAAGTCTCACAAGAGCAATTATAGAGAGAGAAACTATAGAGAGAGAATCTATAGAGAGAAAGAAGAAGAGAAGTCTGCTACCTCACTATTCCAGTATCCAGTCTTCTTCTGAGGTAAGGGATTTTATTTTTGTTCAGTATTCATAAGGAATAATATTTTCTTCCATACTCTGTAGTATGTGAGTAATATTATTTCGTCTTGTATTCCTGATTATACCCTCATTCTGTTAAAATATTGCTTCATATACTAAAAGTGAAATTAGTAGAATATCCTTGAAATTTGGCTTCATCTAGTATCATTTCACAAGGATATTTTCTACACATTCTTGTTAAATTTTAAGCTTTTTATGCTTGAGAATCTTGTCATGAGTACTATTCATTTATACGGTCTTATTCACAAAATGTAAGACCCGACTTTTATAAATAAAGATGAATTTTCTATAAATATTATTTTTGAATATTATGGAATAAATTTGATATAATGTTATAGTTGTGGGTAATATTTATAAATTTTGCAAAGTAAGCAAGTTGTTATAAAATATTCGTTTGGTGGGGAATATTCTTTTTTGTGGGGAATATTAAATACGATGACTCAATCATTAGTGGACCCCACAAGCGGAAATTATTGTTAGGATTGAGAAAATGACAAAAATATCTTTTTATAAAAATAACGGCGGAGGTGTATTACAGAATTAAAAGCATTGAACTACCCGGTGGTAAAAAATGCGATGATGTCTGGCGTAGTTGCATAGTAGTAGCAGCGGTATTGATTATTGATGCTTACGTGAGAAGTCACTTAGCTATACTCGATTATTACTTTCTGATAATTCTTTGCATCATATCTCTTATATTATTGATTCAATTATTGTCACGATTATCATCGTATAATATGTTATATTATTAATTGAGGCGACAAGTTATAAATGATTAATAATTGTTGAAAGATTAAATATGTGTTGATTAAAAATAAAATGATTTGTGGTAATATTTATTGATCCTTGATGTATATAAAAAGTACATTATGAGGCGTTTGTGGTAAGTTTGATTATTTTATGGGGGCCCATATGTCATCATCTAAGAGTCTCTTAAATCGATAGTAATTATAGTAATTACCTTTCTTGAATAGTAATTACCTTTGTCGATAGTAATTACCTTTGTGAATAGTAATTACCTTCGTCGATAGTAATTACCTTCGTCGATAGTAATTACCTTCGTCGATAGTAATTACCTTCGTCGATAGTATTTACCTTTGTGAATAGTAATTACCTTTCGTGATAGTAATTACCTTCGTCAATAGTATTTACCTTACGTCGATCGTAATTACCTTCGTCGATAGTAATTACCCATTCGCAAATAGTAGTTGTGTCCTTGATATTACCGAGAGTTAAGCGCCTCTTGATTGTTCAAGAGGTTAATTACCCCTTGCAAATAGTAGTTGTCTCTTGATATTACAAAGTCATTTTGACCTTCGTTAAGACAAGAGCCACCCTCGGTTTTTCTATAAATAGAAAGCTCATTCCTTCATTATTTCTTACAAATTCATTGAAACTCTAGAGAGAAAACTATAGAGAAAAGAAGAAAAGTATAACTTTACTTCACTTTTCGATATTGAGTTCTTTAAGGTAGGGAATATTATTTGTTGTACTCGTAAGGGGTGTTATTCTTTCTTATTCATGAAGAGAACTTTGTTATTCCATTGCTTATTATTACATTGGAATAACTTTGTATATCGTGGTTTACCCTATACTTGGTGACTTTCTATTGACATTTTTATTATTACATTGGAACATCATCACTGTGTGTTTTACAGGACTGGTAAAATCTTTATTATTATTCTGTTGGAACATCACATGCATGTGTTTTACAGGACTGGTTAAAATCTTTTTATTATTACATTGGAACATCATCATGCATGTGTGTTTTCTGCAGGACTGGTTAAAATCTTTATTATTCATTGTTGGAATATCCTATCTATGTGTTTTACTTTGGATCAGTTCCATTCTTTATTATTACATTGGAACATCACATGCGGTGTGAATTTCATGGGACTGGTTCCATTATTATTATTACATTGGAATAACTTTTGCTGTCTTGATCTATCGCAGCATGCGTGGTGATTTCTTTTGTTATTCCATTCTTTATTATACCGGTTGGTTAAAACTTTGACTTTATACTCCATGAAATTAGTAGAATATCCTTGATATTTGCGTTTCATCGAGTATCTTTTCATGGAAATATTCTTACGATCATTCTTGAATTTTTACTCTACAATGAATATCGTGTTGACAATTTTGGGCGTTATTGGTTCTGGATAAATTAATTCTTGAACTTGTTTTATTGAATTCTTATATCATTGTCATCATCCTCATGTTTATATTATTTTGAAAGTAAATTGTGGCTGTAGTGCGTAGATGGACTTGGTATGATTATGACGAGACTATTCGATTGTAATCATGGTAGTAATGTTACAAATGATGTGGTAAAAATCCTCATTGGCCGTAGTGCATTGATGGACGATTGTTGGCATGATCATGACCATTAATGAATACACAACTATTCTTGGCCCGTAGTGCATGAATAATTGTGGTCGTGATACTAAAGAATATCCTTGGTAGTAGTAGTGCGGGGTGATTCGATGATGTGGAATATTTATTAAAAGTGAGTCTCGGCTATATGATGATGAAAAACCTTTTAAATCATAAAAGATAGTAGATTTTATTTTCTACTTGACTCTTTTAATGGATTCTTTGGTTCATTGTAGTTAAACTTGATGTTCATTATATTTTATCGGTTTAACTTTGTTGTAGGCTAATGATAATTTATTACGCATTATCTTAGTCATAATATTTCTTCTTGAGCTAGTTGAGCTCACCCTTTCTTTTCTTTATTCTCTTGAGGAAATGAGAATATATTTGGGGACGAGTCGGGGAGCGGAGTAATGGTCGAGGAGGATAGCATTAGTAGTCCTCATTATTACGTGAAATAGTGTGATAATAATTGTAATGAGGACTCCTTTTGAGTTTGTATAATATCTAGTAGACAATATTTGTATTCAAACTCACGGTTTATGTCGTATTGTACGGCAGTTATATTAGTAAGTTGTATTTAAATTACATACCATATATCGACTACCCAAGATGGGTGATGTATACCTAATTTTGGGGGGCGTCACGGTTGGTATCGAAGCTTAGGATATGATCACTGGCTAAGATGTGAGAATAGTACTAGGAGGGGAGGCGGGGAATACCTTCGCTAGTATGACCTACCTAAGTTTATGTCTTTATTTTATTGGTCGGTCGAGAATATAGGGATAATTTGTTACATGTCAATTAACCTTTTGTTTTGTGGCGATGTCGAAAATGACATCGAGAATGTTGAGAATACTTGATGGAGCCTGAGCGATCGTTGATTCACCACATATCGATAATCGAGGATAATGTGCATCGGAAGGCGACAATCCTCATAAAAACAACAACTTGACCAAATGATGAATGATCAAATGTTCGGAGGCTTTATGCGATTTATGCAACAATGACGAGAAGCGACTCACATCCCAGCGTGAGGTGGAAACACGGAAAACTCTCGAGGCGGTCACCATTAAACAATTCAAGGAGGCTGGGACCACCGGAGTTTAAGGGAAGCCAAAACCACTTACGGCGGAAGCATGGATAAAGCAGATTACAAGATATTTGATGTCTTGGGATGCTCAGGAGCAAAAGGTTCCCTTGCCGCCTTTATGTTCTTGTGAGAGGCGGATTCTTGGTGGGAATCGGTGTAAAGCGTACTCAACTTCTTTGTCTTGAAGATATCTTGGGAGAAGTTCGGGAGGTACATTCAGCGACAAATACTTTCACGAAAGTATTCGCCACATGAAGGAGGTGGAGTTTATCAAGTTGGAACAAAACAATATGGCCAGTGTGTGCATGATACGAGGCAAAATTTGCGGAGTTATCACGGTTTTCGTCCCACTTGGTGGATAATGAAGAGAATGGCGCGAATGTTTTTAAGAGGTTTGAAAGCAGGAATCGTCGACATCTTATTTCTCATAAAGCTGTGTTTGTATTGGATGTTGTAAATAGGGCTCGATTAGTGGAAGCGCGATAACGAGTCAGCCTTGACTAAAAAAGAAGCGGTAAGCAAAATTATAATACCGGCGAGAGTAGTCGTGAGCGGTGACAACAAGCGTGGAGGAATCAACGGGCGGATATGGTAACCACCGGTGGTAATCGGGGCAAAACAATAAGAATGGACATTTCAAGAAAAGGAGATTCAATGATGATGGAAAAGCGCGTCGGCAAAGACACCGTTGTTAAGGAAGAGAAAGACCACTATCGTATGCTTCAAATGCGGAGGAGAGGGACACATCGATCAAAGCTGCGCCATCTTGAAGTCAAAGCGTGTTATAATTGTGGAAGAAGGTCACTTAGCTCGATTTTGTCGTTTCTAGAAGACAAATTCAACTAGGATGGAGCACCAAAAGTAGTCCCGGAAAAGTCAAAGCCGGTAGTCTGAGGAGGCGTTTGTTGTGACCTCCAGAGAAGCAAGGAACCCGAATGAGGTCATCACGGGTAAGCTTATCATAAACTCTAATGAAGTCTATACTTTATTTGATCTGGGTTCTACCCATTCTTTTATTTCTCTACTTGCGCTCATCGATTAAATTTGACTCAGGAGAAATTAGACTTTGACTTATCTGTGGAAACTCCGTTGGGAGAAACCTTCATTACATCCCTTTGTTTATAAGTCTTGTTTGGTTCAAATCGGTACCCTCACATTACTGTCGATCTTATTTCATTTAAAATACTTGCATTTGGCGTGATTACAAGGATTGATTGGTTAACTACTTATCATGCAAAAATTGATTGTTTTCGTAAGGTTGTTAGCTTTCATATTCCTAATCAACCTATTATGTGAATTCAAACGACCAAACCATTAAAATCAATCGCGTCATCTCGAGCCATAAAGCTATTCGTTTATTGAAAAGCGGATGTCAAGCTTTCTTAGCTCATATCATGATTTAAACAAAAAATCGTCGGTTTTGAGCGATATTTCTATTGTTAATAAATTTCTGGCGTATTCAGAAGAACTTCTGGCCTACCCCAGGCGTGAAATTGAATTTTGTATCGACCTTGAACGGTACAAAACCTATTTCCAAGCCCCATATCGAATGGCTCTATTGAACTTGAGGAGTTAAAGACCCAACTGCGAGGAATTGTTAGACATTGGCTTTATTAGTCTAGTACTTCTCCTTGGGGTGCTCTGTTCTATTCGTGAAGAAGAAAGATGGGAGTATCGACTTTGTATTGATTATCGGGAGTTGAATCATGTCACCATCAAAAATAGGTATCCATTGCCGCGTATTGATGACTGTTTGACCCGATTGCAAGAGCAAATTCTTTTCAAAGATTGATCTTCGTTTAGGATATCACCGATTGAAGATTAGAACCGTGACATTCAAAGGCGGCTTTCGAGAACTTCGATGCGGGCATTATGAATTCTAGTCATGTCCTTTGGATTGACTAATGCTCTCTTTGCCTTCATGGATATGATGAGCCAAGTATTGAGGAATATTTAGATCACTTTGTGGTCGTCTTTATTGATGACATCCTTATTTATTCCAAAATAGTGAAGATCATGAAAGCAACACTTGAGGTGACACTCCAAAAGCCGTGAATATAAGCTTTATGCGAGTTGAAGAAATGCGAGTTACGGCTTGAAGAAGTAGCATTCCTTGGCGCGTGGTATCAAGTCGTGGAATATCATTGACCCGTGAAAGATTGAAGCTATTCAAAAGTAGGAACAACCTAAATCGATGGTAGAAATCGTAGCTTTCTCGGTTTATTTGGTTATTATCGGAGATTCGTGGAAGGATTTTCTCGAATCGCTACTCCATTGATTTCGGTGACTCGAAAAAAGATCTGAAAGTTCGGTTGGGGCGAAGAATGTGAGAAGAGTTTTCAAGAACTTCGAGAGGAGACTTATTTATTTTTATTACGACAATACCATCGGCTCGGAGGATTTGTCATCTCTGATGATGCTTGGGCAAAGGGTTGGGATGTGTTCTCATACTGACATGGAAAAGTTATAGCCTATGCCTCGCGACAACTCGAAAGAATATGAGAGGAATTATCCTACTCGTGATCTAGAGTTAGCGGTTATTATCTTCTGCACTTAAAATTTGGAGGCATTACTTGTATGGGGAGAAAGTGGAGATCTTTACGGATCATAAAAGCCTCAAATATTTCTTCACTCAAAAGGAACTCGACATGCGACAACAACGGCGTTGGCTTGAAAGCATTGAAAGATTATGATCATACCATCGATACCATCACGGAAAAGCGAGCGTGGTAGGTGGCGCATTGAGTAGAAGATCGTATCTGCAATCTGAGTGCGTTATTGTCAACATAAAGAGCCCATTTTGTGTGACTTGCAAAGGATGGAGATAGAGTTAAAGACTCGAGGACGCATGTGATGATGATAGCGAGTATCTGAGTAGAGGCAAACTTTAATCGATAAAGTTAAAGGCTGCTCAAGCTACGGACACGGAGGCGATCGTATGAGGAAGAAAGTGCGAGAAGGTGCTATCTTGGGAAGCAAGAATCGATGAAGAAGGAATACTTGAGTCGACTCCGGACTTTGTGTTCTAACGACCACGATTTAAAGTATAATATCATGATGGGGCACAACACACCATTTGCAATCCATCACAGGAGTACCAAAATGTATCATGATATTCGTAATACATTTTGGTGGAAGCGATATGAAAGAGAGATAGCGTTGTTTATCTCGAGGTGTCTAACTTGTCAGCGAGTTAAAAGCGAGCATCAAGTACCAAAAGGTCCATTGCAACCACTTGAAATTCGGAATGGAAGTGGGAGCACATTACCATGGATTTCGTTCTGGGTCTTCTAAGGTTTCTCAAGGCGTTGATGCGATTTGGGTCATTGTTGATAGATTGACCAAAGTCTGCTCATTTCTTACCAAATCTGAGAAACTTATACACTTGAGCGTCTTGCTCGTATGTACATAAGCGAGATTGTAAGGCGCATGGTATCTGCGGTATCCATAGTTTACGATCGAGACCCGAAGATTCACTTCACGATTTTGGGTTAGTTTGCAAAAAGCTATGAGCGCAGACTTACGATTTAGCTCGGCATATCATCCTCGGGCAGACGAGACGATCGGAGAGGACTATTCAAACTCTTGAAGATCTATTAAGACTACTGTGTCCTTGATTTCAAAGGGAGTTGGGACAAGTTCTTACCATTGGTGGAGTTTTCCTCAACAACAGCAGTTATCAAGCAAGTATTGGCATGGCTCCATTCGAGCGTTGTATGGAAGAAAGTGTCGTTCTCGGTATCTTTGGGATGAGGTGGGTGAAAGCAGCGTTGTTGGGGCCAGGAGTTGAGTACGTATGACTACGAAAAAGATTCAAACGATCAAACAACGTATAAAAACCTCACAAAATCGACAAAAAAGAGTTATCTTGATCTTCATCGAAAGGGCGTGGAATTCGATATAGGAGATCGTGTGTTGTTAAAGTTGCTCCATGGAAAGGAGTTACAAGATTTGGAAAAGAGGAAAACTTAATCCTCGATTCATCGGTCCATTTTAATCCTCGATCGAGTAGGGCTGTGGCTATAGACTCGCTTTCTTCTTGAAATATGTCTCGTGTTCATAGCGTTTTCACATATCCATATTACGTAAATATGTGAAAGACCCGAACCATATTATTGAGTTAGAAGCCGGACGAAATAGCGGAAGATTTGGCGTATGAAGAGGTTCTGTTCAAATTTTGGATAAGAAGGAACATATTCTACGCTCGAGGTTATACCTCAAGTCAAAGTTTTGTGGAGGAACCACGATGTTGAGGAAATGACTTGGGAGTTAGAATCGAAATGAAATCAAGGTATCCTTACCTCTTGACATACCAGTCGTACCCTAATTTGAGAGGGCAAAATTTCATAAGAAGGGAGGTTGTAAGACCCCGACTTTTATAAATAAAGATGAATTTTCTATAAATATTATTTTTGAATATTATGGAATAAATTTGATATAATGTTATAGTTGTGGGTAATATTTATAAATTTTGCAAAGTAAGCAAGTTGTTATAAAATATTCGTTTGGTGGGGAATATTCTTTTTGTCGGGAGAATATTAAATACGACGGCTCAATCATTAGTGGACCCCTAGCGGAAGTATTGTCGTAGTTAGAAAAGCGACAAAATTATCTTTCTATAAAAATAACGGCGGAGGTATTCTGAATTAAAACTGTTGAACTACTACGGTGGTAAAATGCGATGTCTGGCGTGGTTGCGTAGTAGCACTGCACGGTATTGATTATTGATGCTTACGTGAGAAGTCACTTATTTATACTCGATTATTACTTCTGATAATTCTTTGCATCATATCTCTTATATTATTGATTCAATTATTGTCACGGTATCATACGTATAATATGTTATATATTATTAATTGAGGCGACAAGTTATAAATGATTAATAATTGTTGAAAGATTAAATATGTGTTGATTAAAAATAAAATGATTTGTGGTAATATTTATTCGATCCTTGATGTATATAAAAAGTACATTATGAGGCGTTTGTGGTAAGTTTGATTATTTTATGGGGGCCCGTATATGTCATCATCTAAGAGTCTCTTCGTCGATAGTAATTACCCTTCTTCAATAGTATTTACCTTTGTCAATAGTAATTACCTTTGTGAATAGTAATTACCTTTTCGTCGATAGTATTTACCTTCGTCGATAGTAATTACCTTCTTCAATAGTATTTACCTTTTGTCAATAGTAATTACCTTTGTGAATAGTAATTACCCTTCAATAGATTATAGTATTTACCTTCGTCGATAGTAATTACCTTCGTCGATAGTAATTACCCATTCATAAATAGTAGTTGTCCTTGATATTACCAAGAGTTAAGCGCCTCTTGATTGTTCGAGGGTTAATTACCCCTTCATAAATAGTAGTTGTCTCTTGATATTACCAAGAGTCGTTTTGACCCTTCGTTAAGACCAAGAGCCACCCTCGGGTTTTCTATAAATAGAAAGCTCATTCCTTCATTATTTCTTACAAATTCATTTGAAACTCAGAGAGAGAAACTATAGAGAAAAAGAAGAAAAGTAGAAGAGCTACTTCACTTTGCCAATATTGAGTTCTTCTAAGGTAGGGAATATTATTTGTTGTACTCGTAAGGGGTGTTATTCTTTCTTATTCATGAAGAGAACATCGCATTATTCCATTCCTTATTATTACATTGGAATAACTTTTATATCGTGGTTTACCTATACTTGGTGACATTCTTCTATTATTATTCTTTATTATTATTTGGAACATCACATGCATGTGTTTTACACAGGACTGGTTTAAAATCTTTATTATTGATACATTGGAACATCACATGCGTGTGTTTTTACAGGACCTAGTTAAAATCTTTATTATTTATTTTGGAACATCACATGCATGTGTTTTCTGTGGGACTGGTTAAAATCTTTTTATTATTACATTTGGAATATCTATCGTGTGTTTTACATGGATGGTTCCATCTTTATTATTACTGTTGGAACATCACATGCATGTGTGAATTTCACGACATTAGGTTATTATTATACTGTTGGAATAACACTTGTCATGCGATTATCGCGCATGCATGGTGATTTCTTTTGTTATTCCATTCTTTATTATACTCGGTTGGTTAAAACTTTGACTTCTATACTCCATGAAATTAGTAGAATATCCTTGATATTTGCGTTTCATCGATATCTTTTCATGGAAATATTCTTACGATCATTCTTGAATTTTACTCTACAAGAAGTATCATGTTGACAATTTGGGCGTTATTGGTTCTGGATAAATTAATTCTTGAACTTGTTTTATTGAATTCTTATATCATTGTCATCATCCTCATATTTATATTATTTTGAAAGTCATACGTGGCTTTGTAGTGCGTAGATGGACTTGGTATGATTATGACCGAGATTATTGATTGTAATCATGGTAGTAATGTTACAAATGATGTGGTAAAAATCCTCGTTGGCCCGTAGTGCATTGATGGGCCGATTGTTGGCATGATCATGACCATTAATGAATACACAACTATTCTTGGCCCGTAGTGCATGAATAATTGTGGTCGTGATACTAAAGAATATCCTTGGTAGTAGTGCGGGGTGATTCGATGATGTGGATTATTTATTAAAATTTGAGTCTCGGCTATAATGATGATGAAAAACCTTTTAAATCATAAAAGATAGTAGATTTTATTTTCTACTTGACTCTTTTAATGGATTCTTTGGTTCATTGTAGTTAAACTTGATGTTCATTATATTTTATCGGTTTTAACTTTATTGTGAGGCTAATGATAATTTATTACGCATTATCTTAGTCATAATATTTCTTCTTGAGCTAGTTGAGCTCACCCTTTCTTTCCTTTGTTCTCTTGAAATGAGAATATAATTTGGGACGAGTCGGGGAGCGGAGTAATGGTCGAGGAGGATAGCATTAGTAGTCCTCTTTATTACGTGAAATAGTGTGATAATAATTGTAATGAGGACTCCTTTTGAGTTTGTATAATATCTAGTAGACAATATTTGTATTCAAACTCACAGTTTTTATCGTATTATTACTACGGCAGTTATATTAGTAAGTTGTATTTAAATTACGTACCATGTATGTCGACTACCCAAGATGGGTGATGTATACCTAATTTTTGGGGGCGTCACAAAATTGATTTATTTTCAATCCAAATCATTTTTGATACAATATCATTCTTGAATTTTACTCCACAAAGCAGTATCATGTTCGCAATTTGAACATTATTAAATTCTGGATAAATTAAATTATTAAAGTCTTTAAAATTTATCCTTAAACTTGTTTTATTGAATTCTTATATCATTGTCATCACCCTCATGCTTATATTGTGATGAAATTCATCTTTGACTTACGTGCATAGATGAACTGTTGATTGGTATGATTATGATCAGTGATCATTCGGTATAATCATGACCCATAATGTTACAAATGATGTGGTAAAAGTCCTCATTGGCCTGTAGTTCATTGATGGACAGTTGTTGGTATGATTATGACCAGGGATTATTCGGTATAGTTATGACCATTGATGATTATATGAATATCTTTGGTCGTGGTGCAAGGATGATTCGATGATGTGATTTATTTATTAAGCTGAGTCTCAGCAATAAAGTTGATGAAAAAATTTTAAATCATAAAAGATAGTAGATATCATGCTCTACTTAACTCTTCTAATGGATTGCTTGTTCCGTTGCAGTTAAACTTGATGTTTATTATATTTTATCAGTTTAACACTGTTGAAGGCTAATGATAATTTATTCTGCATTATCTTAGTCATAATATTTCTTACTGGGCTAGTTGAGCTCACCCTTTTGCTTTCATTGTTCTCTTCAGAAAATGAGAACGTAGCCAGGACTAGTCAGAGAACGGAGTGACGGTCCAGATGTTTGCATTAGTAGTCCTCACTATCATGTGAATAGTGTGATAATAAATGAGGACTTATTTTGAGTTTGAATATTGTCTAGAAGATAATATTTGCATTAAAACTCACAGTTCATATTGTATAATTAAGTTTGTATTTGTATTCGGTACCATGTATTTGGCGACCCAAGATGACTGGTGTATACCTATTTTGGGGGCGTCACATAAGGGATATTATTTTCGTTCAATATTCGTAAGAAATATTATTTTTTTCAATATTCTGTAGTATGTAAGTAATATTATTTCGTTTCATATTCCTAAATCTACACTTATTTTGATAAGTATTGCTTTTATACTCCCTGAAATTAGTAGAATATTCTTAAATTTTGCACTTCATCTAGTATCGTTTCACTAAAATATTTTTTTGAACTTTCTTATTAAATTTTAATCTTTTCATGTCGGCGTACTATTCACTCGGGTACTATTCTTCCGGGGTACTATTCACGACAAAATGGATTTCTTTTCTGTCTAAATTATTTTTGATACATGAATATCATTCTTGAATTTTACTCCACAATTAATTATCATGTTGACAATTTAGACATTTTTAAACTCTGGATAAATTGAATTATAAATCTTTAATATTTATCCTTGATCTCACTTGATTGATTTCTTATATCATTGTCATCATCTTCATGCTTATATGGTGGTGAAAGTCATCTTTGGCCCGTAGTGCATAGATGGACTGTTGATTGGTATGATTATGACCAGGAATTGTGTATTAGTATAATCATGACCTGTAATACTACAGACAAATGATGTGGTGAAAGTCCTCTTTGGCCCGTAGTGCATAGATGGACAGATGTTTGGCATTATCATAACCACTGGTGATACTAACGAATATCCTTGGATCGTAGTGCATGGATAATTAATTGATGTGAAATATTTATTGAGTTGTGCTACAGAGATAAAATATTGATGATGAACTTTTAAATCATAGAAGATAGTAGACATCATACTCTACTTGACTCTTCTAATGGATTGCATGTTCTGCTGTAGTTGTTGATCTAAACTTGTTGTCTATTGTATTCTATCAGATCTTACACTGTTGAGGACTAAGGATAATTTATTCTACATTATCTTAGTCATAATATTCTTTACTAAGCGAGTTGAGATGACCCTTTTCTTTCATTGTTCTCTTTAAGAAATGAGAATATAGCTAGGACTAGTCGGGGAATGGAGTGATGGTGTAAGACGGTGACTATAGTAGTACTCACTATTCTATATATAGTGTGATAATAATTGTAATGAGGATTTTATTTGAGTTTGGATATTGTCTATAAGATAATATTTGTATTGAAACTTACAGTTATATTTTGTCGTATTTTGTTCGACAGTTCAATAGTTGTATAAATAAAGTTTCTATTTAAATTATATACTATGTATTAGGCGACTCAAAATGAGTTGGGTAGACTTATTTTGGACATCATATTTTCTTTTTATCTTTTTTTTGTCTTGTCTAGAATTTATATTTCTATAAATAAAATTAATATTTTAAAAGATTCTCACGTAAATAATAAGTTAATCTAAAGTTAGTGTCAGATAGATTTTTACTTCTAAAGTTAATAATAATAAAAAAAATTAATTCTTTTACCATGCCCCAATCATATTGAATCTAGGAGAGTAGGACCACTTAAGCAAATTATTTGAATTCATTGCAAAAAAATAAATTATCCTACTGATAATAGGACAAATAGTCTAGAACTATGTTGAGTTGTCTTTAAGATCACTTAAACTAATTGCTTAAATTTATTATAATAATAAACTAATGGCTTAAATTTATTATATATGTGATTGTATTCTTTTCTATTGTTATTGTGGATGTTCAAGCTTAATTTATTTTAATTAGAGGTGTAAATTTATTGAGTTCAGTCAAATATTAAGTTTTTCAGATTTAGTTCACAATATTTATCGAGTATAAAATAAAGTTTGATTGAAGTTCGTTTAGCTATCGAGTCGAGCACGATGTCGAATCAATCCCGGACAGTTTGAATTTTTTGAGTGAATATGATTCAAGTATCAATAAAAAATTATAATTTAAAAAAATTCGAGTAATTTATCGTACTTTAAATTTTGTTCATATTTAAATCATTTATACTTCGAGTCAAACTCGAATTGAGCTTTTAGTCGAACGAGTACGAATCAAATTCGAAGAGTTTGATTTATTTTACAACTTTAATTTCAATTTTTTTTGAGTTGTTTAAAGAAGAAAGAAAAAAAAAGAAAGAATAAATAAATAAAAATGACTTACAATCATATTGAGCTTCACGACCACTTGAACCAACCCCATCAAATTGGTACAAATTTGACTCTCAAAACTGTGACTCATATATCACTTGAATTGTGATATGACGAACTCATCTCCTTACTAAATAATATTTTATTATTTTTATATGAGAGGGGGAAAACTTGTACATATATAAATGAATGAATAAAGTGGAAGCCCATTAGGTGACTGGGGTCTTAAGAGAGGTAAGGTAAGGTTAATCACATTCTACGTTATCAAATTTTAATTTTTAAATAATATATATATTTAAAAATAAATTTAAATATTAATTAATCAATCACATTAGGGGTAGTAAATATTACATATTGTAAATTAGAGATGTACTAACTGTTACTTAAAAAATTAGATAAGTGGTGAGTGTTATTATGATTATCTACAGGAGATGTCGTTGTATTTTACTCTATAAAATATGATGAAAGTATATTTAATACGACATCATTTTGAAGACTTATTTGGGATCAAAATTCTAAAAGTCCTATCATGTATTGGAAGTTTTTTGTCATATTACCGGTGCATTGGATTGAATGAGATTATAAGATCACCTCACCATATTACATATTTGATTAAAAAAATTATTATTAATAATTATTCGCGTAATTAACAATAAAAAAATTAATATTAAGTCCCAAAAGATATCATTTTTCAAATCTAATATCCCTAATATTATCATTAAAGGAAATATATAGGGAGCCCTACTCAATGCCCTTAAAATAATTAATGTACCTAATGCCCTTGATTCACTTTCCATTGAGATCTCAAAAGACCAACATCCTCTCAAAGTGTCCCATTCTCCAAAACCCCACGAGCACCCACTTAGACAAACAAATTAATAAACAAAACATCAACCCCCCAAAACCCAAAAGATTTTTCCTGGTCCCCCCCCCTCCCCCTCCCCCTCCCCCTCCTAGCTAGAAAAAGAGACATTATATATAGATTATATATTATAGATATTGCAAAAGGGAAAAAATATTGGATGCTCGCTAGGAGCATCAAGGGAAATGGTCCTTGCACCTAATCACCTTCCATTTACTATATATTGGATTGAAAATCATAACAAATTTTCATTAAATATCATTTTGGATATTACCTAAATATGGGAAATAGTAAAGGCATTTTATTTTTCACTACTTACATTCTACACTGCAAGAAGGTAAAATAAAACAAAGTTTGTTACACAATTCGATTGTAATATATGAGCGTTCGAGCAAGGGGGAGAAGGTTCATGAGGTAAGCCTAACGATTAAGACTAACGTATTGTGACATTTAGGTTTCAGATTCGATTCTCACTTAAGTGACTCTTTTTTTTATAAGAAGAAAAATTAAAAAAAAATCATCTTAGTTTTATTCATGGGAGAGTGGTAGCTATCAACAAAATGAGGAAGAGTGTTGGTAAGAAAATATATAGAGATTTAATGATTTGGATGACCTATAAAGAATGATTGCGTTTAGTACAAAAGTATGAAACACATATACAAAGAATTCCATCATTTCATCTCTCTCTAAGAAAAACAAAACAAATAAAGTAATTAAAAAAAAAAACAAACCCCACAATAAATAAAGTAATTAAAAAAAATTAGTATATAGGAGAAACAAACCCCACAATAAATAAAGTAATTAAAAAAATTTGGTATCTAGGAGGAACAAACCCCACAAATAAATAAAGTAATTAAAAAAAATAAACAAACCCCACAAATTTCAATAGAAAAGAGGGGATCTGAAGGAACAAAGTCGGTTGCTCGAGGAAGAAAAAGGGGAAAGGAGCCAAAGAGCACTCAAATCAAAAGAGGGAACTCGTACCCAAATGGAAGAATTTAGTGGACTACTTCTCATTAGTAGAAGAATAAAAGAATTTCAGTCAATATAACATCATACACCAGTCCCCAACAACACTTCAAATATTATATATAGACCCACTTGCCTTGTTCTCATCTAACCAGGGTATTTTTGTCATTTGATTATCGAAAATATTAAGTTCATTTTTTAAATATATCATTATTAAATAGACGCATGACTAACACGTGACACGAAATTAGGAAAGTTGAACCCAACAAACTGAATGGACTCTAAATGACAATTATGAAAAGGCAAGTGCATTTTTGGTAATTGAGATGTTATTTTGAATCTACCTGACAATTTCGAAGGAGAAATTAATTGTAATTCAGTCTAATTTAAAATAAGGTTTAGAATGACTGTAATCACCACTACGTCCCATCTAAAGTAATATAAAATAATTAAAATTATGTTGTTTTAGAGCAATTACCGCAACCAACTTGGTGTTGCGGCAACCACAACTACACTTGTAACAAAACTCAATTAAAATGGTGTAGGACAAAATAAACATATACGAAAAAAAAGGGAGAAATTGGAAGAGAGCTCATGAGGATGTCATGTCTTTTGGGTGTCCCTCCTTTCACTCCCCCCTAGTCCCTGTTCTTTGGTATTTAACTTTTAACCCCATCTTTTTCTTCCTCTCTGTCCATTAAACAATGAAAATGGCAGATTACCAATCATTCATTCCCCTCTATAGGAAACACCCATCATTGCCACCAACAACCCTTTCCAACCTTAGAAGCTGTAAGATATTCTTCTTCTTCTCATTCTCATTCTCATTCTCATTCTCAAATTCAATATCACTACTCTCTTTATAACCCTTTTTATTCTTCTCTCTTTTTTCATAATTTCTTATGAATGGATCCTTCTTCCACCAACTCTGTCAATGGCTTCTACTCCTTTCTAACCAGAGGGATCGATGATCTCGAAAGGGTTTTTCTTTCTAGTAATTTCATGTCAATTCAGTTCCTCCAGAGAGTTTTGTCCCTTCTACGATCCTTCCACACTCAGCTAACCCTCCTAGTTCAAAAGCTTCACTTGCCCGGGGGCGAAAAATGGCTTGATGAATACATGGATGAGAGCTCCAAGTTATGGGAAGTTTGTCATGTACTCAAGTCTGGCATGTCAAACATGGAGAATTATTACTCCTCTGGATTCAACATCGCTTCCTCTTTCGAAAATCATCGCCTTTTTAGTCCCCACCTCTTCAGACAGGTTAATGAATACTTTTACTGATGAAACTTGATAAGAAAAAATAAAATTTGTTCTTGATTGAATTCTTGAAAACATGCAGGTGATTCGGGTGATTTCAGGGTGTAGAAGAGAAGGTGTTGGATTGGAGGAAGAAAACAGATCATTAATGGAGACGAGAATTGAGCCTCTATCCCTGCGTTTTGACGAAAAAGTGTGTATTGAATCAAAGCTGAATGGGTTCAGTGGATTCAGAGGAGTTCTATATGCAATGAGAAATGTTAGTTCACTCCTGCTCAGGATCTTGTTATATGGGTTGGTATTTTGTTGGCCTGAGTCAAACTCTCTTCAAGGAGGCTATGAAGGTTGTTTGTTTTTCGGATCGGCTTTTATGATCTCCACAGGGAGGCTGCAGCAGAGGGTGGCAGCCGAGATTAACCAGATGAACAGCCGGCCGGGGATTCTGTTATACGAGTTTCGGAGATCCAAAACCACCATGGATGAGCTAAGGGGGGAACTGGATAGAAGGTGTTCACAAGGGACTGTGGTGGATTGGGAATCAGAAGCTGAAATGAGAAATAGGGTGGAGAATTTAAAAGGGTGTTTTGGGGTTTTGAGATCTGGCGCTGATAATATTATTGGCCAGCTTGATGATTTTTTTGATGAAATTGTTGAAGGAAGGAAGAAGCTTTTAGACTTTTGCAGTCATATGTAGGGAGGAGAGAATGTAAGAAAATGGCAAAAAGGAAAAGAAATTATTTTTACTATTAATTAGATGAATTAGTTTTGGGGGCGGTTGTACTTTTCTTTTTCTATCTTGTTCAATATTTTTTATTTTTGTTATTTCTTTTATTTATTTTTTCTATTCAAGAACACAAGATGTCTCTGTTTTTTAAGGAGCTAGAGAGATAAATTTTTATCCTAGCATGCATGTTTTAAAATTATTAAATCAGTGTGTAAGAGGAGTGATTCATAACGGCCTCTTACTATGATAATATTCGGGCAAACACATCTCACAAGAGAAACAGTCGGAAAATATTTTTTTTTTTTAAAAGTATGATATTCGCTATTAATAGTAAAAAAATGATTAAAATTTTAAATCTGGACTCTACCCGATCTACTCTAAACGGTCATAGATGTATTTATCTGAATAGTATTATAACAAACATTTGCTATAGATCATTCTTCTACTCCTACGTAAAAATATATGTGTTGTCTCTCTTTCATAAAATGATGATATGGTTAAAGAATGGAAGCTTCTTGTTACTCAAACAAGGTAAGAGAGACATCAAGTCAAATCCCTCTATTTTATTTATATATTTATAGTACCTTGTCATTGTTGAAGGAAGTTGTGTCTAAAGTTATTCATCAACAACAAAGAACAAGAGGAGTGCTTTCTAGTAGTTGTTGTAGTAAATGAGTAATGATTTTCAAGTAGGGAAAGAATATGATGAAAAGTAAAGGCTTAGTTAGGACAGTATAATTGAGGGACTCTCTATTAGATTCCTGGGTTGGCTTTAATGTCAAAAGCAGCAGTAGCAGTATAGTGTCTTTCTACTATTGGGAAGCTTTTGTCTGATTCAGTTCACTGAGAAAGCAATGGACATGATCATGAAAGAAACGGACCACGATTCGTTCTGGTCTAAAATGGACAGTCTATTTCGTCGGTCTATAAGTTGCATTTATATAGCAGAAAAGTTCAGTTGTATAACAGTATTTGCTGACACGCAAGCAGAGAGATCACCTCATGCATGTGTCTGCACTGTATTAGTATTGGGCATGAAGTGACCTTACCATGAAATTCACTTCATACTAACCGGATCCTTTTTTTTTTAAACTGTCCAAATGAACTGTCTATTTTAAACGGCTTTGAATCAGAATCCGAAAAAAAAAAACCCCTCTCTTTCTACTTTCTCTCTATTCTTTCTCCAAGTCCACGATGATCTTATTGTGTAGCAAAATTTCATCCCTCTTTCTAGGGTGACGGATAATATAATAATAGAAAGAAAAATTTGGGTCACTTTCTCCACCTTCTAACCGGATCTCGTGCTTTTTGTCCCTTGCCGGGGGAAGGAGTCTCCTCATTAAACAAAACAAAAGGCAGTATTTAATAAATAAACAAATACTCCAAATAGTGGGCTAAACAAGGATAATGAACAAGCAAACTGCACGCAATACCAGTGGTTAGAGGTTTATTTTTCGTGCTCCCAACCAACCCGGCGATAGACCGTTGCTATTCCAACAAGCTGTTCAAGTTCTTTTATTTATTTAATTTAATTTTTTTTCCCCTTAAGCCGATGGAAAGATGGAAATTAATTAATCTGCTCAGCTATCAAGAATTAAGCTTAGAGAATATACAACCATCACAGAGATAGTAGTTTCACAAAGTATGAGTATGTATCTTTAACGAAATGAAGCACTATAAAAAAGAAGGTTTCCAACAAACTACAGGATATAGTTCATGCAGTATTCAGTAAGATTTTGCTCACAGGTTTGTAAATATGTTCAGAAAGATGATTTTCATCTTTTTGATTTGTTCAAATTTGAAATTTGCAAGGGGAACAAGGCAGGTGATGATTTTGAACTCTGAATATCACGACCAAATGAAGAATTAATTTTTGCACGAGCCATTATGCAGAGGATGATCAGAAAGGAAACTGTATGTGTTACCATTTCAACTGAAGCAGATCATGATGCATTGATAACTGCCTGATCCCCTCCGCCAAGCATGTATTTTCTATTCCTGGAATTGCAAATGGGGAACGAATATTTCGACGACTCTATAAATCATGTCTGCAAATTTCACTGCCTCTCTGCGCAATCTGCAAGAACAAAATCCACAATTGCATTAAAGACGTTGTACAGCTTCAATATGACATAGCAAGGGTACCTGAAAAATACTTAGACAGAAAATCACATACATTCATCCAAGAACTTCATGGTCATCTTTACATCAATTTAAAAATATTTGCCACCAACAGCGATTTAGGATCAAGAGGTCTTTTGCAGATAAAAGGGGACATCCTTCAGTTTTTATTATAAACAATAATCAAAATAAATAGATTATAAACTAACTAAGGTGATGGTCGATCATAATATAGAGAAATTTTTATTTTCATCTGTTTTTATACTCGGTGAAAAACTCGTTGATGATTAAGAAATCTATGAAAATTTGAGAATTTTGTTATAATGCAACAGAGAAAAACTCTAATTATCTACTAGTGGAACTGTGGAGGCATTATATCAAAGCAGTGTTTGCTAGTTCTTGCACTTAGGAGATCTATAACCATATGTATAGACTTCTTTTTCTTTTTCCTTTTCCTTTTTCTTTTTTTTTTGTCAAGTTACAACAATGTATATACTTAATAATAAGAGAGATACTTGTACAACCATGTATTCCTTAGAACAGCAGGTGTATATTTGTATTTTCTTGTGGCATGTACCTCTGATGATTGGATCTAATATGAAACGCATAAATTAGTGAAATATTTGACATCGATGAGTATTGAATAAATCTAACAAAATTGAAATAAGGATTGGCATCCAATTGCATTTCAATGTTTACATTTGTTTTATACTGTCAAGATGCATAAATTCCCATGAAATTTTCACCAGTCATTTTTCGACATTCATAGCTTAATTTCTGGAAAAGATTTTTAGTTGAAAACATATGTGTAATCTCTCCTACATTCATCTTTAATAAATGGGGGAGAAAAGTGTAGTCAAATGCTAAAAAGCTGAAAACTTAGTAGAAACAAATAGACAGTGAGTACACATGCATTTAAGTCAACATTAACAACTACAGAAAATGACCTTACCTTGTTTCTTAACAGGTCAACCGTAGTGAAGATGCAACTACTAATATATGGTAGGGTTAATGAAGACCACTTGTTTGCAGATTAGTAAGCATTTCACCAACTTTTACAATAAGAGTTGAAGCGAAAGATCCAAGAAATGGTTTGTGCAAGCAAAAATTGCATGACTGAGGACTAAAAGAATTCTAGATCATTATAATAGTAGGCAATCACTCTCATGGTTGACTTGACAACAGGTCCAGATATGCATAACTATGTTAGCAAATGGGTTGATTCACATACAAGTTGAACGAATTTACAAGAAACAAAGCCCACTAGCGCAATTATGGACAATACCAATATAGTGATAACTCTTTGGCTATATTCTAACAATGTTACCCGCATTTACTCACTCAAAAGTTCATATGCACAGATGCACTACATTCTTCAAGAACATAGAAAGGCAGAGTTTGTTAGTGTAGAAAGAGGGGAAATAACTGAACAACAAAAGGCAGAAGTTTATAAAGAAAAGGGGGGAGAGAGGGAGAGAGAAGGAAAACATCGTTGGATCATTGCACAAAAGAAATTAACCTTTCTCAAATTAATACTACCTCCATAACATTTTAAATGACAGTTTCTGGGGTATTCAGCACAAAAATAAACTTCTGCTATATAGTTGCTGATGCATATATAGTGACATGAAGGTCTGATGAGCTTGCTTACCAGCACCTACAGCAAGAAGCCTACACACAGGCATACAGAATTAAGGAGATATTACTTTTTGCATACGCATGGAATATAATGCATGTACAGTGACTTCATTGGCAAACAGAGAAATAAAAAGCAGTGAAAACATCATTCCTGCAGCCAGGAGCGAATCCAAAAAAATTTCCCAATAGGGGCGGATTTTAGCTTTTTTTTGCTGAAGTTAAATAAAGAAAACTTGAACTAATCATAATATTAACTAATCATAATAATGTTTACAAATTACAATGCTATCATTCTAGACCTCACATAGCTTGAAAATGTTCTAAGGTAGCTTCATTATCAATAGTTTCAAATACATCATTTTCAATGTAAGGAACCAAACAATCACTAAATAATTTATCGCCCATTTGGTTTCGGAGAGTGGTTTTAATAATATTCATTGCTGAAAATATCCTCTCCACCAAGGCAATAGCAACCGGCAAAATCAAAGCCAATTTCAACATCAAATAAACTCGAGGATAAAAATCAGCCTTATTCTTCTTAACCAACTTTTGAGCAAATTCATCAATCCCTTTCACATTAGAAAATTCAGGATTACTTTTCATATCTGCAATGTAAGTTTAAAGTTCATCATCAGTCCCCCAAAGATCTCTATTTTGAAATTCCAATGGGTAAAACTTTGCAAATTGAATCAACCGTTCCTTGTCAAATGTTGAGAAAGAGTTAGTTGGATCGAGACACACCATACATGAGAGCAACTCTGTATTAACATTGTCAAATCGATCATTCAATTCTTGAAGTTGACTATCTATCACTGTATAGAGCAACTCATCCTGAAAGTGATGAAGATTGGTGACTTTTTCACCCCGACGTGATCTCCCTTGAACCAAAAAGATACCTTCCATTTCTCGAACGACTATCCCATGCACATTACAAAATTCAGTAGTTTCTGCCAACAAACTCTCCTAACCCGAATCTCTCATGCTTTGTAACCGTTGCTTTGAGACAGTAAGTAAAGTCATTGCATTTACGAGATTATGATCTTTCTTTTGTAATGCTTGTGACAAGGTATTCGTGATTCCCAAAACTTTTTTCATTAAATGCAACAAGAATACAAAATCAAAATCTCGCATGAAATGCAACAAAGTGTCTGCTTCTGTACTTTTATCCCCCGATGCATCATCTTCTACTATCTCAAACACTTCAATTGTTTCAGAAAATAAGTTAAAAACACTAAGAATTGTGTCATAATGTGAGCTCCACCGTGTCTCCGGGCCGCTTCAAGGTCGCTTCTTGATTCAACTTACGCCCGGTCTTGATTTCACCATAAGTAACTCCTTGAATTATTCTTTCTATGTGCTTCACTCGAAGAACTTCTTTATGCTTGCAAGAAGCTCCAATAATATTTGCCAAAATTGCAAGATAATCAAAGAATGATTTAAGCTTCTTATGTTGTTTTGCAACTGCTACAAGTGTCAATTGAAGGTGATGAGCCAAACAATGAACATAAAAAGCCGACTTATTCTCTGACAAAATCAAACTCTTGAGACCACTAAATTCCCCTCGCATGTTACTAGCATTATATCATTGCCCACGTACACGTGACATGCTCAATCCATGTGTTGCAAAAAGTGACTCAATAGCCTCTTTTAAGTGTTCGAGCACATGTATTGGCAACATGAACAATGCCAAGAAAACACTCGATAACGCACCCATGTTTGTTCACATAACGTAAAGCAACGGCCATCTGTTCTTTAATTGATGAATCACGAGCCTCGTCAACTAACAAAGAGAAAAAATTACCCCCAATCTCTGCAACTATAGCTTTTATGGTCAAAAATGCATGGGCAGGGGCCATTTAGTGTGCACTACACTACGGGCCAAAAAATGTCTTTTTTAAAATTAAAGGTGGTGCCGTGTCTAATCAATTCGTCTAACTATGAGAAAAAAATTGGTTACTGACTATAGAGCATTTTTCAACACAACTTTATTCACTACATCATTGTTCTCGGATAAAAACTTTAGAATCGAAAGAAACAAATCTCACCTTTTTGAAGCATCTGATTCAGCATGGCCACAGAAAGGTAACCCCTCACTTAAAAGCAACTAAACACACTTAATAGATGAGAGCAAACAAAGCTTGTAATCTTTTTTTTCTTGGTCAGATATATTGACAAGTTTGCTATCTCTGTGTTGTTTTCGGTTCCTCAAATCGTGACAAGCTAACATGCATTGTCTATGAATACTATTAGGTGACTCTCCAACATGTTCAAATAAGTATTTCGTCTTCCTCCAATTATTAAATTCCTTAGCATCATATTCCATTATAGATGGTCTTAGTCCCGAATCTGCAACAAGTTCCTCTTCTAAATTGAATTCAACTTGGAATTGAGAATTGATATTTTGAGATTGTTCTTGGATAGGGGTTTTGAGAGATTTTGAGTTGTCTTATTGACTCGGATGGATTGTGATGTTGATGACTCAGTTTTGGAACGTTTGAATTTTGATCACATATCATGAATACCTAAATCAATCAAAATACAAGTAAACAACCCCAAACAAACAATTATTTTATGCAACATAAATAGAATTCTATAATATACAATAAATAAATATTCATAAATCATAACCCAAACTAAAAAAGGAATTTCAAAATAAAAAACATTTAGATAGAATTTAAAATTTTACTTGAGTTATCATCATAACTCAATTTGAATGATTCTCCAAACAATTACAATTTCAACCGTATGCACAAAGCCTCGAACCAAATTTGCCTTCTTTATTCAAACAAAATCAAGCCAGAACAGTCAAAATCAACTCACAATTCACAAACATAATAAATTCAAAAAAAATGAAGTGCATAACTGCATATTCATTTAACCCCAACCCACAACAAATTCAAATAAATTTAAACTTTAAACTATCAAAAAAAAAGCCCTAATTAGTTGCCTCTTAAGTCCAAAATACAACAAATACATCAAATAAATTGAATTGAGTTTAACCCCAAGTCTCCAACCAACAACAAATTCAAACAAACTACAAATTTTAAAGTATCAAACAAAAAAAAACTATAATTTAATTACTTTCTAAGTCTGATATGCGCAAGGGGCGAAGGGAGAGACTAGAGAGTAGAGACTGCGATGAAATGAGAAGAGGAGACAAGGTCACGGTGGTCGTCGCTGAGAAGAGGAGAAATCACAGTGGTCGCAAACTCACGGTGTTTCAGGCTTTCAGCCAAGCAATGAAGCAGAGAAACGAGTTCTTTCAAGTATGCTCTCGCCTCTCTAACTCTTTATAATCTTTACTTTGTTGAATTAGATTAGAATGGAACTGTTTTCTTTTGCCCCAACAAGTTTAACTTTTCTATTAATCTGCCCCCTTGAGTTTATTAACTTATAAATTTTGCCCCTGCCCCTGCCCCTATACCCATAAAAAAATATATATATATATCAGCATAGGCATTGCCCTTCTACTCCATCCACCCCGGCTGCAGTAAGTATATAAACACGCTGAATTATATAGCTGGCACTTGAATGCATGTCTTGTTGTAAGGCTTTGTACGATAGGTTCCTGAAATCAATTGAAGATTAAAATATATATATATATATTCAAGGTCGCAGCACAATGCAGACTACGTGCTAAGAAATTTTAACCTCCTACAGTCCAACCAATCACCTGGAAATATAAATTAAAAATTAAAAACTTAATAAAAAAATCGACACATTCTCCAAAAGTGATGGGAACAAATTTTGCCTTTTTCCTAGCATCAATACAAACTGAATTAAACCAAAAAGTGAAAGAGGATTTATGAATGAAGAAGTGCTAGTCTGGACTATCAAAATTTGATATAAGTGGGACAACATGGTGATTTAAGCAAAAATCAATTGCCAAGCATTTATTTAGCCACCACCAGCAAACAAGTGAAAAGGGAAAGAAAAAAAATAAAAAAAAATTGATTCATTCAATACACAGTACACTCAGAAAGGGAGGAAAATTTAAAGGTAAAACTGCACAAGGAACATAAATGCATAAACTCAGGAGCCAAAAGATTGTGATGTGATAAATATGAAGCAAAATCATTACTCGTGTAATCCCTATTTTGGTCCAAATGATCAAGACATCTCAAGTGACTCATGCTCGCTAACCTCTCAGCCATCAGAATGTGCATGTGTTTGCCAGTGTGCGTGTATCTAATCTTCAACAAAGCAACATAGTAGTACCTGACTCAGAGTATGGCAACCCACACATGTTGGTTTTTATATTTTGTAATTTTAATGATGACAATATGCTAGAGAATATAAGTTATTAAATGGGCTGAATTGATTTTGAAATGGGTTGATAATCAATTTGTATGGTAGCTCTTTGCCACATGCTACAGTTTTTTATGGAAACTAATATAACTAGGAAATATATGTTTATATCTAAATTTTTTTAATATTCCTCAAGTTCCTCATATTTTTAAATTACTGAGTTATATCTTTCTAATATATATATATATATATGGTTACCAATTCGAATATTGGTTTGGAGATTTTCTAGGAGTTGGTATATTTAAGGAATCTCATTCAAAGTTGCTAACAGCTAGTTGGACTCTTTCAGCTAGACTTTGGATATTATTTGACTCCTTCATAGCAGTATATCTCATATATATCTATTGAGCTGTTTTATATTGTTATATATCTTATCTGTTAGATTTTATAGCAGGATGAGATTTTATTGCTAACGTATATCTCCTATTTCAATTAAGAAGAACTAGCCGTTGCTTGTTCTAGTCGTTCTTCTTCTCGCTTATATATATCGTTGGTTGCTCGGGACACAAGACCTGGTAACGTAAACTCATCAGAAAACTAATCTGAGATACATACAAGTCACTATATCATTCTTTAGATCTCAGTTTATAGTGTAGTTCTTGTATTTCTTCTTTTAATATCTATTGTAAACATAGTACAAGTCTAGGTTGGCTTGGGTGATCATTTAATATTCAGTCTGTACAACGGAAGCATCAAAGTCTCAGAGGTGAGAGAAGTTGCAGAGGTGCAAAGGGGACAAAGGTGTCCAAGTCAGAATCGATCTTCATTGTACAGGGAGTTTTCTATAATCTTTTGAATATTAAAGTTTAATAAAAACTGTCTCCAATACCATTTGGTATTGGACGTGGATTAGGCCACTAGAGTAGAGGATAGGGGCTGAACCACGTAAAAATCTTGGTGTAATTTATTGTTCTTTTGTTTCTATTATACGTTTTAATAATCTGCAGTTTTTGGTTTTAGTCGTGGTCAAAAATTATACTAAAACAGACAGGTATTAGCTGTCCGATTATAACAGACGAAGAATATATACTAAAACAGACAGGTATTAGCTGTCCGTTTATAACAGACGAAGAACATAACTAATACGGACAGGGTTAGACCGTCCGATTATAGCCTGCAGTAGTAAACTTTAATAATTGACCATTGTAGATCACTTTTGGGTATTTACACCTATTCACCCCCCTCTAGGTGTGCTTAATTACAGAATTACATTTGGTATCAAAGCAAGACTACTAATATTGATCTTTGCAGGTTGTAGGTAAAGATCCTATAGCACACCTCTATTTTCAAGAAGGTCAATCTACAAGCCGACCACCTCTGTTGCTCGGAAGTGAAAACTTCAACTTTTGGAAGTTTAGAATGATGATCTATCTCAAACGAGACCCATGGGAATGGTGAGTTGTTGAAAATGGACCTGTTATTCCTAGACATGATGATGGTAGACTCAAGACTCTCATGGACATGGATGAAAATGAAAGCTACATGTTTTCTTACAACTCAAGAGCCATGAAAACCTTGCTAAACGGAATGGTCCAAGCTGAAATTGATAAAGTATCATCGTGCAACACAGCAAAAGAAATGTCAGATACTATCTTGACAAGCCATAAAGGTGCTTCTAAAGTAAAAGAGGTGAAGTTAAGTATGCTAATGCAAGACTATGAGCTATTCAAGTTAGAAAAGGATGAAACAATTAATGAAGCTCAAGGGAGATTTCTCACTCTAATGAACTAGGAAATTGATCAAAGGGACGGAAAATTGATCAAAGGGAGATAAACAGAAAGATACTTAGAGTCATGCCTAAACGATTCGCACTAAAGGTTACAACTCTTCAAGATTCAACAACAATCAATACAATGGAAACTCTCACTTTATTTGGAGAGCTTGAAGAATTTGAAAATCAGTTAAGAAGGTATGATGAAGAAGATGAAGCACCAATAAAGAAGACATCGGCACTTCAAGTCGAGAGCAACAATGAAAGTGATCACAAAGATTTTTATGAAAAAAATTGAAATGCTCTCAAGAAAACTCGAGACTACTTCAAAGGAAGAAAAAAAGGAAAAATCTAAAAAGTAGCTCAACTCTAGTAAGTCCAAAACGAAACAAGAAGAAGAAACTGTCCAACTCTGTTTCATGGGACTAGAAAACTTGAGGTAATAAATTTTCATGAAGCTTTTGAAATATCTATGCCTGATTATATTGCTTTACAAAATGAAAATCAACAACTCAAAAAGAAAACTGCCTATTTTAAGAATTGTGTAAATGAGCTAATGAATGAAGTTAAGTCACGTATTAAAGAGAGAGAAAAAAATGAATATCTTAAAAATGAAAATGAAGTGTTAAAAGAAAATTCAAAAATGAGAGATGCATGCATAGATGCTTTTAATGATGGAAAAATGATGAATGTTCAACATGATGATAATATAACAAATGCAAAAATAATATCTTTGAAAAATGATCTTGCTAAATTTGTGCAAGGAGAAGAGAACCTAGATGTTATGTTAGGGGCACAAACGTCTAGTCTTGATAAACAAGGAATTTGATATAATCCTATTAAAAATGTGAAAAATAAAATTAATGATAATATTAGAATGATTAATAGTAAACCAAGGTTTAAGCCACTTTATTGTTCACCATTTGTTACTTGTAAAAAATGTGGTTTTAAAGGTCATTTTGATTCCAATTGTAATAAAATTTGAATAAAACAAATTTGGGTAAAGAAATGTGATTTATATGCTACTAACACAAAAAGGCCCAAGAAGATTTGGGTACCAAAAAAGTAGAGACGATTTGTTTGTTTTGTAGATATCTCAAGGTCAAAATGGAGACGAATAATACTTTACTTTGAGAGACTACACTAAGGAGCTCAACTATCAAGCTTATTATTGATAACAAAATGTTGATATATATATATAGGTAACAAATCGCAAAGGTATGATCATTTTGTTTATTTGCTATATGTTGATTTTGTTAATTTTTGTTGATGACAAAGGGGGAGAGATATTTGGGTAATGATGGTTATGTTATAATCAACTTGTGCTTAATGATTAATATGCAGTCGTATTTCTTTTTGATAATGACAAATGGGGAGAGATATTTGGTATTTGAATTGGTATTCATGTTATGCAATGATGGTTATTTGGATCAAGTCTTTTTTTGCTCCTTAATATGCATAAATTTTAGGGGAGCCAACTTAGAGGGAGTTGATACAAGTTGATTATGCTATAAAAGTTTAATATATTGTCATCATCATTTGGGGAGAGAATGTTGGTTTTATATTTTGTAATTTTAATGATGACAATATGCTCCTTAATAGAATATAAGTTATTAAATGGGATTACAAAGTTTAATAATTGATTTTGAAAAGGGAATTGGATAATCAATTTTAATGATAACAATAGTATAAGTTATTAAATAAATTTGAATTGATTTTGAAATGGGTCGATAATCAATTTGTATGGTAGCTCTTTTCGTGCTTTTTTTATGGAAACTAATATAACTAGGAAATATATGTTTATATCTAAATAATATTCCTCAAGTTCCTCATATTTTTAATTCTAGGAGTTATATATTTTTCTAATATATATATATATATATATATATATATATATGTATGGTTACCAATTCGAGAATCTTTGGTTTTAGTAGATTTTTTCGAGTTCAGAAGAATATTTAAGGAATCTCATTCATTAAAAATTGAATTAATAAAGAAAAGTAGATATTGGACTCTTCGGACATAATAAACTTTGGATATTATTTTAAAAGAGTAGACATTTTCATAGCAAAGATATCTAATATATATCTCACCGGAGTTCTTTTATTGTTTTTATTATATATCATATCTTATTAGATTTTATAACAGGATGAGATTTTATTGCTAACGTATATCTCCTATTTCAATTAAGAAGAACTAGTTGTTGCTTGTTCTAGCCGTTGCTCTTCTCTCGTTTATATATACTGGTTGCTCGGCTCAAAGGGGACACAAGACTGCAGAACAGAAACTCAACAGAAAACTAATTTGAGATACATACAAGTCACTATATCATTCTTTAGATCTCAGTTTACAATGTAATTCTTGTATTTCTTCTTTTAATATCTATTGTAAACATAGTACAAGTCTAGGTTGGCATGGGTGATCATTTAATATTCAGTCTGTACAACGGAAGCATCAAGGTCTCAGAGGTAAGAGAAGTTGCAGAAGTGCAAAGGGGGCAGAGGTGTCCAAGTCAGAATCGATCTTCGTTATACAGGGAGTTTTCTATAATCTTTTGAATATTAAATTTTAATAAAAAGAGTTTCCAATACCATTTGGTATTGGACGTGGATTAGGCCATTAGAGTAGAGGATAGAGGCTGAACCACGTAAAAACCTTGGTTGGTGTGATTTATTATTCTTTTGTTTCTGTTATACGTTTTAATAATTTTTGGTTTTAGTCAAGGTCAAAAATTATACTAAAACAGACAGGTATTAGCTGTCCGATTATAACAGACGAAGAATATATACTAAAACAGACAGGTATTAGTTGTCCGTTTATAACAAACGAATAACATAACTAATACGGACAAGTTAGACCGGCCGATTATATCCTGTAAACTTTAAAAATTGACCACTTTAGATCACTTTTGGGTATTTATACCTATTCACCCCCTCTAGGTGTTCATAATTACAGAATTACAACACACACCTCCTTTCACAAGGTACCCCCAACCTTGGAAGAGTAGTGGAGACTAATGTTTTGGGGTAAGGGGGTCATAAAACTATTTGAACTGATGAAGGAATATGGCATTTGTAATTATACTTCTAATTTCCAAGATTCAGCTTTTACGAATTTCATATAAAATCTGCCAACTCGTGTTTACAAACACAAAATCCATGAATTAGGGTCCACTAACAGATTACGCATAAATCAAAATTCATTTCATAATATCTTAACGACTAATGATTCCCAATTTGAAGAATCTTCATATGTACAACGTCAAGTAGTACGTAAACTTGAATTAGAGTTTGATTTCTCCTAAATATACAATCATTACATTTGTCCATAGAAATGCTATCAATAAATAACATGATCACTACCTATATTGTTAAAAAGACAAAATAATAGTTCAATGCATGATCTAACTTCTAAGCACAACCTTAAATTTAAAAGAAATCACACTAATTGCATTAGTTGGGGCCTGGGGGAAACCAAACGCACCTTAAACCAAGCTCGAACAACAGCTTGCTGCTTTGAGTAGATCTCCTTTTCAACCAAGGCGTCCTTCTAGGGTTTGAATTGGACAAAAATTAATGTTTTTTTTTTCCTTTTTCAAGCGGTATTTTCAATTTGATCGATTTCTCCTCTTTCTTTCTTTTTTGGGTTGTTCTCTTTCATTTTCAGTCTTCTTTTGGTCTATTTTTTCCGAAAGAACTGACTAGACAGAATAAAACCCTAGACATACCAGAATCAGCCACGAACACTTGGGAATGTAGAGAGTAATTGTAATATAATCAGCAAAAACAGATGCACAGATTTCATTTTTACCCTTTTTCATCTTTTTTTAAGACTACAATGTAATATGAAAATTAATTTATGTGTCTATTAATTTTAGAGTAAATCTATATATACATCTGCTCTACTAACTCCCTCCCGATGCGCAAATCCTGATGTCGTTTTGAGTATTTTATTTTTTTAATTCTTTCCCCTTCTACTACACCTCTGCTCTCCTACAACTCCCGCCCAAAAACTCAATTCACTCTCTATCTATCCGATTAAACTCCTTCTGTACTCAACATCTCCAATTAATCCCTCATCTCTTCAGTATTCCATCACCAATCAACTAAAAAACAAAGAAAGCGGAGAGAGAGAGTGAGGGTTATAGGTTCTAGGGTTTAGGTTTCGGTAGAGAGAAAGGAGGAAGAGAGATGGAGGGACCGAGCAACGGAGGGATGTTGTACCATGAAATACAAGAATCGAAGCTCTGCGCTGTGCATTGCGTGAACACGGTGTTGCAGGGACCATTCTTCTCCAGTTCTCCGAGTTTGATTTGGCTGCTCTGGCATCCGATCTTGATTGGAAGGAGCGCCAGATGATGCTTGAAGGCGGTGCTGCCGCCGAAGTTGATACTTTTCTGTCGGAGGAGTCGCATAACGTCTCTATGGATGGCGATTTTAGTATTTAGGTTTGTTCAAATGATTTTTTTTTTTGGGTTTTTAATTGCTAACTATCATTTCTTGTAATTTTTTAGGAAGTATCAGAAGTATTAGTTAGGTGAAAATGCCTAAATTCAAAGACATTTGCTTTTCGTAATTAATCTTAATTTTCTTGTCAGAATATATTTTTTTGTCTTGCGCCATGTTCACCTTTGAAAATTTTCCCTTTCCATCGATTTGAAGTAAAGGTTTACAAACACTCTATCATTTGATTCTTTCTCTTCAATCCGGACAAGTATTCTTCGTATCTTTTTTATTAGCTTGTGAAGTTTAATTATCTAAGTATTCTTCTTACTTATGATTCTAAAATTCGAATTTGATTTTCATTTGCACTGTTTGTTTCCAGTAATTATGTACTCTTATTCTTTAAATCGGCTTAAAGTTCCCATTTTTGGAGGTGGGATTTGTTTTGATTGTCAATTGGACTAAGGGTTAAGTTTTCAGAGTGTTGTTGTAGTCTTTTTTAAAATTGTGATTCATGATAGTAAATTTATATTCAAATATGTGAAATTGGTTGAATGTGTTTGTTAATTTAGGTGGGATTTGTTTGGATTGTCAATTGGACTAAGGGTTTGGTTTGGTTTTGGTTTTAAGAATGTGATGACATGCGACTCTTTGTACCAAAACAATACCAGATGAACCATTATTTCCAATATACTAAATTTAATTGATATGGTGATCGTTATTGTTGTAGTGCAGTTACTATAGTTTTTATAATTTAATGTTGTCAGAATCTATTTCGGCAATTTAACTGTCTGTCCCGTTAAGGTGCCCTTTACTAGAATGGAAAAACAGAAGGTGTAGTTGATTTGTTCAAAAGATTGCTTTGCATTATCTGCCATGACTCTCTTGTAATATAAGTTGCATGTATAACATAATAGAAATCAGTGATTACTCTTTTCAGTATATGTTGTTTTATAGGATTATGTAATTTATACTTTCAATTCTAAAGTTTGCTGTTGCATACAATGCTGTTTGCCGTAAATCAATTTACACAACAAAGTCTCCCAACTTGTAAACCTGTTCTGACACCAGCATGGGTAACTGCATGAAATCAAAATTAGAATATCAAAATCTCTTCCAAGTTCATTATCTGTAGATATTTGTTTGCGATTTAGGATGCTTTTTTTCTTTACAGGTCATCACGACACACTTTTTGATTGGTTTCCTTTTTGTTTTTTACTCAGGTAAATGGGCAGACAATGCTAGGGGAAAAAGAGATGGAGAAAATACTTCAACTGGTGGAAGAAAAAGAGATGGAGAAAATACTTCAACTGGTGGAAGAAACAATACAACTGAGGGGACAACTGAAGAAGATTGTGACTGAATTCATATTGTTTAAGGAATATAACTTAAGAAGAATATGTGACTGTTAATATATATTTTTAGGGCATATAAATCTATAATGACTGATTATGTACATGACTGCAATGGGTGGTAAACAGATGTAATACTTTTTGGTTGTTCCTGCTAGTTTACAACACTTTTATGTAGTTGCTTAGTGTTTCAGACACTTTTATGTAGTTTGGTAGTTCATATTAAGGCTATTTAAGGCAATTTATGTACTTATATTTTGGATGACTGATTTTAGAGATTTTTGGATGCAATGATAATGAAGTTTTTTTTGGAATGGTTCTGTTTGTTTTTAGAATGGTGTGATGTTTTGGAGTGAATGGTTATTTTGTTGGATGCATTTATGGCTGAAGTTATTTATGTACATGGTATCAGTAAGTTGACTATTTTTGGTACAACCTATTATAGTGAAATGAATGTGTTTGTTTCAGATGTGGTTGGTCTCATTTGGTAGTCCCATTTTGGGAAACATATATACACACATGGGATTTGTTTTGGTACTCCTTTTATTGGATTAAATGTGTTTGTTTATGGAGTGAATACAATGATGGATTTATATATAACACATATGGGGATATATTTCTTAGTGATACAGGGGATATATATTCAATCATTGAAAGTATTGGTCAATAAAAAATACAAATTCAGTTTGCAATGACGATATTCGTCTCAATACACAAATTCAGTTTACAATGGGGATATATTTCATCCCAATACACAAATTGTGTCACATTCATCCCAATACACAAATTCAGTTTACATTGACAAATCTCTACGATCGTGGAGTAACGAAGTCATGACTTTAGCCAACATTGGAAATGCCTTCACCTATAGACCCAATATTCCACATCGTGCTAGGATTCAGAAGTTCATCTCCCCATATGGATTCCTACAAGTTACCGAAAAAATCATTGATGTTATGTGAGGTCTATAAAAGGTAAAACTTAAATCAATCTATAAACATATATACAACTTTAAAAATGCTCACCAACAAAGTAAAAATAGATAACCATAATAATATGAAGAAGAAAAAATCATTACTCACATTCAAGTTAATATTTCCATGATGACTCCCTTGTGTCTCATGAAAAACAGGTGACTGATTAATAGTCGTATCAAGCTCAAAGGCCGGAAATAAAAGAAGCATAATTTCTCATTTTACAAGATAATATTAATCGCAAAAAATGTTACAATATACAGATTGCACACACACACACACACACACACACATATATATAACAAAAAAGAAAAATCATACCTTTTTCATATTCTTTGTGTTTCTTGATTCAGACTTACTTCTACCTTTTTTTTATCCCTTCAGTTTGAATTTTTTCGAAACATGTTCCATCTTACTTACCTTCCTTTTAGTAGGAGGACGCCCCTTGCATCGGTTCTTTTTTGGTGAAAGTAATTTTTGGCTTTCATTTGGGCCGTTATTTTCATATTCACACGCATTTAACTTTTGAGTAGGATGCCTTTTTTCTCAAACTCCATCCTCCGTATTCCATTCCACCTTTAGTTCAAGAAGCCGATCCACAAGTTGGTCGCATCTTTTTTGAGTGTCATATGCAATGTCCGCAACATCGAAAAAAATATTGCACACCTTGTCATATCTCTATCCCGGTTCCGTGTCTTTCCAAACATTATAAGTGACTTTAGCTTTGGTATGGCGTCGCTTTATGTCCTTTCTCTACCTCCTCAAAATGTATTTCGTTGGAACAGTAAATATAAACCTTTCAAAATGAAGTACCTTAACTATATGCTTACATAAAATTCCTCGAAATTCGAATAATTTACAGTTACACTTCACATCAAATTCAGATTCATTTTCCCCTTCAATGAAGCAAACTTTGAAGTTCACAATTTTTGGCCGATCTTTTTTTCCCCCGAAGTAACAAAGTTGTTTCACTTCGTAATGAAATATTTTATCATGGATTTAACAAACCTTGTATCACAATACATTCCTCCATCCGCCATACATTTGAAACACAATAAACTTAGAATTGGTATAAACCTCTTGGAATTGTTTTTCAATGGCATGATGTGTAACACAAGGAACATGTGAAGTCAAAGAATGAGAGTCCGCTGCTATTTCTTTTTCCACTTTACTCCTTAACGCATTATCATATTGGTCCACAAATTCTTTCAAGGAAGTTTTTGCATTGACAAATCCATCAAAAAAAGCATTCATATTTTCACTTCTTTGTGTCGTAGACATTCCCGCCCAAAAACAATCTTTCACAAAACAAGGAACCCATCGATATCTTTCATTATACAATCCTTCCAACCACTCATTGTTTTCAAGATCATAATTTTCTATCATTTTCTTCCATTCACATTCAAAATCATCTACACTCAAAGAATCATACACAACGTTATGCAACATAAATTTAATTGATTCATAGTCTTCATACCCTTTTAATTTTTCAGGAACCTTCTTCATTATATGCCACAAACACCATCGGTGGTGAGCATTAGGAAAAACTATCTCAACCGCATTTTTCATCGCTTTGTCTTGATCGGTGATAATGGCGCATTTGAGCTTTTCTAGACATGGAAGAAAGCCACGCATCAAACAACCAAACAAAAGTGTTAGTATCTTCATTCGATATCAAGCCACAACCAAGTAATATAGATTGTCCATGGTGGTTAACTCCAACAAAAGGAGCAAATGGCATATCATATTTATTAGTCAAATAGGTGGTTTCCAATGTGATGACATCACCAAACTCCTCATACGCAGCTCTAGACCTCGAATCTGCCCAAAATAAATTTCTGATCCGATTTTCCTCATCGGGGTCTATCACATAAAAAAAGTTAGAATCCACCGCTTGAACTTTAGCAAAATAATTTTGAAGTGTAGTAGCATCACCCTCAGCAAGCCTTAACTTTTAAAATTTTCCCATATAATTTTCACAGTCTTTCTTTAAACAAGGCATTCCATTTTCTCCATACTCAATTCTAAGTGAATTATAACTTTTATTCATTGATATTCCAGCATCATTGTTTAGCTCAAGTCTCCTTTTTATATAAGGGGTCACATGCCGATTACACCGGTGAAAGCGAGACTTACTTGGACTTAAACCATGATTATGTGCAAGCTCCAAAGTGGTTATACCCCATTTTCCATCATTCAATAATTCGGCACAAATCTTAACCTTACAACCTGCTTTAATAACCGGATGCGGTTTTAGAGTAATCTTTGAGTTCTTCTTTGGCTCTCCATATTTGTGACATACAATGTCAAATATGTAACCACTCCATCCAATTTTTAGTACTTCTTTTAGTCACTCCAAATCCTTGTCATTACAACCATATTTCCTATAATATTCATAAATCTCATCAACATTGTCAAACACCATATGTAATTTGGGCTCTTCCACTATTTGGTTATTCTGTTTTCCATTCTCTTCTACTTCATCATCCCTTTCACTGTTAGACGGATCATCTATGTCAATATCCATATTTGTAGAGCTAATATCTATGTTTGATTCCATTGGTAGAACTTGCACACTACTATAAAAACTGTAAAAAAAAATTAAAACATTTGTTAATGTATGTACTTTAAGAAAAACATCAATAACAAATTAATATTTCATATTTATGTGAGGATGGTATGGACAACATCAATTCACAAAAACAAAAACAGACTTGTAAAGGATTATGCTTCCAGTAAATGTTTTATTCAACAAGGCTCAACTTGTCATCAGTTCACAAAGGGTTAGATCTATACATCATATCCCATCTAAGTCTTGTAATGAGAGGTTTCAGCTACTTAGCAGTTATTATCACCATGAATAACTAATGTAGAAATCAATTTTTACCAGAAAGACATACAATTTTGTTCAATAAAAACTCGAAAGAGTGTTATAAGGATCAAACTTCCATTTGAATCAGAGAAAGAGGCTACATATCTAAACTACTAGTAATCTTCTTCAAAATTTTAACATATGTTAAGAACGTAATTGACCAAAGCATATACACAAATTTACATGACAAAAACCTAGATCATTTGGATAAGCAGCTAAACCCTCTTCTTTTATTTGGGTAATAAAGTGAATATTCTGAATTAGACGAGAAACACAAAGAAAAACTCAAACTGACAAGAAATCGTGGAAGAAATCAGATTAAACCCAAATTAAATACTACCATCAACTGAAAGTAAAAATTACTCAAAAAAAAGGTTTACCTTATTAGAGCTCCACAGATTAATTATTGTGCAGAGGTTCTAGGAGGAAAGAGATGAGGGATTAATTGGAGATGTTGAGTACAGAAGGAGTTTAATCGGATAGATAGAGAGTGAATTAGTTTTTGGGCGGGAGTTTTAGGAGAGCAGAGGTGTAGTAGAAGGGGAAAGAATTAAAAAAATAAAATACTCAAAATGACATCAGAATTTGCGCATCGGGAGGGAGTTAGTAGAGTAGATGTATATATAGATTTACTCTTAATTTTATGTTGTTGTGATAGGATAGAATAATAATACTCATTCCGTTGTTTAAGGTTGTGTATAAGTATTAATGTAATGATTATATAATATTAACTATAATATAAATTATTTATATTGTCCTTGTATTGGAATAAGAGATTGTTATTTATTGGACAGAAAATAGTGAGAGAACCAAAGTTACATTTAATACTTAGGATAATATTGAAAACTAAGCAATTAATACTTACTAGAAATTCTCAAATGACTTGTATTAAAGAACAAAAATATTTTTCTAAAATGACTTATATTAAGGAATGAAGGGAGTAATATATATGGAGAGTGGTTAGTCAACACACAGAACGGCCGAGAGGTGATATGGAACTGACATTGTATTGATCTATTGACCAACTTTCATGAAATTAACTTCATGGCAGCAAGATATATATATATATATATATATGGATGAAAAATGCGGATTAAAAAAGGGAATTGCCCATCCGCCAATTCGTCTAGCGGAGGCTGAGAAATTATAATGCCCGTCTGCCAGTTCGTCTAGCGAACGTGTTTTATACACAAAATACATCGCTAGTGTTTGCAAATTTTACAATTGAGACTCATAACAGATAAAGTAATAACATACCCAAAACAGCCTTGAGTCGTTCGATTTTTTTTGACAAGGGGACAATCCCATGGCCACAATTAGCGAACACTTGCTTGCAAGTATTATACAGAACCTGAATCGGAGACAACCTTTTCTGCTTTCGCCGGCCCTTCCCTGACTCCCAAGAGTGCTTACCTTTTCGCACATTTGATGTCTTCTAAATCCCCATTGGCATTCAACTCACACAACCAAACTCAATTGCGTAAATTGATTTAAAAATAAAAAAACAAAAACATAAATCAAACCTTCAAGAAAAAACAAAGAAACAATTTTAGGACGAACCAAAATGTAATCCGAATTGGGTAATTCATAAAACGCAAGAAAATGAGAATCTACGATCTGGGTATTGGAAAAACAGTAGTTTCAAGCGGAACAGGGGACTGAAACAGGAGAGGTGAGAGAGAAAGAAAAATAGAGAGACAGAAGTGAAAGACTTGTACATTTCTGTAGATGAAAAAGACGACGATTCTGGTACCTGAAGCGGTACTGATGGTTTATCCTTTATCACTATGCTCTAAATTTGATCTATTATGTGTATTTACAATTTTGTCTCAAAATTTCTTAAAACACGTCCGCTAGACGAATTGGTGGACAGGCAATTCGTTATGATGCTATTTGCCCAATTTTTATCCATAACAAATACCCTATATATATATATATATATGATAACAATAATATGTGTTCCTGACTTCCTTCTTATGTATCTGTATATATCGGTATTTAATATCAACATGAATGTGTATATCAACAATTAAAGAGGAAAAAAAAGGTTATCTTAAATTCTGAGAAACTGATGAAGTGCTACTTTTTAGCATGCTAGCCCTTTGTTAAGAAAAACAAGATAAAGGAATTCTCTCAATTTGGAACCAAAAGTTAGAAAAAGAAAAATTTTAATTTAAGAATAAAGTGAATAGATGCTAAATGAAAAAATTATAAAATAAATGAATAATAATTAGCACCAAAAGAGAGTCAATGAGAGAATTAGTTAGTCTTTACATCTGCTTATGCCACCTCTGCTTATGCTAGAAGGTTACCAATCACAACAGACAGCCAAAAGAAATGAATAATATCTGTAACAATATACACATACAAGACAAAAGAAAAACTGCAGCAATATCTGTAACTTTCTTTCATTAATTGCAAAGAATTATAGGAGTCTCAAAACTACAGCCGACTTTCTACATTTGATGATTAAAATTTACAAAAAAAAAAATATTTGCAACTAAGGACAACTGAATACCGCAATTTCCCCAGAAATTTGCGAAAAAAATTGCAGAACAAATGGGGTTTGGTGGAGGGATATGAAGATTGTACATGATAATGAATTATATATGCACCGTGTCTTTCAAAACTGACTACTAATATATGACCATTTTAGAATATGACAGAGCTCAACCAGAGAAACCATTATGTTTTCCCTTGCTCCTGAGATTTAACACCAGAAGAATCTTGATCCTCATGCCTTTGAGACTTCTCATGAGAAGAATCATCGTTGTCGCTAGGATTAGTCGGTATTTGAGAGCACCAATGATCCGGGACACTCAAAAAATGGGTAGTGATGAACTTCCTGAACCTCTTCTTGTATTCTTTAGGCGAGATGACGGTTGGCAACTGGTTTTTGGGAACAACGAGCGAGGATTTCACCCAGTTTTCGAGTTGCTTGTCCCACGTATACTGCCTTAGATAATCGATAATGCCACAGACAAGTTCCTGCTTCTGAGTGTCCACTCCCACGAGTAGAGAGTAGTCCATAACATTGTTTCTCTGGAAATTAGGTACACAAATAGAAGTTAGATGCCAAACATTAAAATGCTAATAAAAAGATATTTTCCCTACCATATTCAGAATGAAAATAAATTATATACGGATGGCCTGTAAACCTAGGCTATGTTTGTTTGCAATGATTATAATTTCGAGATTATAATCCCAACTATTAATCCTAGGATTAATCCCGAGATTATAATTATAATGTCAAGACTATTAAGCCATTTTATAATCTCGAGACTAATAGTCTCAAGTCTAAATTTGAAAAGAAACAAGACAAATGGGATTAATAGTCATATCCCAAATATAATCATTGCAAACAAACATAACCCTCAGTAATAACATACCATGTTGCCTCTTTGATGACCATGAAATTAATCTTGAGGGTATTTAACTTTGAAAGAGATGGAATGACATAATGGAAACTTGCCAATTTGAAATTAATTAGTGCATGGTCGTTTTTAAAACTTAATCATAGTGATATTTGCGCTCCAAATTTCTCTATCTGTGCTCCACTTTAGAACAAAGTTTGCTTCATTTCAACATTGCAGTGAAGCGCAAATAAATTTGGATCGCAAATATCATTTCCCTACGATTTTAAAAACTCGTATATTGAATTACAAGCAAACTTTGTATGCAGAAGAATTATGTAATAACAGTAACGAGAACAGAAATGCAAGGCAACTGTCGGCATACTCACATTAAGGAAGGTAGTGTCATTCCACACAGCTCTTTGCAAAATTCGTTTTGCTTTTCTGCTAACATAGAAAGGTGAATCATTCATGTCATTAACAAAGTTCTGATCCAAAAGAACATCTCCTGAGCTATCAGGAGCTGAATTTAATCTAGAATGCAATGCCCCTTTAAGATCGTACTGCCGATTAATGTTTCGCCCAAATGTAAGGTTCTCCATCACCATGAGATCATGTTTTATCTCTTTCCCACTCTTTTGCCGCACAATGACCTGCAACAAAAGACGAATTTTTTACAAGGTCTATTGAATTTATGAAGCATAGATGTGAATTATCAAAAGGCACAGTAAATTAAGCCAACCTGATGAATCCCTAAAATTTTTGCAAGGCAGGTCTGATTCCCCATCTCAAAGCAGTCCTTCATATACTTGAAATAATCCGGAGCAAACTTCATGAATGATTCATATTCTGTCCTCTTAATTTCCTTTATAATGAAGCGGTCATCTAGAGTTTTCGCAAAGAACGACTTACTTTTGCCACCTTTGGCATCCCAGTTTCTACAACGGCTTAGTGAAGCAATATAATCAAGTTCAGATGGACAGCATCGCCTTCGTAGATCTTGGAATTGGCTGGCATACAGAGAAACTACAGAATATTTACCCTTTCCAAGTAACTTCCTTAATCCCATAGAGACTTCTGGGTGAGGATCCCCAAAGTAAACCAGAGAATCTGACAAATATAACCCATTACTAGTGGACAACCTTGAGTCGTCTGAAGAAATGCTAGATGAAGAATATAAACCATCTGTAGTAAACGAACCAAATGAAGACGAATGAGAAGAAGCTAAAGAAGATGGTCGAGTTACACTACGAGAACTCTCATATGCTTTAGCATCCACTCCTCTCTCTCTGCTAGTATCATAATTGAGATCTTCTATCAAATTTGATGAATCCTTCAACAAGGCCAGAGCGCAAGCTACTATGCTTGATAGTTCATCCTCACACTCTGATACAATATAGTTGTTGGTGCCAAGAGGAATGTGCAGCCTTGAGCCCTCGTCAGTAATCACATCATGAACTCGGGATCCTGGAGCATAGGCATTAATAGGTTCAAATTTCAGTGAGTAACCTTTCTGGAGGTCCTTCATGTACTCATGCCTAATTTCAGGAAAAGGATTCCAGATCCATCCTTCAGAATTCTCTAGGTTTGATATCAGCAGCACAGTAGATTTATTCCTTTGAGATGGATTTGAATCAAGAACATCCTGTCCAAGGTCTTTAGGACTTTGATCAATTCTCTCGGACGGAGCAGATATGGATGAATTATTCTCTGTAGCATTTTCCTCAACAGCATGAGAATAGATGAAAAGATTAGGTTTCGGCACTAAGTCTTGATTGTAAGATTCATTAGCATTCATTATCCCCAAACTTGACTTCTGAATATCATCTATGACCGTAGATGAAGCCAATAAATTGTCTTTCTCGGCAGATTCTTGAACCTCTCCTTCAATTGGGACTTCTATAAATTCGTTTGTTTCAACAGGCGTCTCCAACTTCTTATCAAGGTCAGCTACGTTGTCAAAAACTTCTTCACATTCCTTTGCACCGTCAGCCTCTTCCCCAGCAGTGTCATTCTCCTTAACATAACTATGTTCTTTACTCAGTTTCTCACTGGTCATAGTATTAGCCATTGTAAATTCAGATGAGAGGAGCGAATGGAGACGCCGATCCCATACACATGATTCAAGCAGAATATCCCATTGTACTCGGTTCAAACTGACAAGCTTGTAAACAGCGTCACCTGAATTCCAATTCTTCAAAATGTCCTGAAGGTCAACCTGATTTTTTAAGAAGAAAACCAAACATAATTTGAGAAAAATGAATCCTGCATCTAGATAATTGATACATGCTGGCGATGATATACTTTATTGATGACTCATCTGGTTACTCGTCCATGGCATACTTCTTAAAATAAAATGACGGAACAAGTAAGAATGGATAAGTATTATAACCTCAAATTGAAGTCTTTCCTGCTTTAACATCCCCTCAATATTGGAGAATTCCTTCAATGATCCTTGAATGTTCAGTTTTGAGCCTATAAAGCGAGAACCAATCTCCTTCAAAGATTTCTCAAGCTCAAGAAATATTTCAATCCCTTTCTCGTACATGTTGGAGATCTGTATATAAAAATAAAGAATTCAATCCCAGTTGAATCAATGACTAAAAGTAAATCCAAAAAGCACTTGCATCATTGGCCAAAGAAACATCAGAATGCAATTAGGAATGAGTTGCATCATTGGCCAAAGAAACCTCTAATGCAATTTGGATTGAGAGAAAGAAAGCTAATCTCAAACACACATACACTTTCAAAGTCTTTCCTGAGCCTCTCTCCTCTTATTGAATGGGCAAACTTCAGCTTCTCAGGAGGCAGAGATACAGAATAAGTTGTAACTGGAGAGTATCTGAGCATTGCAACCATGGGCCCCAATCTATAAATTGGACAAAGATGATGTGAACATATTAGCCAAAAACCACAAGGTAGTATATAAAAGATGTTACGACCTGCGCTAGACAAGCAAGACCTAGAGTTGGGCAAGCATTTAATGAGTAAGAACACCAAAACTACAAAGTTATATGCAGAGAATAAACTAAGCAGTTATACAAGCACTAACATTTTCCTTATATTTTTCGAAATAGTAAAAATATTATACTTTAAGAATGCATTACATGGACAAAATAAATGCTGTCCACTTTCACCCTGCCTAGGTTCACCCTTATCTCCTCCTTTTTATTCTCTATCACTACGACACAAACCGATTAAAGTTTTAATGCATATTACGGTAAACAAATGTGCTTCCACAAAAGTTACAATGCATATAGTTATTCTGCCAATAACTAAAAACATTAAGTTACCGTACCCAAAGAAGTAAAGGAAGTCCCTGTGAAATTGATGTCCATGGCTAGATGATCTACTCAATGACGAGTTGTTTGATAAGCTGAGCTCCAAAAATTTTCCAAAAGACAAACCACGGGCAGCAGATGATATCAAGACTCTTTTTGTAGATTTTACGTTTCCATTTTGAGGATTACAATTACCACAGCGACTCCACATCCAAAGCTTCCCTTCAGTTTCACCGGGCAAACGCTTCTCCATAGGAAAACGTCTAACTTGAATCGTGAGTTGCTTATTATGATGTGTGTAGTAATAGATATGAGCTTCTGGTGATCCACCACACAAGTTGCATAGGAGCCTCTGCAGAAAGTAACATTTTTAAAAAAAATACAAGGAATTTGTGCAAAAACCTAGAAAATAAACAAAAAAAATCTAAACAAGTCAGAGCAAAAGGTTTTGCTTCAACAAAGATCAATATAATGCTTCTACAGCAGGGCATTGAGGGTTACTCGTACTAATTCAGAAATATAAGAAAACCTACTTAAAAAATTAAAATAACAAATAACAAAGCAACAGCAAATAATAAGCATGACATGCATATTATTATACATTGAATTCCCAAAAAAAAAAAAAAAAAAAAAAACAAGACAAACTCATCTAGATAAACACAGTGAGATTACAAGTTTTTAACAGGCCTAAACATGCAGAGTTTGTAAAAACCTGATTGAGTAACTTATCCCGCAAAAAAAATCCAAGGGGAACATCGAAATTCCGGTAAAACTTGATGTGAGAAAAATGACTTTGCTCACAGATAGTTCCTGTGGATGAATTCCTGCGAGACATCAATACCAAAATACTATCTGCATCAATCACTGTGCTGGTGTCATCCTTAAACTGCTCTAGGTCTTCATATGGTCGTCCAGGATTTTGTGCATCTGAGGGGGCTTCTCTGTAAACTGATGTCTCATCATTACTAGGAGCGATCTCTTCGGCAGAATTACTCTTTGCTTCCACATCAGAATCGTCATTTGACTTGGGCGACGTTGAAACCTCATTGGTAGATTGGATCTCATCATTGGGGACCTCTCCGAAGTATGTGGAAACAGACTGATGAGAAGAAGACAAAAGAGGAAAACTATCCCCAAAAGCTCTCTTTAGGGAGGCTGAGAATCCAGAAAAAATTAATGGGTTGTATTGCTCATAACACAAGGTATCACCTTCTACTCCCATGTTGCGGGACCCTTCTTCATGAAATCCATCGGAGATGTGAATGTCAATCGTCCCTGACAAATCAGTTTCAGCAGTAGAATTCTCAGGACATGGAACATTTGCATCACTGGGCAAAACAGATGGTGGTTGACCAGCAAGTGATAGGTTCGCCATTCCATCAAGAGGAAGGGTATAGAACATAGCTCTTTGATCTAGAAGGAAAGCCGTCTCAAGAATTAAATGATATGCCAGAAGAACTGCATACTGAACCACAAATTTAATCTTCTTCAGTTCTTCACTGTTTGTTCCCTTCAACAAAATCTGCAAAATAAAAATTCACAAATCAGTAAATTAGATGGAAACTTGTTTCAATAAGAGAAATTATAAAATACCCTTCAAGAAAAAAGTTAAATAATGTTACTTTGATATCCATTAAAAAAAGGGAAAATATCTCAATATCAACAAATTAAAGAATTGTATTTTAGTAGACTAAGCTTTTCTTTTAATAGTTTGTTACTGCAACATAACTATATACATTATTCTCCTGCAAATAGACAACCCTTTGTCCATTTAATAGTTAGAAAGGACATCTATATATTATTTGCAATTAATGTGGGTCAAATTTATGGGCTAATCTCTTCTATCTCATCTTTCTGACCACATCATCCTAGTCATGAAGATTTTAAATGGCATACCCTCCTACAAACATATAAGAGGAGAGCAATACTTGAAAGTCCTTTAGTTCCAAAAAATAGCGAGTGTTGGATGCTATAAAATGTTGAGATAATCAGATAACTAAAACAGCTTGAATATAGAATCCCACATCATATATCTCAATTTTCAGCACAGAGGAACATATTGAACAAGAGAACGGAATATAGATGAATGACTCACTAATGCCTGAAATCTCAAGAAGTTAAATGTGAAGCGTGCACACAAGATTAAGATAAACCCAATAATGAGTAATAGTTAATTGCATATGATAAATTTTGCTAATCAAATATGTATCAAAATTCAAAACTAGATTGGCCTTTATAACACATAGTCATAGGACCTTTAACCTAAGATGCTGCCAAAGATCCATTAGTATCTTCCCCCATTCGTTTTTAGTTTCTTAAACACGCAGAAGGCCATAAAATAAGTTGTCAGGATTCCAGTACGAAAGCACACTCCAAAGGCTACCTAAATATGCAAATCTAGCACTTTTCCAAAATTAATATGCTAAAAGAGCAAGTAATTCCACTTAATCAACAGATGTCATAGCCTTCACAGATATCTAAATGCCACTGTTTTATATATAGAGAGAACTTCGTCGGCAAAACATTATGTGAAGCTACATATGTGCATGCCAAGTTGCTGTCCAATAATAAGCTTGAAGGAGGGATACTTGATTTTCCAACTCCTCAATCATAAAAATACATATCTAATGGACGTAAACCATAAATCAGCTTTAAAAAAAAGTAAGTTCTTGGCTAGAAAAAGTAAGCTTTAAAAGCTATTATAAACTTACTGTACAACCCAGACGTGTAGGACAGCCCTCAAGGAACATCAAAGTTTTGCTGGGCTTCTTTCCATTTTCACCAGAAGCAGCATGCTCCTCAACAAACTTTTCGAAATGAAAGGAATCACACTGTCTAAGCTTTTTCCCAGTTAATGTATCTGATGACAATATCGATGAACCAGTACAGCGAGCAACTCTCTGTAAGCGATGGAGTTTCATATCAATAACTAGTGTCATTCCTTTTGAAAGAATGGATTCTTGTATATCACGAGAAACAGTTTTCTCAACTAAAATCACATTTGGCTGGCACATTTCTATTGTCTCGATGATAGTTTTCAGCATATCATTCTCCTGTTCATGAGCACATGATTAGAACAGAGAACTAATAGTACATATAGTGTCATGATAAAGTAGGGCATTGATATTCAAATCATGTTACCTGCTTCATTGATTCAAAGGATGACAATCCACTTAAAGAGAGATCAAGTGCACCCTGGATCAACAACAACCTAGGGCTCTTGTACTTTGTTGGCATGTGCTTGTGTGCAGCATGCTTCTTGAAGACCATGCCTTTGATTAATTGACTGCAGAATAAAAAATGAATCTAAACCATACATAAATAACATTCTCTGAACATCAGCTCACTGACAGTAAGCACAGGATATTTTCCCGCTTATGCATGGTACACAACTCCCACGTTTTAGACACAAAAAATGTATAATTTGTCTTTGTCTGTGTCTTCTTATTATATATTTTAAAGATAATGACAATGAAACCAGAAACTGTTTTAGCTTTTTTTTCTTCTTTCCGTCTAAGTCAGAAACTTTATATCAGTTGTTGAAAGTTTCACTGAAATAAAAACTATGTCACTCATGTTCAGATGTAATAAAAAAGAGAAATAGTTACACACTTCTCTTATCTTCAGGAAGAAGATATTTTTATTTTTTGGGGGGGCATGGGGGGGAGAAAGGAAAAGATAGCCTTCAACTTACTAGAGATGTATTAATCTTCATTACCAACAAAAAAGTGAAGAAGATACTACTTTAGAAACCATAAGCTAGTTATCCAGAAATAACTACTACAATGAACGGAGACCTGGAGGCAAACAAAAACATTAGCAGAAACAATAACTAGTTTAAGCTATCACCTTTCACTTCGACAACCAGCTGCAACACATTTAACCTTCACATATCCATCAGGATCCATAGCCTTGCCATCACCAGTGTCAGGCTTCACAAATGAAGCTGCTTCCCATGATAAAGAAGTCACTATATCCACCCAATTGTCACCATCTTTATCTGAAGAGGCAACACCTGTAGATTTAAGAAGATGATCCACAAGGGTCCTAAACTTGCGATTCATCACCTCGTCCAATGCTTTTTGCTTCTCCTCTTTATATCTGTAGTTCCCACTGCCTTGTACTCCAAAGCTACTTAAGGAACTGGGCTTGCCCCATTTTGTACCATCATCACACTCATCATCATCATCGTCATCATAATTAGCAACACTACCCTCCATGTCATTCTCTTGGTCTTCTGTTTCTGGGGGTAGCCAAAATTGGAGATCCATTTCACATTTACGAGAACGAGTGTTCTCATTTTCTTCATATAAACAATTACCTGTTCCTATAAGTTCTGCATCGGTACCAGTGCATCCATCATCTACACGCATGCCTCCATCAAGGCTGTTTTTTACCATTGCAATTGATGGATGAAATCCAATTCCATGAGGCTGTAAGCTCATGTCACGCATACGCTCCACTGAGCTAAAATTGGATTCATCATGACCACTGCTTGAAGTCCCTTCCTCTTGACAATCCCTGTAGAAAATGCAAATATAAAATAGATATGAGCTATGTACTTCTCCAACTTTAACTGATTTTCTACCTGAAGGAGATGTGGTAGGCAGATACCTGCTATATGAGTATCCATCAACTGAAAAGTCACCTGAGAGATACGAAGATAACAGCAATTAGTAAAATAGCTATTTAACCAAATTGCTCAAAAAGAAGACAAATCACAAGAGAAATGAAACTTCACTGGAGCCTGAGACACAGCTACTACTGCTTGTTAGTGAAGCAATTGAACTCATTTATGATCTTGCACTAAACACTTGTAACCTGTGTCGTCAAGCTAAACCCAATCAGTAATTTGCTCGAGAAGAAAACACCACCAAAATAGATGGAAGCCCCTCCTTGTTATTAAGGCTTTTTGAGGTCCCTACATTCATTTGCTTTCTCGAACACCAAACAAATATTGGGAATAACATAAATAATACTTGTTTGTTTTTGAGAAAGTGAAAGAATGTTAGAACCTTGAAGGGTTATGAGCCAGAAAGAGAGGGGGGAAACATTTATCATCCCAAAAAAAGAGTAATCATATGAAATACTACCTCCGTTCCTAAAAAATTGTCGTTTAAGGTTTTTGCAAATGGATTAAGAAAGTCATTTAATACTATTATTTAACAATTAAAATTTGTTTGAAATTCCATCACTACCCCTTTTATGAGAAGTTGAAAACTATTAATACAAGAGAGAGAATTTCTTGGGACAATGAGAGAAGGTAGGGATGATATAGGAAAGTAAATAATTTATTCACCTAGAAAGTTGTAAACGACAAATAAATTGGAACAAATTTTTTTTTCTAAAACGACAATCTTTTAGGAACGGAGGGAATATTTATTAGGAAAACTAAAAATTAATTAGATTAATCTACAACCTACGTAAATAGAATAGACCAATTTTACTGAAAAATATAATTGGAAATTTACAAAACAGATTAAATAGTGGCCTGCCATCTAGAATGTCAAAAACTCATAAAATAAATTAGGAAAATTACGCTAGCTCAAGAAATCCAAATTTCTAATCATTAAATTGAAAGAAATATATATATATATATAGCTAATGTATATACACAGTTGTGTATTACACTGTCGGACTATGGCGACGGATTTTGGGCTATGGCGACGGTTCACTCGTACAGTTTCAAAAAATTGTCGACTGTGTATTACACAGTTGTGTACATCCATTTTTCTCATATATATATATATATATATATATATATATATATATATTAAAATGGAAAACGGAGGGCTAAAACAAACAATATTGCCAAACTGAGCAGATTTAGAGCCACACTAACTACCTTGGAAATTGAGGTGACTAGAAATTCAAAAATAAAAATTAAAACACACAGGTTTATGAATTCACGAATTTCAAATCTGAACAGTAAATTACACATCAAGGCAAAAAAAATCACCAACTCTAGTTCTGAACCAAATAATCAACCAATCCTTAAACCAAGATCAGAAAATCTACAATGGCGACCTTAAACCCTTAAGAGTTTATCAAAAGAAATTTAACAATTTACATCTATAGATGTAAACAAAGAAGATATAACAGAAATTTAAATTATCATTTATTCCTAAAGAGTAAACTAACAAACAATAAAGGAAAACCAGCCCGAAAGAAAAGGAAAAAAAGCCAAAACTATTTGCTAATCTAAAGAATCGCCCATCCAAATTAGAAAGAAGAAGAAAATATATCCAACTCCCAACACTAGTACAAATCAAAAACAAGAAATCAACCAATCATCATATCACAAGTTCGAACTGCAAAATCAAAGAACCCACAAACAAAAACACCCTAAGGTTCCAAACAAATTCCTAGGCAACTGATTTGCTTCACTTTATTTTGGGACTAAATTAAAAATCATTATAAACCTACCATTATAAATAAATTTATATGAACATTACTTCACAATCAGTTGGCAAATTTGGCTTTATTACAAATCATGCAAAAGAATACCCAAATGGGAATGGAACAGGTTTGCAAAACTTACGATTACAGCAAGGTAATCTTCAAAATCTCAGCTACCCGATAACTAAAATCCCCTGTTTTTTCTCTTAATAAAGAAAAGAATGTGGAAAAACTTGTCAATTCAAATAACTGAGAAAGAGGGAGGAGTCAGCAAGAGAGAGAAAAAGACTGAAGGGAAGAATGAAAGCAGATGAGGGGAGAAAAGAGATGAAGAAAGCAATTCTTGAAAGTGGGTCCCAGTATTCTTACTGCTGATACAGTAGCATCATTATACTTGTATATACAATTATATATATACATATATGTATGCGTATAAAGCACAAATTCAGTATGAACCTTGACATCTGTATCTTCAATGAAAAGTCTAAGAGATTTTCTGCTCCATTTACGCTGGTAAATGTCCGGATACGCGTCATATTTTATTACATACGTATACGAGTGTAGATGTAATTAATGGGGAATATTTTGATTGGTTTTCTAGGAGATTTTTTTTATTTTGGCCCCTATACTTACTGAAATTCTTAAATTGTACCCAGATAGTTTGCCCCTTTTATTTTAGAGAATTGATTTTTTCTGGAAGAAAATTTGATACTTACACAAAACTTCCCTCCTACCAATAATAAATAGGTTCCACAATTATATATATGTATGGGTTTTTAAAATATCAATTTTACATTATATTATCATGGTAATGTTAAGGTAAGGAAATTTATTTTTGAATCTCTGAAACACCTAAAGGAGAAGTGTTTTAAATTCAAAATCAATACGATTTTATTTAATTCTATGAAGTGTAATTATAAAAATCATAAATTATGTAAAAAGTACAATTAATTATAAGATTATTGTTTTAAAAATTAAATAAATCACATCATAATTTATTTTCAATTTTTAGTTTAAAATTAATTACTAAAATTTTGCGCATATGGTTATGATCTGATAAAATAAATTATAAAAAAATTATTTTGAATTATACTATCGGTAAGAAGGAACAAATAGAAAAGACTAAATAAACATTCATTGATTATTATTAAGGACATGTCATTTACCATCAATCACCTACTAACAACAATATTATTCGAAAATAGTTACCATAAAATTAATTTTGATCAATTGATTAATACAGTGTCGACACACAAATCAAGAGGTGAACTATCTTTCTGTGTGTCAACACTGTATTGGTCAACTGATTAACTTACTATAAAATTAATTTTATGATAACCGGATCCATATTATTCGCATACAAACTTACTTGTACAAATTAATGGCTATGAAATTAAATTTGTATATATAACTATTAAAATGAAACTAAGAAAAGAGTTCAAAAACTAAAATGGTTGTTTTGATATTTAAAAAGACGACGAAGTTGAAATAATATTTCATCCGATACTTAATATATCGTTTTATAGTTGTATAAAGATATTAAAGAAATAATTGTATAATAATAAATATAATATCAATTATTTATATTGTTCTTGTATTAGAAAAAAAGATGTGATTTATTTGGCGAGAAAATAGTGAAATAATCAAAGTTATATTTAATATATAGAATAATATTAAAAATTAAATAATTAATACTTACTTAAAAAATTCTTAAACGATAAAGATTAAGAAATAAAAATACTTATTTAAAACAACATTTAAAAAGAACTGAGGGAGTAAATCATAAGACAAGATGTTTTGCTTAGTTGGATAAATCTTCATCTTCAATTGAAAAGATCTCTTAATTTTTGGATAGAATTTGATTATTATTATTATTATTATTATTATTAGACGAGAGGTGTAGAAAAATCTAGCTAACTAAATTCACTTGAGCAATAAAATCTAGAATATACACAATCGAGGTCTTCATATCTAATTCATTAATTATTTTACTTTTATTTTACTTTTAGTCAAAGAATTTATTATTTTAATTGAGCCACAAAATAAAATTTATAAAAATGTTTGACCAATTATTAGGAGTACAACTTCCGACTCCGCGATATAAGATCAAACTTTACTTTTGAAGCCAATTTGACATATATTAAATTTTTAAAAATATTTTATTTTATTTTATTTTATTTTATTAGATGCAATTATGATTAATTTAAACGACATAAAATATAATATTCTCTCCGTCTAAGGTGGCGTTTGATAAAACTGAATTAAATAATTCTGAATATTTAAGTAATCTGAATAAGTTAAATGAAGCAAAATTCTGAATACTAAATAGAAAAAGTTAATGAGCATATCTCGAAATATCTAAATAACTTATTTTTATTATTTTATACATCTGAAAAAATAAAAAATTATTATAAATTTATTTAATATTACTTAATATAATAGTTTATATTGTAATATATATATATATATATATATATATATATATATATATACGGTCCGGATCTTAAGTTCACCCCTTATCCAACTCATCCGAGCTCACCCCTCCTTTAGCGACGGACCTGGCGACGGTTCGGTCATACAATCAGTCGTCTATACTTTTAGCAACAGACAATATATAGCGTCATTAAAAGTATATCTGACGATTATATAATCGAATCGTCACGAGTCCGTCGCTAAAAGGTGAGCTTTGAGTGTGAAGATAAGAAAATTTTAAGATCCTGACTCTCTCTCTATATATATATATATATATATATATATATATATATATACTTTATTAAACTTTCATTCAATTAAATACGATCAAAAAAAAATTACACTTGGTCATTCACCCAAAAAATCTGACCGATTCAGCAATTCAGAGAATTTTTATTCAAAACAAACGCACTAAATGACTGACCGGTTAGCCATTCAGCTTCATTCATCTTTAAACAAACACATCTTAGTTTTACTTGTCATAATTGACTTTTTCAAGTCAAATTGGCCGATTTCAAAATAAAAAATTAAACAAATGTATTACAAATTTTGAAATCAAATAAGTTGACTTTCGATAGCATATCCTATATACTTTTTTATGATAAAATTTTGTGTCTATATCAAATTAATTTTTTATTCTAAATATGCTTAATTTTACCTTAAAAAAAGTCAATGTTAGACGTATTATATGATAATACTATGTCCCTTTAGGAGAGTAGATCCTCTGTCCCTAAATTTCATGTCCCATTGTGTCCCCCCACTTAAATTTTGACACATATCTTTTTATTTAATTTTAAAATTAATTAATGTTAAATAAGAGACTAAGTGTCAAAATTTAAGTAGAGGGAAATTAGGGACAGAGGATCTACTCTCGTCCCTTTAGGCGGCTTTTTGTCCATCGTAAGGCACAAATAAATTAGTTTACAAAATATAATAACGTTACATTTTTCTTAAAATTGAATATTCCTTGTTAGTCTCTTTGGTATAATACATTAATATTTATTTAATTCATTTGTACTCTTTAATATTTATATAATAATGACTGTATGAATGTGACGCTCCCAAAATAGGTATATACAACTCATTCCAAGTCACCAAATACATGGTATAGAATTCAAATACAAATTTAATTATACAACTGTCGTATAAAATACGACAAACATAAGTTGAGAGTTTTAACACGAATATTGCCCCGTAAACAATATCCAAACTCAAATGGAGTCCTCATTACAATTATTATCATATTATTTTATAAAATAGTGAGGACTACTACAGCCAACATTTCGGATCGTCACTCTATTCCCCGACTAGTCCCGGCTATGTTCTCATTTCCTAAAGAAAACAATGAAAGTAAAGGGTGAGCTCAACTAGCCTAGTAAATAATATTATGACTAAGATAATGCAGAATAAATTATCGTTAGCCTTCAACAGTATAAAACTGATAGAATACAATAGACAATAATTTTAACTGCAACGAAACAAGTAATCCATTAGAAGAGTCAAGTAGAGCATGAAATCTACTATCTTCTATGATTTAAAGGTTCATCATCAAGATTTTATCGTTGTAACACAACTCAATAAATAATCCACATCATCGAATTATCCATGCACTACAGGTCAAGGATATTCGTTAGTATCACATCCACAAATTATCCATGCACTACGGGCCAATGATATTCGTTATTATCACCAATGGTCATGATCATGCTAATAACTGTCCATCAATACACTACGGGCCAATGAGGACTTTTACCACATCATTTGTAACATTACATGTCATGATTATACCGATATATAATTTCTGGTCATAATCATACCAATCAACAGTCCATCTATGCACTACGGGCCAAAGATGACTTTGTCAGGAATAAGCATGTGAATGATATTCCTATTTACATATGATTTGATTATGATATATATATATATATATATATATATATATATATATATATGAATGAATATGCAAGTATGATTGCATTAAGAAAAGCTGTAAAGTCCTTTGATAGATAATAGAAACATATGTACAAGGACTTAGAATGAATTGATCAAATGTGTTAGGTTGATCCTACATAAGCAAAACAGCTTTGTAAAGTCCTTAAGAATAAATGATGTACAAGGACTATAAATGTGACGCCCCTAAAATAGGTATACATCACCTATTCTGAGTTGTCAATACATGGTACAGAAACAACTACAACTTTATTATTACAACGAAGAAACTGTGAGTTTGAATACAAATATTATCTTCAGATAATATCTATACTCAAATAAATCCTCATCACATTTATTGATACATTATTTTACAAAAATGGTGAGGACTACTAAACAATCCTTTCTAAAACCTTCATTCCATACCCCGACTGCATTTTCGCTTATATTCTCGCCTCTTGAGAAAAATGGAACAAAAGGAAAAGGGTGAGCTCAACTAGCTCAATAAAGAATATTATGACTAAGATAATATACAACAAATTATCGTTAGTCTTCAACAGGAAAAATATAATAGAATCTGATAGACAACAAATTTTAAATCAATATTCGCAATGAAATAATAATTCATTAGAAGAGTTAAGTAGAGAATGCAAACTACTATCTCTATGTATGAATTTAAAAGTTCATCGTCTATCTTTTATCCCTGTAACATCAATCAATATACATCGGAATCAAATATTCATCTTTGCACTACTGTGCCAAAGATATTCATCGATTGGTCATATTCATTTAAAACACTGTTCATCTTTGCACTACTGGCCAAAGATATTCTTTGAGAATCATTCATCTTTTGCACTACTGGCCAAAGATATTCTTTAAGAAATCATTCATCTTTGCACTACAGGCCAAAGATATTCCATAATATCATCATTTAAGACTGAGGATGATGAAAAATATTTTTTAAAGAAACGAATCCAGTGAAACAAAATGACAAGGATTAAGGATTAAGGATTCGTACTTGGTTTTATCCACGCCCAAAAATACCTCAAAAATAATCATAGTGGTGTAAAATTCAAGAATGATCAAAACATGGATACAATCGAGTTAGTATCCGAATAGATGTTTTAGACGAAAAGAAGAAATTTTATTTTTAAATTGAATAATACCAGATATCGTGAATAAAATCAGATATCGTGAATAGTGCCGTGATAATATCGTGAATAGTAACTCAGACACCAAAAGATAGAAATTCCACAAAAACATCTTCACGCTTCATGAATAGTACTCGTGAATAGTAACTTCGTGAATAGTAACTCGCTGAATAGTAACTCGTGAATAGTAACTCATGAATAGTAACCCATGAATAGTAACCCCGACATGAAAAAGTTCCAAATTTGATAAAACTTCAGATCAACATTTCAAAGATTATAATGATATTGAAGAAATAATATCATTACGAAAAAAATAATATTCCTTACCTCGAAAGATCAAGACTTCTAGCTAGAAATAGGGTATAGTCTTTGAAGGGAACTTGCACCGCCTAGCAATACTCAAAGTATACTCAAAATACTCACAAGAATACGCTTCGATAATATAGAGAGAGAAAACTTGATTTCATTGTGATTTTCAATTCTAACCCAAGACCCTATTTATAGGAAATTGCTTAGAACACTAAAGCAGAAAATTTAATAAAATATTAATATATAATTATTAAATTTCACGCACCCAAAATCTGATTCAAACCATCAGCCACCAAGAGTGACTCACCTTGCCTAACTAAAAAAAAACGTTTTTCTTATTAAAAATATTTAAAACTTCAAAAATTAATTATTTTGAGACTTGAACTTCAATAATTCATAATAAATAGCCCTTTCATCAGAAAATTCGAATCTCACGAGTTTTTATAGGAAATTCAATTCTCTACAACTTTGCAGAAGAAAGTTTTCCAAATTCCAAATAGAAATTGGACCGAAATCCACAAACGGACAATTTTCTGTTTATAATCAAATTTCGATCGATAAATGGGGTCCATGAGCATGTTTAACATGTTTTAAACATTTATTGCAACAAAAATACTCTTCCTCCTCGTATACTCATATATCCCACATTCATTGTAAAAATATCACCGTTAATATATTATTAAAATAATATATTTAAATGAATTATTTTATCGAGAAAAAGATAAAATATTAATTTTCAACAATTGTCATTTTAAAAATTTTCTCCATCTATATCCACATAAAATCAATATTTTCCTCATCATATAAATTAATAATTAATTATTCACAAATAATATTACTGAGAATCACAATATTGACAACCAGTGAGCGGTTCAGGAAGAGGGGCTTCCAATAAGAATTTCTTCTTCTTATCAAGCTTGATTAGGTGACCAAACCTCTCCTTAGACGAACTTTCTAGACATTGCCAATAATGTTATCTAATAATATTATTCAGGATAATATGAATTATTGCTTCGATAATGAAAATACTATGTAATGACAATTATCAAACAACAAAGAATATAAAATATCAATATGAAAGAATTATTAACTCAATAAAATCATTGAATAAAGAATTAATTCGTAACCATTATTGAGTAGTGCCTTCTTTACGTAAGAATCAATAATTGGTGCAATACTGGCATGTAACCGCTTCAACAACGCGTATTAGTGTGTTTTAACTTTGGGTATTCCAACAAAGATAATTGGTAATAACTACGCTAGTTATTTTTAAACAACTTATATTTGTCGTTTTCTTCATCCAATCGCTCAAGTTATGGGGGTCCACACATGGTCATTTGCCTTGGTAAATGCATTTAATATTCCCGACAGCGATACTAATATTCCACGACCAAACGAATATTCCCAAACAATAATGAATATTTTATAACCACTTGCTTATTTTGAAATATTTGCGTATTTAACCCTTAACTATCCACATTAATCAAATCAACCCTTACTATTTCAAAATAATAAATAAAGGAAATTCCTTTTTATTTAAAATTTGAGGGTCTTACAACCTCCCTCCTTATAAAATTTCGTCCTCGAAATTGACATACGACACTACTGGTGTTTGAAAAGGTGAGGATACCTCGCTTTCATTTCCGTTTCCAATTCCTGGTCATTTCCTCTATAGCATGATTCCTCCACAAAACTTTAACTTGTGGTATGACCTTTCTTGGCGTGGGACATGCTCCTTCCTATCCAAGATCTTGACAGTACCTCCTCATACGTTAAGTCTTGGCTATCTCGTCGGTTCTAACTCAATAACGTGGTTCGGGTCTTTCACATATTTCTGAAATACGAGATATGTGAAACACATTATGAACACGAGATATATACTGAGAGGTAACGCAAGTCTATAGGCTACATTTCCTACTCGGTCAAGAATTTGAAATGGACCAATAAATCGTGGATTGAGCTTTCCTCTCTTCCAAATCTTGTAACTCCCTTCCATGGAGCAACTCGCAACAATACATGATCCCTACATTAAATTCCACGTCCTTTCGATGAAGATCCGCATAACTCTTTTGTCGATCTTGTGCCGCTTTGTATACGTTGTCGAATCATTTGGATCTTTTCGGTGAGTCATACGTCTTTAACTCGGGTCCCAACAATGTTGCTTCACCCACCTCATCCCAACATATTGGAGAACGACATTTTCGGCCCATATAATGCTTCAAATGGAGCTACACCTATACTTGCTCGATAAATTGTTGTTGTAGGAGAATTCCACCAATGGTAAATACTTATCCCAACCGCCCTTGAAGTCTAGGACACGAGTCTTAATAAATCTTCAAGAGTTTGAATAGTCCTCTCGATTGTCCGTCCGGTTTGGGGATGGTATGCCGAACTAAATCGTAAATCCGTGCCCATAGCTTTTTTGCAAGCTAACCCAAAATCTTGAAGTGAATCTTGGGTCACGATCCAAACTATGGATACAGGCATGCCATGCAACCTCACAATCTCATTCACGTGCATACTAGCAAGACGTTCAAAGGAATAAGTCTCCGTATTGGCAAGAAATGAAAGCGGACTTGGTTAATCTATCAACAATAACCCAAATAGCATTGATGCCTTGAGAAACCGTAGGAAGACCAGAACGAAATCCATGGTAATGTGTTCCCACTTCCATTCCGGAATCTCAAGTGGTTGCAACGGACCCTTAGGTACTAGATGCTCCGCCTTTACACGTTGACAAATTAAACACATTGAGATAAACTGTGCAATCTCTCTCTTCATATTGTTCCACCAAAATGTATGTCGAAGATCACGATACATTTTAGTACTTCCAGGATGGATTGCAAATGGCGTATTGTGTGCCTCCATCATAATCTTGTACTTCAAATCGAGTTGTTAGGAACACAAAGTCTCAGAGTGGACTCAAGTATTCCTTCTTCATCAATTCTCGCTTAGGAATAGCTCCTTCTTGTACTTTCTTCTTCATACGCATCAGCTCAAGGGCCGGTGGCTTGAGCAACCTTAACTTTTTCTATTAAAGTTGGCTCTACGCGTATACTTGACATCATCGACTCGTTCCGCATATGATCTTCTACTCAATGCGTCACTACCACGTTCGCTTTACTGCAGGATGGTATTGAATAGTGTGGTCGTAGTCTTTCAATAGCTCGAGCCAATGTCATTGCCGCCAGATGTTGAGTTCTTTTTTGAGTGAAGAAATATTTAAGGCTTTTTATGGTGCGAATATATCTCCACTTTCTCCCCATATAGATAGTGCCTCCATATTTTTTAAGCGAAACGACATTGCTGAAACTCTAGATCATGAGTAGGATAATTCCTCTCATACTCTTTAAGTTGTCGCGAGGCATAGGCTATGACTTTCCCACGTTGCATGAGAACACATCCTAACCCTTTGCACGAAGCATCATCATGAGATAACAAATCCATCCGAACCGGATGGTATTGTTAGAAACAGTCTTAGAAATAAGTCTCCTCTTAAGCTCTTGGAAACTTTTCTCGCATTCTTCGCTCCAAGCGAATTTTGTATCCTTCCGAGTTAGGCGAGTTAATGGAGTAGCGATTCGAGAAAACCCTTCCACGAATCTCCGATAATAACCATTAAGCCCAAAAAGCTACGTACTTGATCACCGACTTGGTTGCTCCCAACTTTGTATTGCTTCAATCTTGGCCGGATTAACAGATACTCCGTGTTTCGACACCACGCGTGCCCAAGGAATGCTACTTCCTCAAGCCGAACTCGCATTTCTTCAATTTGGCATATAGTTGGTTTTCACGAAGCCTTTGGAGTACCAAATTTCAAATGGTGCTCATGATCTTCACGGCTTTTGGAATATATGAGGATGTCATCAATAAAGACAACAACGAATTGATCCAAATATTCCTTGAATACTCGGTTCATCATATCCATGAAAGCCGCAGGAGCATTAGTTAGTCCGAAAGACATGACTAAGAATTCATAATGCCCATACCGGAGTTCAAGGCGTCTTTGGAATATCCTCGATTCTAATCTTGGTGATGATATCCGTAAGCTAAGATCGATTTTTGAAAAGAATTGTGCCCCTTGCAGAATTGGTCAAACAAGTCATCAATACGAGGTAGAGGATACCTATTCTTGATGGTGACATGGTTCAATTCCCGATAGTCAATACAAAGTCGCATACTCCCGTCTTTCTTCTTTACAAATAAAAGCAGGAGCACCCGAGGAGATGTACTTAGACGAATGAAACCGATGTCCAACAATTCTCTGTAGTTGGACCTTTAACTCCTGAAGTTCAATAGGAGCCATTCGATATGGGGTTTTAGAAATGGGCTTTGTACCGGGTTCAAGATCAATAAAGAATTCAACTTCACGTTCGGGGTAGACCGGAAGTTCTTCAGAAATACGTCGGGAAAGTCAATAACAACAGAATATTATTCAAATTTGACGTGTCTTTATTCAAATCCATAACATGGGCTAAGAAAGCTTGACATCCGTTTTTAATAAACGAATAGCTTTATGATTAGATATGACAAATGATCAATTTTAATGGTTTAGTTGCTTGAATTGCATACAACGAGGTTGGTTAGGAATATGAAAACTAACAACCTTACGAAAACAATCAATTTTGGCATGATGAGTAGTTAACCAATTAATCCCCTAAAATCACATCAAAAACAAGTATCTTTAAAGAGATAAGGTCAACAGGTAAGGTAATGGTGCCAACTTGAATCAAACAAGATTTATAAACGGTGGATGTGATGAAAGTTTCCCTAACGGAGTTTCCACAGATAGGTCAAAGTCTAATTTCTCCGAGTCAAGTTTAAACGTTGAGCACATGCGGGAGAGATAAATGAATGGGTAGACCCAGATCAAGTAAAGTGTATAAACTTCGCAAGAATTTATAAATAGCTTACCCGTGATCACCTCGTTTGGGTTCCTCGCATTATGACCGGTCACAACAAACGCTTCTTCCGGAATCGTTGACTTTGACTTTTACAGACGATCTTTTGAGTCACCGTCCCATTGAACTAGGTTTCGCTTCTGCGATAATCTCGAGCGATATGTCCTTCCTTTCCACAACTATAGCATACCTTGAACTGTTGTGGGCGGTTTGATCGATATGTCCCTCTTTTCCGCATTTGTAGCATATGACCGTTGGTCGTTCTCCTCCCTTAGAACCAATTCACGCAAGACCGCATCATCTTCACATGGTCGTTGTTAAATCTCCTCTTTTAAAATCTCCTCGACTCGCTTCTTCTATTTTCATGGCCATGATTACCACCGAGTGGTAACCATTTTGTCCGTCATTTCTTTCTCCATTGGTTATCATTATTACATTGATCGCTATCTTTGGTACGATCCTGGTTGTGGTCCCTCAATCGACCGTACTCGTTATCTCGCTCTAATAATTGAGCCACATTTACAACATCAAAAAGAGAAAATTTATGAGAAATGAGATACCGACGTATGCCGGGTTTCAAACCTCTAAGAAACATCCGCGTCATCGTTCCTCATTCTCCACCAAATGAGGTGCAAACACGGATAACTCGCAAACTTTGCCTCGTGATTGAGACACCGTCATGTTGTTTTGTTCTAATCGATGAACTCCACTTCCTTCATATGATGAACACTTTCGAGAAAAGTATTTGTCATTAAATAGCTTCAAGCGTCTCCCAAGACATCTTTGAAAGTAATTTGGATGGGTACGCTTCATGAGACTCCCACCGGTGATCCGCCTCGTCACGCGGAACATAAAGGTGGCGAATGGAACCTTCTATTCCTCTGTGCATCCCAAGACATCGAATATCTTGGTAATTTGTTTGACCCATGTTTCCGCCATGATCGGATCGGCTTTCCCTTAAATTCGGTGGTCCCAACTCTTTGAACTCGCTTGGTGCGTGACAACCCGTGAATTGCTATCATTTCCTCCTGTATTTTGAACACGAGTTTCTTAAATGCGATTTTGCATGAGCTGCAAAAACTTCTAAACATCCCCTCGTTCATCATCTCGCTTCAATGGTGTTGTTCACAGGAGGAACATTACCCGACTGTTACGCGTTCTCCTCGTTGGTGAGTACAAGGCGTCTCCACGGTCTCATTTCCATTGTTAATATTCTCAATCGACATTTCAAAATCTTGTCATAAAACAAGGGTTAATTAAGGAAATCAATATATCACATAATATCCCTATATCTTGACCAACTAACAAATAAGCTTAGGTAGGACACACTAGCGAAGGATTTACTCGTCTCTCCCTCCTAGTTCTATTCCCCGATCTCCGCCAGAGATCATATCCTTAAGCTCGATACCAACCGTGACTCGGACACCAACTTGTGTCAAGACCTCACATTGATACCTATCGGTTTGCCCACATGAGCAGGCGTCCCCCACGGAGAGAGTGCGGCGGCCGGTGCATCCCCATCAACAGAAGTCACCAAATGAGAGGCTCGGGGCTCTTTACTTATAGCTCGATACCAACTTGTGACGCCCCAAAATAATAGTATACATCACCTATTCCGAGTTGTCAATACATGGTATGTAAACAACTACAACTTTATTATTACAACAAGAAAGCGTGAGTTTGAATACAAATATTATCTTCTAGACAATATCTATACTCAAATAAATCCTCATCACATTTATTGATACATTATTTTACAAAATGGTGAGGACTACTAAACAATCCTTTCTAAAACCTTCATTCCATACCCACCACTGTACTCGCTATATTCTCGCCTCCCGAGAAAAATGGAACAAAAAAAAAAAAGAGTGAGCTCAACTAGCTCAAGAAGAATATTATGACTAAGATAATATACAACAAATTATCGTTAGTCTTCAACAGGAAAAATATAATAGAATACAATAGACAACAAATTTTAAATCAATATTCGCAGTGAAATAATAATTCATTAGAAGAGTTAAGTAGAGAATGCAAACTACTATCTTCTATGTATGAATTTAAAAGTTCATCGCTCTATCTTTTATCCTCGTAACATCAATCAATATACATCCGAATCAAACATTCATCTTTGCATTTCTGAGCCAAAGATATTCATCATTGGTCATGTTCATTTAAACACTGTTCATCTTTGACTACGGGCCAAAGATATTCTTCAGAAATCATTCATCTTTGCACTACGGGCCAAAGATATTCTTTAAGAAATCATTCATCTTTGCACTACGGGCCAAAGATATTCCATAATATCATCATTTAAGACCGAGGATGATGAAAATATTTTTTAAAGAAGCGAATCCGGTGAAACAAAATGACAAGGATTAAGGATTAAGGATTAAGTACTTGGTTTTATCCACGTCCAAAAATACCTCAAAAATAATCATAGTGGTGTAAAATTCAAGAATGATCAAAACATGGATACAATCGAGTTAGTATCCGAATAGATATTTTAGACGAAAAGAAGAAATTTTATTTTTCGATTGAATAAGATCAGATATCGTGAATAGTAATCAGATATCGTGAATAGTGCTTAAGATATCGTGAATAGTAACTCAGACACCAAAAGATAGAAATTCCACAAAAACATCTTCACGCTTCATGAATAGTACTCGTGAATAAGAAACTCGTGAATAGTAACTCTCATGAATAGTAACTCGTGAATATAGTAACTCATGAATAGTAACCCATGAATAGTAACCCGACATGAAAAAGTTCCAAATTTGATAAAACTTGGATCAACATTTCGGTATAATGATATTGAAGAAATAATATCATTACGAAAAAAAATAATATTCCTTACCTCGAAAGATCAAGATACTTAAATTAGAATAAAAGGGTATAGTCCTGAAGGAACTTGCAACCGTCTAGCAATACTCAAAGTATACTCAAAATACTCACAAGAATACGCTCGATAATATAGAGAGAGAAAACTTGATTTTCGGTGTGATTTTCAATTCTAACCTAAGCACCCTATTTATAGAAATTGCTTAGAACACCAAAGCGTAAAAATTTAATAAAATATTAATATATAATTATTAAATTCCTACGCACCCCAAAAATCTGATTCAAACCATCAGCCACCAAGAGTGACTCACCTTGCCTAACTCAAAAAAAAACGTTTTTCTTATTAAAATATTTAAAACTTCAAAATTAATTATTTGAGCTTGTAACTTCAATAATTCATAATAAATAGCTCTTTCATCAGAAAATTCGAATCTCAACTTGAGTTTTTATAGGAAATTCAATTCTCTACAACTTTGCAGAAGAAAGTTTTTCCAAATTCCAAATAGAAATTGACCGAAATCCACAAGCGGGCAATTTTATAAAAGCTATAATCAAATTTCGGTCAATAAATGGGGTCCAAGACATGTTTAACATGTTTTAAACATTTATTGCAACAAAAATACTCTTCCTCCTCGTATACTCATATATCCCACATTCATTGTAAAAATATCACCGTTAATATATTATTAAAATAATATATTTAAATGAATTATTTTATCGAGAAAAAAGATAAAATATTAATTTTCAACAATTGTCATTTTTAAAATTTTCTCCATCTATATCCACATAAAATCAATATTTTCCTTATCATATAAATCAATAATTAATTATTCACAAATAATATTACAGAATCACAATATTGACAACAGGCGGTTCCTGGAAAGAGGGGCTTTCAATAAGAATTTCTTCTTCTTGCCAAGCGCAATTAGGTGACCAAACCTCTCCTTAGATGTAACTTTCTAGACATTGCCAATAATGTTATCTAATAATATTATTCAGATAATATGAATTATTGCTTCGATAATGAAAATCTTGTGTAATGACAATTATCAAACAACAAGAATATAAAATATCAACGCAGACAATTATTAACTCAATAAAATCTTGAACGGTAATTATCGTAACCATTATTGAGTAGTGCCTTCTTACGTAAGAATCAATAATTGGTGCAATCACTGGTGCAACCGCTTTCAACAACGCATATTAGTGTGTTTTAACCATCGGGTATTCCAACAAGATAATCTGCAGAATAACTACGCGTGAGTTATTTTTAAACAACTTATATTTTGTCGTTTTCTTCATCCAATGGCTTTTCACATATGGGGCCCACACATGGTCGCTTGGTCGCCGCATGCGAATATTCCCCGACGAGATTGAATATTCCACGACCAAACGAATATTCCAAACAATAATGAATATTTTATAACCACTTGCTTATTTTGAAATATTTGCGTATTTAACCCTTAACTATCCACATTAATCAAATCAACCCTTACTATTTCAAAATAATAAATAAAGAAAATTCCTTTTTATTTAAAAATTTCAGGGTCTTACAATAAATATAGAAAGATCAAGCATGTTAGGTTGATCTTATGATATAATAGATAGGCTTGTCTGATCGTCGAGCACTACACCAGAAATCGTAGTCTGCCAGGTGAGTCAAGGAAAACTCGAGAGCTATCAAGGCAGAATCGTAGTCTACAAGATAGTAGATCTCGGAGTTCGTAGACTGCCAGGTGAGACGAGGAAGGATCGTAGTGTGTCGAGTAGCACTTTCTCTGAGCTATAGTCTACTGAGGAAGTCATGTTCAGAATCATAGAGACAGTCTGCCTACGAGCTGACTGAGTATTTGCCGAAGCTAAGTCAAGAATCGTAGACTAAACTCAGAGTCGTAGTCTACTGATCATATCAGAGTCAGAGATCGTAGTCGAGCAAGATCAGATGAAGACAACAAGCACAACGACACAAATCGTAGAGTGTCAAGATCTGATCTCGGAGTCGTAGTGTCTGCACAGCCGAAGCTGAATCATAGAGTGTAGAACTGAGACTTCAATAGAAGTGCTCACAATGCCAAGGCAGAATCGTAGAGCAAATACGATTCTCAATGAATGAGCACTCCCAGAATATCCAAAGGAATGAAGCCTCTGGTCTAAGCTGCAAAGATACATCCCACCTGAAGGAAACCAGAGAGCACTCAACGAATGGCATGCAAGCTAACGGAAGATCTAAGCACCAACCCAATCAGCATCAAGATTGAGTTGTGAAGCCATTCGAGATGAAGTCTTCCACAAGGAGATCAGAAAAAGACTTCAGAATCGACTAAGGAAAGTCGACCAAGTGCGATGAGTCTGTCAGTAGATGTAAGACAACAATCTTGGAAGTTACCAGGATTGTAGTGTTTGCCAAACAAAGAAAGAACTGATCGAGTGCATACAGAGATACTGGATAGCTTCTGAAGAACAAGGCTAAAGTGATTAAGCATTGGGTTAGTCCATTGATGATAAGTGAACGGGAGATCACAAGGAGAAAGCGAGCTGGACACGCCACAAATTTGAAGTGTCTTGCTATTCAGAGGGGTCCAGAATAAAGAAGTCAATCCATCAGTATCTGAGAGCTGCTGAGGCAAACAGAAGTGTTAAAGCACTGCACAAGAGAAGGAAGAGGTGTTCTACATTGAAGATCCAATCAACACTCTTCAAGATCGTAGTGTTGTCTCTACCAGTCAACAAGACACTACGATCAGGTCCATGATGACATGCATCAGAATCGTAGAGTTCGAATAGCTGAAGACTGAAGCATTGACAACGGTTCAATCTGAAGGATAATATTCGTATAAGAGCTTATTGAGAGCATCGATGCAAAAGGACAGCCTCTGATTGAGAAATCAAAAGAAGGAAATAAAGTCTTCGACCTTTTCAAGACATTAAAGTGACATCTCTGACGGGGTAGGTGAAACAGTAGACTGCAGTGTCAGAAAAGTATGACATGTCACATCTGCAGTCTACCTCAGTCAACTCGAGATCTGTGAAGATATTTGAATAGCTTTCAACGGCTACTTTCCAACGGAAGGATTGGGAAGGAGTATAAATACGCAAGAGCTTCAAATATTGAGGGTAACTGGAGTTGCTGAGTTTGGAGAAGTGGTGGACTGATCTAACCAACGTAAATAGTGAGTGACCAATGAAGGTCTGAAGACTCACTCTACGATCACCAAGAACACTTAGAGACAGAAAAAGAAAGAAGTAGAAGTGAGAGTTCTACAATGTAGAAGTGAGAGTTCTACTACAAAAAGAGTGTTCTGAACTGTCGAGAGATAGAAGAGCATCAATGTCATCTTGATGTCCATCATGCGAAGACTCTAAGTACCATAAATGAGAGCTCATAGTCATCTTAGCAAGTCCATCATGAGAAGGCATCAAGTATCAAGAAAGAAGATCACCAACGCCATCATGGTGGCAAGCATGAGAAAGTTTCTAAGTACCTAGCAGAAGAGTTTACAGTCATCTTAGAAACCCATCATGTGCATCCATCAAGTATCAAGAAGAATGATCTTCAAGGCAGTTCATCAAGGGATCATCAGAAGTGGTTGAGTAACTGAAGTAGCTGAGCATCATGTAACACTCAACTGCACTTCAAGGATGATCACACCAAGCCGCTAAGTACAGAAGATGTTCAGAGCTTAAAGACATCTTAGCAGCTCAGCACCAACTCCAACAAACAAACAACTCAACAACAAGAAGCCAGGGCCTGAGGGGTCCTTGTCCGGAGGGACTAAATGAAGTTCCAAGCCTGATGGGCTTGAAGAGTTCTTAGTGAATTGAAGTCCCAAGGTTACTGGCCTTGAATGAATCTTAGTGATTCAGGGTGCTGCCCTTCCTTAGTGGAAATCCTGCTAGTTAAAAGCAGAAGAGTGGATTAGGAGCTTAAGTCTCTGAACCACTTAAATCCCCTTGTGTCTTTTACTTTATGTCATTTACATTATGTACACTAACTACTATAACTGCTATGTATGTTTTAACTGCTTATCATTGAACTAACTCTACGAACAATGTATGTATGATTATGATTATATCAATGAAGGGGATCTTTTACTTATTCCGCTGTGCTTGAAAAGATTCTTATGTTTGTCATATGCTAAATTATTAGCAATAAAAATAAACCGTAAAAGTATTTGAAATTAAAAGGATCTATTCAACCCCCCTTCTAGATCTATTCAGGCTCTTTCGAACTAACAATTGGTATCGGAAGCGAGTTCTCATGCTATATTCTAAAGCTAATCGCTTTGAGTCTGATCCTAGGCACAAACATTGTTCTATACTTAGTTCAGTAGTAAGTCACTTGTTATATGCAGATGAGCTCACACGTTGGAAATACTTTGAACAGGTTATATGTGAATATACTCCTGAAGCTGCTCAGATTGGTCCATGTTCTCAATTGATACATCAACAAGACCAATCCTTGCCTGCAGTTAATCTTGTAATTTGAAGACCATATGAGAAAGCTCAAGAGATATCAACGACAAAGAGTCAAGCATCCACCACCCTGAAAGATGAAAAGGCCATACATGCTAAGAAACGCTTATCCAGAGAAGAAATAAGATCCTCTCAAACATGTGTTTGGCCAACCAGCAGCTGGGTGCAAACTTAGCAAACTGAAGGATGCCAAAGAATTAAAAATGCTGAGATTCTCTTAGCTTACATCTTCAAGACCATGACTGTGACGCCCCCAAAATTAGGTATACGTCACCCATCTTGGGTCGCCACTTACATGGTACATAAATTCAAATACAACTTACTAATATAAGCGTGGGTATGCAATCGACATAAAGCGTGAGTTTGAATACAAATATTGTCTACTAGATATTATACAAACTCAAAAGGAGTCCTCATTACAACTATTATCACACTATTTCACAGAATAGTGAGGACTACTAATGCTATCCTCTGGACCATTACTTCGTTCCCCGACTCATCCCAGTTATGTTCTCATTTCCTGAAGAGAACAGTGAAAGAAAGGGTGAGCTCAACTAGCCCAGTAAGAAATATTATGACTAAGATAATGCAGAATAAATTATCATTAGCCTTCAACAGTGTTAAACTGATAAAATAGAATAGACAACCATTTTAACTGCAGCGGAATATGCAATCCATTAAAAGAGTCAAGTAGAAAATAAAGTCTACTATATTTTAGGTTTTAAAAGGTTTTCATAAATTTTTATCACTAAGACTTAGTTTAATGAATAAACCACAATATCTAATCATCCCTGTACCATAGTCAAGGATTTTCATCAAATTATCAATGGTCATGACTATACCGAATCACCCCTGGTCATAATCATACCAAAAACTATCCATCACTGCATTACAGGTCACTAAGGACTTTTATCACATCATTTATAACAAGCCATGATTATACCGAATGATCCCTGGTCATAATCATACTAAGTTCATCTATGCACGTAAGCCAAAGATAACATATTATAACACGAGGATGATGACAATGACATAATAATTCAATAAAACAAGTTCAAGAATTATTTTATCCAGGAATTAGTAACGCCCAAATTGTCAACAAGAATCTTGTTTTGTAGAGTAAAATTCAAGAATGATCGGAAGAATATTTCCATGAAAAGATAATTGGATGAAACGCAAATATCAAGAATATTCTACTAATTTCATGGAGTATAGAAGTCAAAGTTTTAACCAATTTGGTATAATAAAGAATGGAATAACAAAGGAAATCACCATGCATGCAGATTGTGATGATAAAAGTTATTCCAATGAATAATAATAACGGAACAGTCGTGTGAAATTCACAACCGGCTGGGATGATCCAAATGTAATAATAAATCTTTGAATAATAATAAACAATGGAACTGTGTCAGTGTGTAAAACACACGCACAGGATATTCCAACGAGAATAATAAATGCGGAATAATAAACAATGGAACTGGAGGTAGGTGTAAAAACACACGCACAGGATATTCCAACGAATAATAAAGAATGGAATAATGAAGAAGATCACCAAGTATAGGGAATTTCACAGATACAAAGTTATTCCAACAGAATAAATAAGAATGGAATAATATAAGGATTTCACCAAGTATATAGGTATGCCGCGTATACAAAGTTATGTATAGTGTAAGACCCGAAATTTTTTAAATAAAAGGAATTTCCTTTATTTATTATTTTGAAATAGTAAGGGTGGATTTGATTAATGTGGATAGTTATGGGTAAAATACGCAAATATTTTGAATAAGCAAGTGGTTATAAAATATTCATTATCGCTTGGGAATATTCGTTTGGTCATGGAATATTAAATCTTGTTTGGGAATATTCATGACGACGACTTGTGATCTTTTGTGGGCCCCATAACGGAAAGCGATTGGATGAAGAAAATGACAAATATAAGTTGTTTATAAATAACTAGCGTAGTTATTCACAGATTATCTTGTTGGAATACACGGTGGTTAAAACACACTAATCGCGTTGTTGAGCAAGAAGCTGCAGTATTGCACCAATTATTGATTCTTACGTAAGAAGGCACTACTTAATAATTGTTAAAAGTAATTACTATTCAATATTTTATTTTATTGATTCAATAATTGTTGCATTGATATTTTATATTCTTGTTGTTTCAATAAATTGTCATTACACAAGATTTTCCATTATCAGAGCAATAATTCATATTATCTGAATAATATTATTGGATAACATTATTGGCAATGTCTAGAAAGTTACATCTAAGGAGAGGTTTGGTCACCTAATTGCTTGCAGATGAGAGAGATCCTTATTCGAAAGCCCCCTCTTTCCTGGAGGCGCCTCGGTTGTCAATATTGTGATTTCGTAATATTATTTGTGAATAATTAATTATTGATTCATATGATGAGGAAAATATTGATTTTATGTGGATATAGATGGAGAAAAATTTTAAAATGACAATTGTTGAAAATTAATATTTTATCTTTTTCTGATAAAATAATTCATTTAAATATATTATTTTAATAATATATTAACGGTGATATTTTTATAATGAATGTGGGATATATGAGTATATGAGGAGGAAGAGTATTTTTGTGGCATTAAATGATTAACACATGTTTTGTGTGTCGGTGGACCCCATTTATTCGATCGAAATTTGATTATGCTTTTGTAAAATCGTCCGTTTATGGATTTTGGTTAATTTTTGTTTGGAATTTGGAAAAACTTTCTTCTGCAAAGTTGTAGAGAATTGAATTTCCTATAAAAAGTCGCGAGATTCGAATTTTCTGATAAAATGGCTATTTATTATGAATTATTGAAGTTCTGAAGTTCTAAAATAATTAATTTTTGGAAGTTTTATTTATTTTTATTAATAAAAACGTTTTTTATATGTTGTGGGCATATTTAACATGTGCATGGTGGCTGAATTCGGATTCAAGATGTGGGCGTATGAATTTTGTTTATATATAATATTATTATATTTAATTTTCTGATTGTGTTTCTAAGCATTTTCCTATAAATAGGGTGCTTAGGTTAGAATTGAAAATCACACCAGAAACTGAAGTTTTCTCTCTATTTCTCTCTCAATATATTGAGCGTATTCTTGTGAGTATACTTTGAGTGTTACTATACGGTGCAAGTTCAAGTCATAGTCTATATATCAAGTGTTTCAACTAGATGTCTTGTCTTTCGAGGTAAGGGATATTATTTTTTCAGAATGATATTATTTCTTCAATATCATTATCTTTGAAATGTTGATCCAAGTTTTTATCAAATTTGGAACTTTTTCATGTCAGGGTTATTATTCATGGGTTACTATTCATGAGTTACTATTCACGAGTTACTATTCATGAGTTCTTATTCACGAAAGTTACTATTCACGAGTACTATTCATGAAGCGTGAAGATGTTTTTGTGGAATTTCTATCTTTTGGTGTGAGTTACTATTCACGATACTAAGACTATTCACGATATCATACACTATTCATTTAATACAAAGATTATTCACCTAGAAAAATGAAAATTTTTCTTTTCGCCTAAAATATCTATTCGGATACTAGCTTTGATTGTATCCATGTTTTGATCATTCTTTAATTTTACACCCCTATGATTATTTTTTGAGGTATTTTTGGACGTGGATAAAACAAAGTACGAATCCTTAATCCTTAATCCTTGTCATTTTGTTTCACCTTTGGATTCGTTTCTTTAAAAATATTTTTCATCATCCTCGGTCTTAAATGATGATATTATTGAATATCTTTGGCTTTGTAGTGCAAAGATGAATGATTCTCGAAGAATATCTTTGGTCAGTAGTGCAAAGATGAGCAGTGTTTAGATGAACATGACCAATCGATGAATATCTTTGGCTTGTAGTGCAAAAAGATGAATATTTGATTCCAGATGTATATTGATTGATGTTCAGAGGATAAAAGATAGAGCGATGAACTTTTAAATTCATACATAGAAGATAGTTGTTTGCATTCTCTACTTAACTCTTCTAATGAATTATTATTTCATTCATGAATATTGATTTAAAATTTGTTGTCTATTGTATTCTATTAGATTTTTCCCTGTTGAAGACTAACGATAATTTGTTGTATATTATCTTAGTCATAATATTCTTTACTGGGCTAGTTGAGCTCACCCTTTTCCTTGTTGTTCCATTTTTCTTCCTGGGAGGCGAGAATGTAGCGAGTACTAGTCGGGGGTATGGAATGAAGGTTCTAGAGAGAGTTGTTTAGTAGTCCTCACCATTTTTGTAAAATAATGTATCAATAATTATGATGGGGATTTATTTGCGTGTGGATATTGTCTAGATGACAATATCTATATTTAAACTCACAGTTATATGTTGTAATAGTAAAGTTGTAGTTATTTCTGTACCATGTATTTGGCGACTTCGAGAATGGGTTGGATGGAATGGACCTATTTTGGGGCGTCACGGTTGGTATCGAGCTTAGGGATATGATCTCTGGCGGAGATCGGGAATAGAACTAGGAGGGAGGAGGCGAGTAAATCCTTCGCTAGTGTGTCCTACCTAAGCTTATTTGTTAGTTGGTCGGTATATAGGATATTATGTGATATATTGATTTCCTTAATTAACCCTTGTTTTATGACAAAGATTTGAGAATGTCGATTGAGAATATTAACAATGGAAATGAGACCGTGGAGATGCTGTACTCACCAACGAGGAGAACGCGCAACAGTGAGTTGGCAATGTTCCTCCCGTGAACAACACCATTAAAGAGATGATGAACGAGGGATGTTTAGAAGTTTTTTGCAGTTCATGCAAAATCGACGAGGAGACTCGTGTTCAAAATCTGAGGAGGAAATGATAGCAATTCACGGGTTGTCACGGCCAAGCGATCAAAGAGTTGGGACCACCGAATTTAAGGGAAAGCCAGATCCGATCATGGCGGAAACACGGGTCAAGCAAATTACCAAGATATTCGATGTCTTGGGGTGCACGGAGAACAGAAGGTTCCATTCGCCACCTTTATGTTCGTGGTGGCGGCGAGACTCATTGGTGGGAGTGCGTGAAGCGTACTCCATCCAAACCGCACTCAAAGATGTCTTGGGAGACGTTTTGAAGCTATTTAATGACAAATACTTTCCGAAAGTGTTCGTCATATGAAGGAAGTGGAGTTCATCGATTGGAACAAAACAACATGGCGGTGTCTCGAAGACGAGGCAAAGTTTGCAGAGTTATCCAGTTTGCACCTCATTTGGTGGAGAATGAGGAGCATTATGACGCGGATGTTTCTTAGAGGTTTGAAAACCCCGATACGTCAAGATCTCATTTCTCATAAATTTTCTCTTTATTCAGATGTTGTAAAACAGGCTCAATTATTAGAGCGAGATAACGAGTACGGCCAACCGAGGGACCACAACCAGGATCGATCGTAGAGATAGCGATCAGCAGAATAATGATAACTCTGCGGAGAAAGAAAGCAGACGGACAAAAATGGTAACCACTCGGTGGTAATCATGGCCATGAAAATAGAAGAAGCGAGTCGAGAGGAGATTTTAAAAGGAGGAGATTTAACAACGACCGTATGAAGACGACAAAGTCTTGCGTGAAGAATCGGTTCTAAGGAGGAGAACGACCACCGGTCATATGCTATAAATGCGGAAAGAGGGACATATCACCAAACTGTCCACAACAGATTCAAGGTATGCTATAATTGTGGAAAGGAAGGATATCGCCGAGATTATACAAGAAGCGAAACCTAGTTCAATGGGGACGGTGACTCAAAAGATCGTCCCCGTAAAAGTCAAAGTCAACGATTCCGGAAGAGCGTTTGTTGTGGATTGGTCATAATGCGAGGAACCCAAACGAGGTGATCACGGGTAAGCTATTTATAAATTCTTGCAAGTTTATACCTTACTTGATCTGGGGTGTTACCCATTCATTTATCTCTCCGCTTGTGCTCAACGTTTAAACTTGACTCAGGAGAAATTAGACTTTGACCTATTTATGGAGACTCGTTAGAGAAACTTTCATTACATCCGTTGTTTAGAAATCTTGTTTGATCCAAGTTGGCACCATCACATTACCGTTGACCTTATTTATTTAAATATACTTGCTTTTGATGTGATTTTAGGGATTGATTGGTTAACTACTCATCATGCCAAATTGATTGCTTTTGTAAGGTTGTTAGTTTTCATATTCCTAAGCAACTGTTATTCATTCAAGCAATCAAACCATTGTAGTTAAACATTTTCATATCAAGCCATGAAGTCATTCGTTTATTATGGATGTCAAGTTTTCTTAGTCCATGTTATGGATTTGAATAAAGACACGCCGATTTGAATAATATTCCCGTTGTTATTGATTTTTTCCGATGTATTTCTGAAGAATTTTCGCTTACTCCCAAAGATCGATATTAAATTTTGTATCGACTTTGAACCCTAAGACAAAACTCATTTCTAAAATCTCATATCGAATGGCTCCTATTGAACTTCGTGGAGTTAAAATTCAACTATAGAATTTGGTACCGAGCCTTTATCCGGTGACTTCCTTTGTGGAATGCACCAAGCCGCATCTCCGTAGGGGACACCATATTCGCATGCGATAGTAAACCGATAGGTGTCATTGTAACGTGCTATCCAAGGTTGGGATATGAGTCACAGATTGAGAACAACCTAAGTTCAGAATCGAAATACGTAGCTTTCAGGCTTAGTTGGTTATTATCGGAGATTCGTTGAAGGATATTCTCGAATCGCTATTCCATTCTTGGTGATTCGTAGAGATACAAAATTGAATGGAGCAAGGAATGTGGGAAGAGCTTCAAGAACTCAAGAGGAGACTCATTTCAAAGACATGTTCGACCATGCCATCCCGGAAAAGCGAACGTGGTAGCCGACGTGTTGAGTAGAAGATCGTATACAAGTACTGAGTACGATATTGTCAAAGACTCATTTCAGTATAATTTACAAATAATAGAGATGGAGATGAAAACTCTAGGTACCCACGTGATGATATACGAGTATAATCGACTTTAATAGATAAAGTTAAAGTCGTATTCAAGCTACACATCAAGTCGATTAATTTGAAGAAAGAGGTGCAAGAAGTTGTTATTTCAAAAGCGAGAATCGGTGAGGTGAGGAAAACTCAAACCTTAGATTTATTAATCCATTTAAAATTCTCGATCGAATAGGAACGTGGCATATGTACTCGCTTTTACCGCCAAGTACGACGCGTGTTCATAACGTTTTTTCACGATCGATGTTACGTAAATATGTGGACGAATTCGAACTACGCTATTGAGTTAGAACCGGACGAGATAGTCAAGACTTAACGACGAGGAGGTACTGTCAAGATATTGGATAGGAGGAAAGAACATGTCCTATGTATCGAGGTTATACCACAAGTTAAAGTTTTGTGGAGAAACCATGCTATTGAGAAAATGACCGGGAGTTGGAAACGGAAATGAAAGCGAGGTATTCTCATCTTTTGAAAACACCAGTGTACGTCACGTCAATTTCGAGGACGAAATTTCATAAGGAGGGAGGTTGTAAGACTCAAATTTTTAAATAAAATGAATTTTCTTTATTTATTATTTTGAAATAGTAAGGGTGGATTTGATTAATGTGGATAGTTATGGGTAAAATACGCAAATATTTTGAATAAGCAAGTGGTTATAAAATATTCATTATCGCATTTGGGAATATTCGTTTGGTCATGGAATATCAGATCTTGTCGAGGGGAATATTAAATACGACACTTGATCTTTTGTGGGCCCCATAACGGAAAGCGATTGGATGAAGAAAACGACAAATATAAGTTGTTTATAAATAACTGGCGTAGTTATTACCAAGTATTAATCTTGTTGGAATACCGATGGTTAAAACACACTAATAATCTGGCGTTGTAACAAGAGTAGCACTGCAGATTGCACCAATTATTGATTCTTACGTAAGAAGACACTACTCAATAATTGTTACAAGTAATTACTATTCAATATTTTATTTTATTGATTCAATAATAATCACGCATTGATATTTTATATTCTTCGTTGTTTCAATAAATTGTCATTACACATTATTTTTCATTATCAGAGCAATAATTCATATTATCTGAATAATATTATTGGATAACATTATTGGCAATGTCTAGAAAGTTCTGTCTAAGGAGAGGTTTGGTCACCTAATTGCGCGCCAGTAAGGAGAGATCCTTATTGGAAAGCCCCCTCTTTCTGGCAACTGCCTGGTTGTTAATATTGTGATTCTGTAATATTATTTGTGAATAATTAATTATTGATTCATATGATGAGGAAAATATTGATTTTATGTGGATATAGATGGAGAAAAATTTTAAAATGACAATTGTTGAAAATTAATATTTTATCTTTTTCTGATAAAATAATTCATTTAAATATATTATTTTAATAATATATTAACGGTGATATTTTTATAATGAATGTGGGATATATGAGTATATGAGGAGGAAGAGTATTTTTGTGGCATTAAATGATTAACACATATTTTGTGTGTCGGTGGACCCCATTTATTGACTGAAATTTGATTATAGCCTGTAAAATCGTCCGTTTATGGATTTTGGTTAATTTTTGTTTGGAATTTGGAAAAACTTTCTTCTGCAAAGTTGTAGAGAATTGAATTTCCTATAAAAAGTCGCGAGATTCGAATTTTCTGATAAAATGGCTATTTATTATGAATTATTGAAGTTCTGAAGTTCTGAAATAATTGATTTTTGGAAGTTTTATTTATTTTTATTAATAAAAACATTTTTTATATGTTGTGGGCATATTTAACATGTGCATGGTGGCTGAATTCGGATTCAAGATGTGGGCGTATGAATTTTGTTTATATATAATATTATTATATTTAATTTTCTGCATTGGTGTTCTAAGCATTTTCCTATAAATAGGGTGCTTAGGTTAGAATTGAAAATCACACCAGAAACTGAAGTTTTCTCTCTATTTCTCTCTCAATATATTGAGCGTATTCTTGTGAGTATACTTTGAGTGTTACTATACGGTGCAAGTTCAAGTCATAGTCTATATCCGGTGTTTCAACTAGATGTACTGTCTTTCGAGGTAAGGGATATTATTTTTTTCGTAATGATATTATTTCTTCAATATCATTATACTGAAATGTTGATCTGAAGTTTTTATCAAATTTGGAACTTTTTCATATCGGGTTACTATTCATGGGTTACTATTCATGAGTTACTATTCACGAGTTACTATTCATGAGTTCTTATTCACGAGTTACTATTCACGAGTACTATTCATGAAGCGTGAAGATGTTTTTGTGGAATTTCTATCTTTTGGTGTCTGAGTTACTATTCACGATATCAAGACTATTCACGATATCGACACTATTCACTTACGAATCTAAGATTATTCAATAGAAAAATAAAAATTTTTCTTTTCGTCTAAAATATCTATTCTGGATACTAGCTTTGATTGTATCCATGTTTTGATCATTCTTTAATTTTACACCCCTATGATTATTTTTGAGGTATTTTTGGACGTGGATAAAACAAAGTACGAATCCTTAATCCTTAATCCTTGTCATTTTGTTTCAATGGATTCGTTTCTTTAAAAATATTTTCATCATCCTCGGTCTTAAATGATGATATTATTGAATATCTTTTGGCACTGAGTGCAAAGATGAATGATTTCTGAAGAATATCTTTGGTAGAAGAGTGCAAAGATGAACAGTGTTTAGATGAACATGACTAATGATGAATATCTTTGGCTTGTAGTGCAAAGATGAATATTTGATTCAGATGTATATTGATTGATGTTACTGGTGGATAAAAGATAGACGATGAACTTTTAAATTCATACATAGAAGATAGTTGTTTGCATTCTCTACTTAACTCTTCTAATGAATTATTATTTTCATTGCGAATATTGATTTAAAATTTGTTGTCTATTGTATTCTATTAGATTTTTTCCTCGTTGAAGACTAACGATAATTTGTTGTATATTATCTTAGTCATAATATTCTTTTTCTTGGGCTAGTTGAGCTCACCCTTTTCCTTGTTGTTCCATTTTTCTTCTCGGGAGGCGAGAATGTAGCGAGTACTACTCGGGGTATGGAATGAAGGTTCTAGAGAGAGTTGTTTAGTAGTCCTCACCATTTTGTAAAATAATGTATCAATAATTATGATGGGGATTTATTTGCGTGTGGATATTGTCAGATGGCAATATCTATATTTAAACTCACAGATTATATGTTGTAATAGTAAAGTTGTAGTTATTTACGTACCATGTATTTGGCGACTCGAGAATGGGTTGGATGGAATGGACCTATTTTGGGGCGCCACATATAGGGTATGCCACTTTACAAAAGTTATTCCAATGAGAATAATAATGAATGGAATAATGAAGTTCTCTTCATGAATAAGAAAGAATAACACCCCTTACGGTACAACAAATAATATCCCCTTACCGTAAAAGACTTTGGATATCAAAGTAGTGAAGTACCGAATACTCTTCTTCTTTTCTCTCTATAGATTTTTCTCTATAGCTTCTCTCTATAATTTCTCTCTCTAGAGTTTTGGTGAATTCGTGAAGAAAATAATGAAGGAATGAGCTTTATTTATAGGAAAATAGAATGCATAGTAATTAATCCATGAACGGTCCAGATTGATTTACTTTAATCGACTATCCATATTTAAAGCAAAATCTTTTAAATAAAATATCATATATTCTATTTATATAAAAACATTTTACTATGCAAACACTATGCAACACTATGCAAAACACTATGCAAAAACACTACGCAACACTATGCATAATAAAATATAATATATTCTATTTATAGAATAACTTTAATAAAGTATTCATTTTTTATATAAAAGATGTTTCATTTTTATTACGTTAATAATCTGAATAAAACAAAACGTCATTATCATTATAATAATTCATATAATTAATCGACAATAATGGAATCAAAGTGGTGACTTCTCACATAAGCATCGATAATCAATACTGTGTGCTACTATGCAACCACACGACATCGCACTTTTTTACTACCGAGTAGTTCAACAAAGATCAACCGGTAAAACTTCCGCCGTTATTTCAATAAAATATTTTTGTCGTTTTCTCAATTCGACAATAATTGCATTATTAGGGTCCACCAATGATTGAGTAGTTATACGAATATTCCTCGCTAAACCGAATATTCCCAGACCAATCGAATATAATATAACCACTTGCATACTTTGCAAAATTTATAAATACTACCCACAACTATAATATTATCTCAAATTCACACCATAACATTAAAAAATTATTTCGACAAAATTTAAATCTTTATTGATAAAACTGGGTCTCACAATCTCCCTCCTTATGAATTTAGCCCTCGAAATTAGGGTACGACTGGTATGATAAGAGGTGAGGATACCTTGAATACCTTTATCGTTAAAAATATTAAATTCATCTTCGTAGTCCGCCAAAGATATTCATTAACAATTCATCTTTGCACTACAAAGCTAAAGAAGATATACAACCGTAAAACCAATAATGTTGAGACGATCTTAATAGTATATCACGACCACTTAATTATCCATGCACTCTTGGCCAAGGATATTCGTGTTTTTCAATCTGGTCATGATTATCTTCGAATAATCCTTGGTCATAATCATACCAAGTCTATCAATGTATTACTGACTAAAGATGACTTTTACCACATCCATGAATTAATATTTCATTCTTTGAGACTCACTCAATAATTAATCCATATCATCGAATCATCCCCGCACTACTGTGCCAAGGATATTCATTAGATATCACGACCACAAATTATCCATGCACTTCTACCAAAGATAATCGTATGTATTAATTAGTATTATCCAAATTATCCATGCACTACTACCAAAGATAATCGTGTATTCATTAGTATCACGACCACAAATTATCCATGCACTACGGCCAAAGATAATCGTGTATTCATTAGTATCACGACCACAAATTATCCATGCACTACTACCAAAGATAATCGTGTATTCATTAAGTATCACGACCACAAATTATCCATACACTACGACCAAAGATAATCGTGTATTCATTAGTATCACGACCACAAATTATCCATGCACTACTACCAAAGATAATTGTGTATTCAATTACGATTATGATTATCTAGAAACAATCCTCGGTCATAATCATACCAAGTCCATCTATACACTACAGCCACGAGATGACTTTCAACATAATATAAACATGAGGATAATGATATAAAGAATCAATCAAATGAGATAAAGGATAAATATTAAACCTTTATAATATAATTTATCCAGATTCAAGAATATCCCCATGTTATCAATCACTTAATAATCTCATAATCTAATATCATTAATATTATAACAATATTTTAATCACTTCTTAAATTTATAAACAATTTATCTCAATTGTTTACGCTTTACCATATAATGCATTTAATCATTCAAAAATGCCATACTCATAAGATATCATCACCAATTATCGAATCCCTCATCAAAAAAATATGCATATACTCTATATAGGATTCTCTAGCCATAAAATCCTATTTTCAACTTTGTTACTTCACATAACATATTTAACTCATATGTTCGTAACTAAACTATTTTCATGAAAAATACCAAATCAGTCCCAAAAATATTTTTTTTCTGGGATTTAGCATAATATAGTCCCATAATGAAAATATATTTTTCTCGGAATTTTTAAAATTCATTTACTATTTTTCAAAAATCAATTTCTAATTAATTCCTTAAGAAATTTGCTACCTCAAGTTTAACTCCAAAAATTTCCAAATCTTGGTAGGACCTTACACATGTTAACATGAGCTTCTAGTTTAAATTTCATGGTCATCGGAGTTATAGAACTCCGGTTATAGCGTTTTTCGTCGGAAAAACCTAAATATTGAAATAGTCATAACTTGCTCATTTTAAGTCAGAATGAGCTCATTTTTGGACATGAGGTACTTTATACCATATACCTTATTGTCTCAAAAGGCCAGAATTTTTCTCATAATTTAAGTGGATGAAACAGCCCCTCTAAAATCATGGCAGTAGCTTTTTCGGTTTTTTGCAGCTTTGCACTCCTTTGCTAAAATCAGTCCACACAAAAATCTACATCACCTTTTCCAGTAATTCCACTTGGATTAGTTAGGTAACTCATAGATCTAACTCTAGGACTTGACCACACTCAAAAATTCAAAATATAATAAGAGATTTGGTCAATTGAATTTCATGTTACGTTTTTCACCATAATCTGATTTTCAACTCTTTGTGATTTCTAAGAAACTTTCATGTTTTCACATAATAACCAACATAACTCATCATAACACTTACTAATACTTCATATACCCATGATTTTCATTAGTCCAATGCTTTTATTATGACTTTCATCATAATCCTCGTAAACAGATCCTTTTAGTTGAAGAAATATTTGAGGGTTTAAGAAATGGGTTTTTTGTACTGGGGTCAATACAAAATTCGATTTCACGTTCTAGGGTAGGCTAGGAAGTCTTCAAGAATACGCCAAGAAATTTATTAATGATAGAAATATCATTCAAAAGCTCATTACTCTCGTCCAAGACTTGGATAGTACGTCACATTAATACCAAACTGTGACTTCTATCCTTAACCCGGATAAGACCTCACAATGATACCTATCAACTTGCCATCTTGATCACGACGTCGCTTACTGAAAGTCCGCTTCGTGCATTCCACACAAGGAAGTCAATAACGAAAGGATCGGGGCTCTTTACTTATGGCTTGATATAACAATGTTGATTAACTTTAGGGTTTGGTTACTTTGAATTCAGTATAATGGGTTGGTTAGGAATATGAAAGCTAACAACCTTACAAAAAGAATAATGAGTAGTTAATCAATCATTTTCAAAAATTACCTCAAAGGCAAGTATTTTCAAAGAGATAAGATCGTGAAAGTGTTTATTTGAAACAACAAGATTAATAAACGCAGTGGAGGTAACGAAGGTTTCTCCCAATGAAGTTTCGATAGATAAATCAAAGTCTAATTTTTTTTCAGAGTCAAATTTAAATATTGAACACAACTAGGTAGAATAAAAGAGTGGGTAGAACTTGAATTGAATAAAGTATAGACTTCGTTATAATTTATAATTAATTTACCCGTAATAACTTCATTCGGGTTTCTCTAAATAAACGCCTCGCTTAAATTACCGAAGTTTGACTTTTTACTATAGGTACATTCCACCCTTAAGTGCTTCTTCACATTCCCGATCCATGATTTGAATCATTATTCTCGATCCATATCGAATTCGGGTTGACCGCTATACATGTGGTAATTCAATTCGATGTTTGGTTCTCCCAATTCTTTGTCCAAAAGCAAAGTCCATTTCATCTATTTTGGCTTTAATGGATCGAACGTCTTTTTCTACACTATCAACGCGTTGTGTGACTTTTACCCATGCATCGCTTATTCTCCTTCGTTCAGCTTGTTTCTTCTTTCAAATTTGATCTTTGATTTTTAAATTCTCGATTCCAACTTTAATATCTTACACCACCGCCAAACCGTGATTTTGTTCGAGCATCACATATCGGGTAACCCAATTTTGAATTGTTGTATCCCTTTGTTCCACGACCATTTTCCGTTCTTCAACTCGTTTCTTCTAGCTCACGAACACGATTTTGTAATTCTAAGTTTTGATCATAAACTTCTTCTAACCAATTCTCCTCGGGTTCTCTTCTTCCTCTTCTTCCTCTTCTTCCTCACTTTCATTGCTACCTCCGCAACTAGCTAAGGTGCAACAATTAGTTCTTCATTCACTATGTGGATATCTCTAATTTGTTCCTCGTTTGACAATCGCATTAACTCGATTAGTGATTAAAGGTGTCACAAGCGGTCACATTCACTCCATTGTGAATATTTTCACCGCCATTTCCAAACACCGCCACAACATGAGGGTTAATTAATATATCAAATATTATCCCTATACTCGAATGACCAATTAAATAACAAATAAACTTAGGTAGATCATACTAGCGAAGGAATCCCCGCTCTCCCTCCTAGTTCTTATCTCAAGATCTTAGCTGAGGATCATATCCTAAGCTCGATACCAACCTGTGACGCCCCCAAAATTAGGTATCGTCACCCATCTTGGGTCGCCACTTACATGGTACATAAATTCAAATACAACTTACTAATATAAGCGTGTGTATACAATCTGACATAAAGCGTGAGTTTGAATACAAATATTGTCTACTAGATATTATACAAACTCAAAAGGAGTCCTCATTACAACTATTATCACACTATTTCACGAGAATAGTGAGGACTACTAATGCTATCCTCTCGGACCATTACTCCGTTCCCCGACTCGTCCGGCCTATGTTCTCATTTCAAGAGAGAATAAAGGAAAGAAAGGGTGAGCTCAACTAGCCCAAGAAGAAATATTATGACTAAGATAATGCGAATAAATTATCATTAGCCTTCAACGATGTTAAAGCGATAAAATATAATAGACAACCGGTTTAAGCTGCAGGTGAATATGCAATCCATTAAAAGAGTCAAGTAGAAAATAAAGTCTACTATATTTTAGGTTTTAAAAGGTTTTCATAAATTTTTATCACTAAGACTCGCTTTTTAATGAATAAACCACAATATCTAATCATCCCTGTACCATAGTCAAGGATTTTCATCAAATTATCAATGGTCATGACTATACCGAATCACCCCTGGTCATAATCATACCAAAAACTATCCATCACTGCATTACAGGTCACTGAGGACTTTTATCACATCATTTATAACAAGCCATGATTATACCGAATGATCCCTGGTCATAATCATACTAAGTTCATCTATGCACGTAAGCCAAAGATAACATATTATAACATGAGGATGATGACAATGACATAATAATTCAATAAAACAAGTTCAAGAATTATTTTATCCAGGAATTAGTAACGTCCAAATTGTCAACAAGATACTGTTTTGTAGAGTAAAATTCAAGAATGATCAGAAGAATATTTTCATGAAAAGATACTGGATGAAACGCAAATATCAAGGATATTCTACTAATTTCATGGAGTATAGAAGTCAAAGTTTTAACCAACTGGGTATAATAAAGAATGGAATAACAAAAGAAATCACCATGCATGCGGTACTTCGCATAGACAGGTTATTCCAACAGAATAATAATAACGGAACCAGGTCAGGTGAAATTCACACCGACGGGATGATCCAACAGAATAATAAATGCTGAATAATAAACAATGGAACCAGGTCCGGTGTAAAACACACAGACAGGATATTCCAACAGAATAATAAATGCGGAATAATAAACAATGGAACTGTGGTAGGTGTAAAACACATGCATGAGGATATTCCAAATGTAATAATAAAGAATGGAATAATGTAAGAAGATCACCAAGTATAGGGGATTCCGCGTATACAGGTTATTCCAACAGAATAAATAAGAATGGAATAACATAAGGATTTCACCAAGTATAGGGTATGCCGCATATACAGGTTATGTATAGGGTATACCACTTTTACAGGTTATTCCAACAGAATAATAATGAATGGAATAACAGAAGTTCTCTTCATGAATAAGAAAGAATAACACCCCTTACAGTGCACAACAAATAATACCTTCTACAGTAAAAGACACTTTGGATATCAAAGTAGTGAAGCACGAGAATACTCTTCTTCTTTCTCTCTATAGATTTTTCTCTATGGCTTCTCTCTATAATTTCTCTCTAGAGTTTCAAATTGAATTCGTAAGAAAATAATGAAGGAATGAGCTTTATTTATAGGAAAATAGAATGCATAGTAATTAATCCATGAGCGGTCAGATTGATTTACTTTAATCGGACTATCCATATTTAAAGCAAAATCTTTTAAATAAAATATCATATATTCTATTTATATAAAACATTTTACTATGCAAACACTATGCAAAACACTATGCAAAAACACTATGCAACACTATGCATAATAAAATATAATATATTCTATTTATAGAATAACTTTAATAAAGTATTCATTTTATATAAAAAGATGTTTACATTTTATTACGTTAATAATACTGAATAAAACAAAACGTCATTATCGCATTATAATAATTCATATTATTAATCGAAAATAATAGAATCAAACCGAGTGACTTCTCACATAAGCATCAATAATCAATACTATGTCTTACTATGCAACCACACGACATCGTACTTTTACTACCGAGTAGTTCAACAAAGATCAACCAGAAAAAACTTCCAGGCGTTATTTCAATAAAATATTTTTGTCGTTTTCTCAATTCGACAATAATTACGTTGGGGTCCACCAATGATTGAGTAGTTGTACGAATATTCCTCGCTAAACCAAATATTCCCCACCAATCGAATATAATATAACCACTTGCATACTTTGCAAAATTTATAAATACTACCCATGTGACGCCCCAAAATTAGGTATACGTCACCCATCTTGGGTCGCCACTTACATGGTACATAAATTCAAATACAAACTTACTAATATAAGCTGTAGGTATACAATACGACATAAAGCGTGAGTTTGAATACAAATATTGTCTACTAGATATTATACAAACTCAAAAGGAGTCCTCATTACAACTATTATCACACTATTTCACGTAATAGTGAGGACTACTAATGCTATCCTCGGACCATTACTCCGTTCCCCGACTCGTCCCGGCTATATATTCTCATTTCAAGAAGAAACGGTGAAAGAAAGGGTGAGCTCAACTAGCCCAAGAAGAAATATTATGACTAAGATAATGCGAATAAATTATCATTAGCCTTCAACAAATGTTAAACCGATAAAATACAATAGACAACCGGTTTAATCTGCAAGTTTGAATATGTAATCCATTAAAAGAGTCAAGTAGAAAATAAAGTCTACTATCTTTTATGATTTAAAAGGTTTTTCATCCTTTGTTATAGCCGAGACTAAACTTTAATAAATATTCCACCACATCTAATCATCCCGTACCATGGTCAAGAATTTTCATTAAATCATCAATGGTCATGACTATATAGAATCACCCCGGTCATAATCATACAAAAACTATCCATCACCTTGCATTACAGAAGCCATCGAGGACTTTTATCACATCATTTATATCAAGCCATGATTATACCGAATGATCCTCGGTCATAATCATACTAAGTTCATCTATGCACGTAAGCCAAAGATAACATAATATAACATGAGGATGATGATAATGACATAATAATTCAATAAAACAAGTTCACTTAATTAATTTATTCAGAACTAATAACGCCCAAATTGTCAACATGATCATTGTTTTGTAGAGTAAAATTCAAGAATGATCGGAAGAATATTTTCATGAAAAGATATCGATTTAAACGCAAATATCAAGGATATTCTACTAATTTCGTGGAGTATAGAAGTCAAAGTTTTAAACCATTTGGGTATAATAAAGAATGGAATAACAAAAGAAATCACCACGCATGCGGTGCGATTGACATGATAAAGTTATTCCAATGTAATAATAATAACGGAACCAAAGTCGGTGAAATTCACAACCGACAGGATGATCCAATGAATAATAAATCTTTGAATAATAAACAATGGAACCGAGTCAGTTGTAAAACACACGCATGAGGATATTCCAAATGAATAATAAATGCGAAATAATAAACAATGGAACTGTGTCCGGTGTAAAACACATGCATGAGGATATTCCAATGAATAATAAAGAATGGAATAATGAGAAGAAGATCACCAAGTATAGGGATTCGCAGATATGAGTTATTCCAATGTAATAAATAAGAATGGAATAACATAAGGATTTCACCAAGTATAGGGTACGCCGATATACAAAGTTATGTATAGGGTATACCACTTTTACAAAAGTTATTCCAATGTAATAATAATGAATGGAATAATGAAGTTCTCTTCATGAATAAGAAAGAATAACACCCCTTACGTACAACAAATAATACCCCTCACTAGTAAAAGACACTTTGGATATCAAAGTAGTGAAGTACGAGAATACTCTTCTTCTTTTTCTCTCTATAGATTTTCTCTATAGCTTCTCTCTATAATTTTCTCTCTAGAGTTTCAAATTGAATTCGTAAGAAAATAATGAAGGAATGAGCTTCTATTTATAGGAAAATAGAATGCATAGTAATTAATCCATGAACGGTCTGCATTGATTTACTTTAATCGACTCATCCATATTTAAAGCAAAATCTTTTAAATAAAATATAATATATTCTATTTATATAAAAATATTTTACTATGCAAACACTATGCAACACTATGCAAAACACTATGCAAAACACTATGCAACACTATGCATAATAAAATATAATATATTCTATTTATAGAATAACTTTAATAAAGTATTCATTTTATATAAAAGATGTTTCGCTTTTATTACGTTAATAATACTAATAAAACAAAACGTCATTATCGCATTATAATAATTCATATTATTAATCGACAATAATAGAATCAAACCGAGTGACTTCTCACATAAGCATCAATAATCAATACCGGTGTGCTACTATGCAACCACACGTGACATCGTATTTTTTACTACCGAAAGTAGTTCAACAAGATCAACGGTAAAACTTCCGCCGTTATTTCAATAAAATATTTTTGTCGTTTTCTCAATCCGGCAATAATTACATTATTGGGTCCACCAATGATTGAACTGTTGTATGCGAATATTCCTCGCTAAACCGAATATTCCCCACCAATCGAATATAATATAACCACTTGCATACTTTGCAAAATTTATAAATACTACCCACAACTATAATATTATCTCAAATTCACACCATAATATTAAAAATTATTTCGACAAAATTTAAATCTTTATTGATAAAATATGGGGTCTCACAACCCACAACTATAATATTATCTCAAATTCACACCATAACATTAAAAAATTATTTCGACAAAATTTAAATCTTTATTGATAAAATCTGGGGTCTCACAATGACTGATTGATTGAAGGTCAACTAGAGAAACTAGCTGTCAGGAGCAAATGAGAAACTATGCACATCAATGCCTAACCTCAGTATGTCTAAGATAAATAACTGTTAAGAAACTGACAGTAGAAAGGTGAAGACGATTCCTCACTAAGATAAATATGTTCATCATAATTGCACCTCCCTTATGAACTATAACAGTATTCCTTCAAGGAATCATAATCTACCTAAAAAGGTGAAGAGAGAAAGTACACTGATAGTGAAATCTCTAATGTCTATAAACTTTCTCTCCATCCAAGTTTTAGGTTGAAGATAATAACTTGAAAGAAACCTGAAGTGGGTTTTAAGAGAATCACAGGTCGAATGAATGTGAAGTAATCTTTCCTGATGGGTTAATGTGTATGTACACCCTATTGTCTAAGTGTTTAATAACACACAGAGTATGATTAACTCTACAAGAGAAACTTGGAGATTCATAGAAACTGATCACCTCCATGAATCAACCAGATACTAATAAATCGCAGAGTTAATTCTCACTCTGTGAACATTTAAACCCTGCAAACATAACCTAGCAAATGATGAAACTATCAAAGAAAAAGAGTGTTTTGTTAAAATGGCAGATTTCACACACACTCATCACCATGCATCTCAAAATGTATTAGCTAAATAAATTATATGCATGAATACGACTGATGGTTATTAATATGATGATTATCCGAATATATGAGGAACAAGGGTTTAGAAAACTAACCTAGCAGGACCCATTTAATCATGGGTACCAAAAATTAGAAATGTATAACCTGCAGGTACTTGGTCTATCTGACCACACTAAGGAATGCTAAAGCAAAAGACTTCAGTCAAGAAGATTCAACCAGCAGAAGGCTAAGGACTATTCAGAAATAATTCTGACCAAAACTCCTACATGTCAAAGTCTGTCCTTGAAGACCTGCAGAGCTAATCTAAATGAAGCTCAAGTGGCTGCTAACCCTTATATGAAAGCAGGCCACTCAACTAAATTTGAAAAAGGTCTTAGATGCTCAAGCATGCAAAACTTATCCTCAAGGAAGCCCACATCAGAGGACCATCGAGCATCAAACATGAGGAACTTATTATGGGAGCAAAACTTCACGAGCACAAGCTGACAAGGAAGACTACGTTCGTAGTGTTGTCAAAGGATCGAAGAATGATCAACTCTGAAGATTTAATGACTTCAGCCATAAGGAGATATGCAGGGATGCTTCCCAATATACATGAAGGAAAAGAATCACAACTCACTGAAAAGAAAGCATCAACCATGGGGGAGCAGTAACTGTTAAGGAACAACAACACTAAATATTCTATGAAGCAATGTACCAGCTACAGAGTCCCAAAACTTTGTGGTCGATGAACCAAATAAAGATCCATAGTCAGTAGGAACGTCTCAAAACGTACTACTGATAACCTACCAGCCACCCAACCCAAAATCGTGGAGTGCCTACAATCAAACATTTGATCGTAATATAACAGCAGGAGGACACCACGATTACAGTAAATACAAATTGTCTAACGATGATAGAGGACCTCCCCACCAGAAAAAGTCAAATGAGATATCAGTGCAAATTACTCCTAAAGTACTTCATCTGAAAAGCGCCTCAGGGACAAACCTGACCCTTAGCTCACTCTAAGAGGTTAGCTACCTTAACCCAGAAGGATTGCTTAGTCAAGTTCATCTCAAGGACCAAGACAGTCAACGATCGCAGAGTGGAGTTTGAGAGAACTCAACGATCGTGATGTAACCTCAACGATTGTAGTGCAACCTTAGCAATCATAGAAATAGACTCGACGATCGCAGTCTTACAAGAGGCTACACTTAACTCATGAGGAGCTAGAAGAATAAGACAATTACCCAACCATTCAGATTGTGAGGAGATAAGTTCGAATGCTGGTTGGAAAGATGTCCTGCTGAAGAAAAGTGCCCAAGCCTTCATAAAGTACATCAATGGTTGAGCTATGCAGTTTCAACATGAGGAGAAATGTCAAAACCATCCACTGCAGCATCTCTCAAAAGATGATCGTTGAGTCAACAAAGGAAAACGTAGAGTCCATAGCTGCCTTATCATACTACTCTACGAACCAAAATGGTCAACGGTCTATCCACATCATTGATGCCAGTTTGTTTCAAAAAGGGACATTAAACTGAAGAGTTAATGGGGGAGTTACAACTCATTACTGGGCATCGTGCAACCAATGGTTGGTTGACACATCACAGAGTGTGCAGAGTTAGAAGGAACTGCTATAAAGGAAAATTCAAATTAACAAACAGTTATCAGAAGCTATTGAACCTCTCTCCCTCCCATTTTCAAACCCTAGAATCCTCTCAAAAGCCAAAATCAATTAACCCTCCAGAGCTTTGCCCAAATCGCAATCAGCCATCTCTCATAAACTCTTCTAAATTAAATACCCATATTCCTCGAACTATTCAAATGGAAGATTGACGGGTAATCACTAGCATTCAGCTCAGAACCAAGTCGTTTGAGAAATCTGAAAAGAAGTTCAGAGACATTCTTGAACTTGTGAAGAAAGCTGGATTCTTAGAATGTCTTGAGGCAAGCACTCGAGTATACACTGAACTGATCAAGGAATTCTACTCAAATGCATCCATAAATGCCGGAACCCTTTCAACCAAGGTTAAAGGTCAGTCTCTTAAGTTGAAATCATCCGATATCAATCATTTTTTAGGTTTCCCTGACCTAGGACTAAGAAACCTTGATGAGATCAACACTGAGCAAGCAAAGGAGATTATGGGGAACCAAAGAAACCCCAGTCTAAAGGATATGAAGAAAAAGGAGTTCCTTGAGGAATTTGAGTTCCTTGCTAAAATAGTGGGAAAATGCATACTATGCAAGGACACTGCACACGACACGATGCTTGATCAACAGTTAAAGATCATGTCTGCTATAGTCTTGAAGAAACAAATTAACTTTGGAGTTCTCCTGCTTGATCAAATATCCAAATGGGTAGAAAAGGCTGAATTGAAGAAGTCTACAGAAAAACCACTTACAAAAGTGTTTCATGGAAGACTACTGAGCATTGTGCTGAAGAAGAAATTGGGAAATAAAATCAAGGATGATGAGGGAGAACCTCTGAATGTTCACAAAGTAATGTTTCCATAATTGTTTATGAATTAGAAGAAAAACCCAAAGGAGAAATGTATATCGATAAACTGGGAGCAGAGAAGAAGGACTCTACAAAGAAGAGGAAGGCAAAAAAGGTAGAAAGCTCGAGTTCGATGACCCAGATTCAAAAAAAGAACCACACCAAATGCATGAAGAAATCCAAAGGTGTGAGGAAAACTGGGGCTCCTCCAAGAAGTCTATCCATAGAAGACAAGGTTGAAGATGAAAAGGTCTCAACTGCAGAGACCACTAAGAGGAGAAGTAATGATTATTTCAAGGGCCATCCAAAGAAGAAAGCTAAGATGGTAAATAGTCCAAATCTCAACTTAACAAGAAAGTACGTCTAATAAAGAAAAGGACGAGAGTCGTAAGAAAGAAGAAGGCAACCGATAATCCCAAGGTCGAGCCCCCTGACGCACCAAATCCAAAGGTGAAGGTGAAGCTGGATTAATGGAAGAAAATGCAAGATCTCTGATGATGAAGAAGAATGCACAAGCCCCTAGAGCATTCACTCTGATGATAAAGACAAGATACAAGTTGACCCAACTGCATCTCCAAATGCAAATGCTCCAACCAGCCCAGATGATGGATCAAATGATGCTGATTCTGATGAAGAAGGAAATGCCCCCACTACTGCTGAACATCAAGAAAGTCTGTTTGATGATGCAGAAGCTTCAGAGTATGACGAAGAAGAGGAGTCTGAAACTCCTATAGCTGAACTTCCAACAAGAAGAAAGAGCTACATGACATTTGCTCAAATTGCCTCCAAAAAGAAAAATGATCACTCTAATGTCGTCTATCAATTAAGTGATGATGAGTCTGTAACACAGGAAGTAAGTGCTGAGGATGGAACCAGTGATGAAGAAGATGAATCAGAGGAAGATCTTGTTGAAGAAGGTTCTGGAAATGAAATGCAGCAAGAAGGATTCATTGATAGAAACGATCAAAATGTTTCAGGCTTCGAAAGAGAAGAAATGGAGAATGATTTCAACTCTGCAAATCAAGAATCAGAGGATCCAGCAGACTATCCAGTCCTCTCTCCTGTAAGAATCAGTAGAAGAATTGTGGTAGAAATCCTTAATGAACCAGAAGAACTCCCAGCTGAAAGATGGGTAAAACATGGAAACGAACAGCTCAAAGTTGTAAGGATGACTGCACAAGATATATTCAAAAACTAGAACAACATGGAGCTAGACTGCACGACCATATCCTCTACAATCCTGATGACCTGCTAATGAGATGGTTCTTCCAATGGATGCCTTGGCTAAAGGCACATACTGAAAAGGATGCAAGTTACTTCAGCTGGTGCTACTCTCATTTTCCAAGCATGGAGCTGGTGGCACAAAACTTCCCAAGAGTGAAGAGTTTTGCTATAATGATGACCACAAACCAGCCTCACTACAAGGTCTACAGATATGCCGGCAACCACTATATCCCCTAAGATCGTAGGATGGACTCAGAAGGAAGAAGGATCATGACCAAGGAAATAATCGTAGAGTCAGTTCACTCTACTACTGATGGTATCCAAGTATAAAATAAGAAGCTTCCATCTGGTCAAGCACTACCGACAGACATTCTTTCATCCTCAACCAGTGATTGGAACTCAACGATTCTTCAGATTTTCAACACCTTCGAAAATCTGTCCAAGGAAGTAGATCGTAGAGTCCAATCTGGTGTTCAGCAAGAGACTGCCCAACCAAATGACAAAGTTTCTATGGAGCAAGAGCTAATAAAAAACTCTGATGAACTGATTGAGAAGATATCTCTAATCCATGAAGAATCAAAGAGGGTGACAGCAGTTGGAGATAATTCAGTTCAAGATAGACTCCAAGCAACTATGACTGATGTATCTATCAAAATCAAAGATAGAGATCACATCTATCTGAAGGCCTTAAATGATCAGAAGGCAGATGCACTACGAGCTCAGAAAGCCAATGAAGAGCAACTAAAAGCCCTCTCTGACAAGATTGACAACGTGAATCAGTCATTCTCTATGCAACTTGAGTTAAGCCAACAAGAACTCAAGATTGAAGTCGGTAACGCCTCCTATCTTATGGAGCAGCTTATGTCCAACATGGAGCAGCTCTCCCAAATGATTAATGACAAAAAAGGGGGAAGAAAAGAGGCATAGAAAGAGGCAGAGTAAAAGGCATTCAAGAAAAGGCAAGGAGAGCAGAAGCAAACAAGAAAGGAAGATAAAGAAGAAGAAAGCAGAACAAGAAGATAGTTTATTATCCGAGGGGGAGCCAAAGGATGATGAGCCTAAGGCTAAGGGGGAGCCAGAGCCAGAACCAGAAAAAAAGAAGAAAGGAATAGCTTCACATCCCAGGAGGAGCAGAAGCAATGGAATCAAACAAATGAATAGCTGATTAACAGACATCTTGGAAACATACATGGAGCCAAAGAGGTACATCTCTAACTAGTTAGGTATGTTCTGGATCCAGGATGTAAATTGTCATAGTGTATTAAATTCCATATTATTATAAATGACATTCATGATTATCTGTTTTAGATATACAGCTGCTCACTGTATATAAGATTCATTCATAACATGCATATGCACTTATTATTTTTGTCATAATCAAATAGGGGGAGATTGTAAGGAATATGCATGTGAATGATATTCCTATTTATATATGATTTGATTATGATATATATATATATATATATATATATATATATATATATATATATAAATGAATATGCAAGTATGCTTTCATTACGAAAAGTTGTAAAGTCCTTTGATAGATAATAGAAACATATGTACAAGGACTTAGAATGAATTGATCAAATGTGTTAGGTTGATCCTACATAAGCAAAACAACTTTGTAATGTCCTTAAAAAGAAATGATGTACAAGGACTATAAATATAGAAAGATCAAGCATGTTAGGTTGATCTTATGATATAATAGATAGGCTTATCTGATCGTCGGGCACTGCACCAGAAATTGTTGTCTGCCAGGTGAGTCAAGGAAAACTCGAGATCTATCAAGGCAGAATCGTAGTCTATAAAATAGTAGATCTCGAAGTTCGTAGACTGCCAGGAGAGACGAGGAAGCATTGTAGTGTATCGAGTAGCACTTCCTCGGAGTCGTAGTCTACTGAGGAAGTCATGTTCAGAATCGTAAAGACAGCCTGCCTACGAGCCGACTGAGCATCTGCCGAAGCTAAGTCAAGAATCGTAGACTACACTCAGAGTCGTAGTCTACTGATCATATCAGAGTCAGAGATCGTATTCGAGCAAGATCAGATGAAGACAACAAGCACTACAACACAAATTGTAGAGTGTCAAGATCTGATCTCGGAGTCGTAGTGTCTGCACAGCCGAAGCTAAATCATAGAGTGTAGAACTGAGACTTCAACAGATGTGCTCACAATGCCAAGGCAGAATCGTAGAGCAAATATGATTCTCAATGAATGAGCACTCCCAGAATATCCAAAGGAATGAAGCCTCTGGTCTAAGCTGCAAAGATATATCCCACCTGAAGGAAACCCGAGAGCACTCAACGAATGGCATGCAAGCTAACAGAAGATCTAAGCACCAACCCAATCAGCATCAAGATTGAGTTGTGAAGCCATTCGAGATGAAGTCTTCCACAAGGAGATTAGAAAAAGACTTCTGTAACTGACTAAGGAAAGCCAGCAAGTGCAGTAGCTGTCAAGTAAATAGAAGACAACGATCTTGGAAGTTACCAGGATCGTAGTGTTTGCTAAACAAAGAAAGAACTGATGGAGTGCATACAGAGATACCGATACTTCAAGAACAAGGCTAAAGTGATTAAGCATTAGGTCACCCATGATGATAAGTGAACGGAGATCACAAGGAGAAAGCGAAATGGACACGCCACAAATCAAGTGTCTTGCTATTCTGAAGGGCCGAACAAAGAAGTTAAGTCATCAAGATTCGAGAGCCGAGGCAAAATGTAAGTATTGAAGCACTACACAAGAGAAGGAAGAGGTGTTCTACATTGAAGATCCAATCAACACTCTTCAAGATTGTAGTGTTGTCTCTACCAGTCAACAAGACACTACGATCAGATCCATGATGACATGTATCAGAATCGTAGAGTTCGAATAGCTAAAGACTGAAGCATTGGCAACGGTTCAATCTGAAGGGTAATATTCGGACAAGAGCTTATTGAGAGCATCGATGCAAAAGGACAACCTCTGATCGAGAAATTAGAAGGAGGAAATAAAGTCTTCGACTTGCCCAAGACATTAAAGTGACATTTCTAACGGGGTAGGTGAAATATTAGACTGCAGTGTCAGAAAAGTATGACAGGTCACATCTGCAGTCTACCTCAGTCAACTCGAGATCTGTGAAGATATTTGAAAAGCTTTCAACGGCTACTTTCCAATGGAAGGATTGGGAAGGAGTATAAATACGCAAGAGCTTCAAATATCGAGGGTAGCTAGAGTTGCTGAGTTTGGAGAAGTGGTGGACTGATCTAACCAACGTAAATAGTGAGTGACCAATGAAGGTCTGAAGACTCACTCTACGATCCACCAAGAACACTTAGAGACAGAAAAAGAAAGAAGTAGAAGTGAGAGTTCTACAATGTAGAAGTGAGAGTTCTACTACAAAAAGAGTGTTCTGATGTGTCGAGAGATAGAAAAGCATCAATGTCATCTTGATGTCCATCATGAGAAGACTCTAAGTACCATAAATGAGAGCTCATAGTCATCTTAGCAAGTCCATCATGAGAAGGCATCAAGTATCAAGAAAGAAGATCACCAACGCCATCATGGTGGCAAGCATGAGAAAGTTTCTAAGTACCTAGCAGAAGAGTTTACAGTCATCTTAGAAACCCATCATGTGCATCCATCAAGTATCAAGAGGAATGATCTTCAAGGCAGTTCATCAAGGGATCATCAGAAGTGGTTGAGTAACTGAAGAAGCTGAGCATCATGCAACACTCAACTGCACTTCAAGTATTATCACACCAAGCCGCTAAGTACAGAAGATGTTCAGAGCTTAAAGACATCTTAGCAGCTCAGCACCAAGTCCAACAAATAAACAAACAACTTAACAACAAGAAGCCAGGGCCTGAGGGGTCCTTGTCCGGAGGGACTAAATGAAGTTCCAAGCCTGCTGAGCTTGAAGAGTTCCTTGGGAACTAGAGAAGTTCCAAGGTTGTTGGCCTCAAGAGTTCTTAGTGAATCAAGTCCCAAGGTCGCTAGCCTCAAGGAATCTTAGTGATTGAGTGCCGCCTTCCTTAGTGGAAATCCTGCTAGTTGAAAGCAGAAGAGTGGATTAGGAGCTTGAGTCTCTGAACCACTTAAAATCCCCTTGTGTCTTTTACTTTATATCATTTACATTATGTACACTAACTGTTATAACTGCTATGTATGTTTTAACTGCTTACCATTGAACTAACTCTATGAACAATGTATGTATGATTATGATTATATCAATGAAGGGGATCTTTTACTTATTCCGCTGTGCTTGAAAAGATTCTTATGTTTGTCATATGCTAAATTATTAGCAATACAAAATAAACCAGAAAAGTATTTGAAATTAAAAAGGATCTATTCAACCCCCCCTTCTAGATCTATTGTGCCTATTGGGAACTAACAGACTTTCATCACAATATAAACATGAAGATGATGACAATGATATAAGAATTCAATTAAGTGAGAACAGGGATAAATTTTAAAGATTTATAATTCAAGATAGGTATACATCACCCATTCCGAGTCGCCAAAAACATGGTACAGAAACAACTACAACTTTATTAATACAATTGTCGTGCAAAATACGACAACACATAAACTGTGAGTTTAAATACAAATATTGTCTTCTAGACAATATCCACACTCAAATAAGTCCTCATTATAATTATTGATACACTATTTTACAAAATAGTGAGGACTACTAAAATAATTTCTAGAACCATTATTCCATACCCCGACTAGTACTCGCTACATTCTCGTCTCCTGAGAAGAAAAATGGAACAAAAAGGAAAATGGTGAGCTCAACTAGCCCAGTAAAGAATATTATGACTAAGATAATATAGAACAAATTATCGTTAGTCTTTAACAGGGAAAAATTTGATAGAATACAATAGACAACAAGTTTTAAATCAATATTATTCGCATAATGAAATAATAATTCATAGAAGAGTTACGTAGAGAATGAAATCTACTATTATCTATGAATTTAAAAGTCCATCATCAATATTTTATCCCTGTAACATCAATCAATATACATCTTAAGTCTAATATTCATCTTTGCACTACAGGCCAAAGATATTCATCAGTTGGTCATGTTCATCTCAACACGTGTACATCTTTGCACTACGGGCCAAAGATATTCATAAGAAAATCAATAATCTTTGCACTACATGCCAAAGATATTCAGTAATATCATTATTTAGGACTGAGGATGATAAAAAATATTTTAAAGAAAACGAATCCAGTGAAACAAAAGAACAAATATTAATGATTCGTACTTTAAACAGTCCAAGTTTAAAAATACTTCATAAATAACCATAGTGAAGTAAAATTCAAGAATGATCAAAACATGGATACAATTAAAGCTAGTATCCATAATAGATATTTTGGACAAAAAAATGAAAAATTTAATTTTTCTGTGAATAGTCTTAAGTGATTCGTGAATAGTGTAAAGGTCGACACGTGAATAGTGTTGTATACGTAAATAGTAACCCCGACACTAAAAGACAAGAATTTACAAGAAAAATCTTACCAATATTCTGGCATAATGATATTAGAAGAAATAATATCATTTTAAAAAAAATAACATCCCTTACCTCGAAAAGATAGCACTTCTGACTGGAATACTAGATATAGTGCTGAAGAGAACTTGCACCATATAGCAACACTCAAAGTATCAAAATACTCACAAGAATACGTTCGATAATATAGAGAGAGAAAGAGAGAGAAAACTTGTTTCTGGTGTGATTTTCAATTCTAACCTAAGCACCCTATTTATAGGAAAATGCTTAGAACACCAAAATAGAAAATTTAATAAAATATTAATATATTTTTTATAAATTCCTACGCACACCAAAGACATCTAATTTCAGCCATTAACATGTGCAAGTGGGGCCCACCAAAGTGTAAAAAATGTTTTTCTTAAATAAAACAATTAAAACTTCCAAAAATCAATTATTCTAGAACTTCAGAACTTCAATAATTCATAATAAATAGCCCTTTTATCAGAAAAATTCAAATCTTATGTTCATTCCATAGGAAATTTAATTCTCTACAACTTTGCAAAAGAAAGTTTTTCCAAATTCCCAACAGAAATTGACCGAAATCAACATACGGACGATTTTACAGGCTATAATCAAATTTCAGTCAAGAAATGGGGTCCACAAACATGAAAAACATGTTTTAAATATTTTTAGTAACAAAAATATTATTCCTCCTCATATATTCATATATCCCACATTCGTTATAAAAATATCATCATTATTATATTATTAAAATATAATAATATATTTAAATAAATTATTTTATCGTAAAAGATAAAATATCAATTTTTAACAATTGTCACTTTAAAATTTTCTCCATCTATATCCACATAAAATGAATATTTTCTTTATCATATAAATCAATAATTAATTATTCACAAATAATATTACGTAATCACAATATCGATAAACCAAGCCGCGTTCTCAGGAAGAGGGGCTTTCAATAAGGATTTCTCCTTCTTTGGTGTGTATAATTAGGTGATCAAACCTCTTCTTGACGAGAACTTTCTAGACATTGCCAATAATTCTATCTAATAATATTATTCAAATAATATGAATTATTGATCCGATAATGAAAAATATTGCAAAGTTGACAATTATTGAAACAACAATAATATAAAATATCAACGTAGCAATTATTGAATCAATAAAATATAATATTGAACAATAATTACTCTAACAATTATTGAGTAGTGTCTTCTTACGTAAGAATCAATAATTGGTGCAATATCGTGTGCTACTGTGTTTTAACCACTAGGTATTCCAACAAGATAATTCAGAATAACCACGCCGTTATTTATAAACAACTTATACTTGTCGTTTTTTTCATCCAATCGCTTTCCATTATGGGGCCCACACAAGGCTGCGCCGTCGTACGAATATTCCTCGACAGTAAGAATATTCCACGACCAAACGAATATTCTCCGACAATAATGAATATTTTATAACCACTTGCTTATTTGAAATATTTGCGCATTTTACCCATAACTAACCACATTAATCAAATCAACCCTTACTATTTCAAAATAATAAATAGAGAAAATTCAATTTCATTTATAATAAGTTGGGGTCTTACAACCTCCCCTCCTTATAAAATTTCGTCCTCGAAATTGACGTACGTACCTGGTGTTTCGAAAAGGTGAGGATACCTCGCTTTTATTTCTGTTTCCAACTCCGAGGTCATTTCTTCAATAGCATGGTTTCTCCACAAAACTTTGACTTGGGGTATGACCTTTGTGCGTAGAACATGCTCCTTCCTATCCAAGATCTTGACAGGTACCTCCTCGTACGTTAAGTCTTCGGCTATCTCGTCCGGTTCTAACTCAATAACGTGGTTCGGGTCTTTCACATATTTACGAAGCACAGATATATGAAAAATATTATGAACACGAGACATACTTGGAGGTAACTCGAGTCTATAGGCCACATTTCCTACTCGATCAAGAATCTGAAATGGACCAATAAATCGTGGATTGAGCTTTCCTCTCTTCCCAAATCTTGTAACTCCCTTCCATGGAGCAACTCACAACAATACATAATCCCCAATACTAAATTCCACGTCCTTTCGATGAAGATCCGCATAACTCTTTTGTCGATCTTGTGCCATTTGCTTACATTATCGAATCATTTGTTTCTTTTCTGTAGTCATACGTAGCAACTTTGGTCCCAACAATGTTGCTTCACCCACCTCGTCCCAACATACTGGAGAGCGATACTTTCGTCCATACAATGCTTTAAATGGGGCCACACCTATACTTGCCTGATAACTGTTGTTGTAGGAGAATTCCACCAATGGTAAATACTTATCCCAACTTTCTTTGAAGTCTAGGACACAGAGTCTTAATAGATCTTCAAGAGTTTGAATAGTCCTCTCTGATTATCCGTCCTTTTGAGGATGGTGCGAATCGAATCAATCAGAACTGCGTGCCCATAGCTTTTTGCAAGCTAACCCAAAATCGTGAAGTGAATCTTGGGTCACGATCCAAAACTATGGATACTGGCATGCCATGCAATCTCACAATCTCATTCACGTACATACGAGCAAGACATTCAAGGGAATAAGTCTCCCCTATCGGCAAGAAATGAGTAGACTTGGTTAATCTATCAACAATAACCCAAATAACATCGATGCCTTGAGAAACCGTGGGAAGACTAGTAACGAAATACATGGTAATGTGTTCCCACTTCCATTTCAAAATCTCAAGTGGTTGCAACGGACCCTTAGGTACTTGATGCTCCCCCTTTACATGTTGACAAGCTAAACACCTCGAGATAAACTTCGCGATCTCTCTCTTTATATTGTTCCACCAAAATGTATGTCGAAGATCACGATAAATTTTGGTACTTCCAGGATGGATTGCAAACGGTGTATTGTGTGCCTCCATCATGATCTTGTATTTCAAATCAGAGTTGTTAGGAACACAAAGTCTGGAGTGGACTCGAAGTATTCCTTTTTCATCGATTCTTGCTTCTGGAATAACACCTTCTTGTACTTTCTTCTTCATACGCATCAGCTCCGGGTCTGTGGCTTGAGCAACTTTAACTTTTTTGATTAAAGTCGGTTCTACGCGTATACTTGACATCATCGCATGGGTCCCCGACGGCTATGAATTTCCCACGTTGCATGAGAACACATCCTAACCATTTACCTGAAGCATCGCTGTAGATAACAAATCCATCCGAACCAGATGGTATTGTCAGAACAGGTGCCGAAATAAGTCTGCTCTTTAGCTCTTGAAAACTCTTCTCGCATTCCTCGCTCCATATGAATTTTGTATCATTCCGAGTCAGCTGAGTTAACAGAGTAGCAATTCGAGAAAATCCCTCCATGAATCTCTGATTATAACCAGCTAAGCCCAGAAAGCTACATACTTTGGTCACCGACTTCGGTTGCTCCCAACTTTGTATTGCTTCAATACAAAGTGCCTAAGGAATGCTACTTCCTCAAACCAGAACTCGCATTTCTTTAACTTAGCATAAAGTTTGTTTTCACGAAGCCTTTGGAGTACCAGCTTCAAATGGTGCTCATGATCTTCACGACTTTTGGAATAGATGAGGATGTCATCAATAAAGACAACAACAAACTGATCCAAATATTCCTTGAATACTCGGTTCATCATATCCATGAATGTGACGCCCCCAAAATAGGTCCATTCCATCTAACCCATTTTGAGTCGCCAAATACATGGTACAGAAACAACTATAATTTTATTAATACATCATAAAAACTGTGAGCTTAAATATTAATATTGTCTTCTAGACAATATCCAAACCCAAATAAATCCTCATCACAATTATTGATACATTATTATACAAAAATGGTGAGAACTACTAAACAACTTCTAGAATCATCATTCCATACCCCGACTAGTACTCGCTACATTCTCGCCTCCTGAGAAAAATGGAACAACAAGAAAAGGGTGAGCTCAACTAGCCCAAGAAGAATATTATTATGACTAAGATAATATAGAACAAATTATCGTTAGTCTTCAACAGGGAAAAATCTGATAAAATACAATAGACAACAAGTTTTAGATCAATATTCACAGCGGAAATAATAATTCATAGAAGAGTTACGTAGAGAATGAAATCTGCTACTATCTATGAATTTAAAAGTCCATCATCAATATTTTATCCCTGTAACATCAATCAATATGCATCTTGAATCAAATATTCATCTTTTCACTACAGCCAAAGATATTCATCAATCGGCCATGTTCATCTCAACACTGCTCATCTTTTGCACTACTAGCCAAAGATATTTATCATAAAATCATTAATCTTTTGCACTACAAAGCCAAAGATATTCAATAATATCATCATTTAGGACCGAGGATGATGAAAAATATTTTAAAGGAAACGAATCCAAAGGAAACAAAAGAATAAATATCAAAGATTCGTATTTCAACTATTTCATGTCCAAAAATACCTCATAAATAATCATAGTGAAGTAAAATTCAAGAATGATCAAAACATGGATACAATCAAAGCTAGTATCCATAATAGATATTTTGGACTTAAAAGAAAAATTTTATTTTTCGATGAATAGTGTCGTGATTCGTGAATAAGGTCAGATATCGTGAATAAAGGCCGTCAGATAATGAATGAATAGTAACCCCACACAAAAAGTTCTAAATTTGATTAAAACGTTCAAACCAATATTTTGGCATAATGATATTGAAAAAATAATATCATATATGAAGAAAATAACATCCCTTACCTCGAAAAGACAAGATTTAAATGAAACACCTGATATAAAGTTATGACTTGAACTTGCACTCAGATAGCAACACTCAAAGTATACACACAAGAATACGCCAATATATCGAGAGAGAAGAAGAGAGAAGATTTCAGCTTCGTGTGATTTTCAATTCTAACCTAAGCACCCTATTTATAGAAAATGCTTAGTAACACCAAAGCAGTAAAATTTAATATAATATTAATATAATTACAAAATATTCAAGCCCACCTCTAGATAATTGAATTCAGCCATTAACATGTGCAAGTAAGGGCCACCAAAGTACAAAAAATATTTTTCTAACAAAAAATCATTTAAACTCCAAAAATAAATTCACACCCGATATACCGAAACTTCAATAATTCACAATAAATAGCCCTTTTGTCAGAAAAATTCAAACCACAGGTCTTTTCCATAGGAAATTTCATTCTCTACAACTTTGCAGAAGAAATTTTTTTCAAATTCCAAACAAAAATTGACCGAAATCTACAAACGGGCGATTTTACAGGCTATAATCAAATTTCGGTCAAGAATTGGGGTCTACCGACACACAAAACATGTGTTAATCATTTAATGACACAAAAATACTCTTCCTCCTCATATACTTATATATCCCACATTCATTGTAAAAATATCACCATCAATATATTATGAAAATAATATATTTAAATGAATTATTTTATCAGAAAAAGATAAAATATTAATTTTTAACAATTGTCACATTAAAAATTTTCTCCATCTATATCCACATAAAAATCAATATTTTCCTCATCATATAAATCAATAATTAATTATTCAAAATAATATTACAGTAATCACATTATCGACAACCGTGCAGTTTCACAGAAAGAGGGGCTTTCCAATAAGGATCTCCTCATCGGGCGCCGCAATTAGATGACCAAACCTCTCCTTGTATGTAACTTTATAGACATTGCCAATAATGTTATCTAATAATATTATTCAGATAATATGAATTATTGTCCGATAATAGAAAATATTGTGCGTTGATAATTATTAAAACAACAATAATATAAAATATCAACGCAAAGAATTATCAATCAATAAAATAAAATAATCGAATAAAGAATTATCGTAATAATTATCGAGTAGTGCCTTCACGTAAGAATCAATAATTGGTGTAATACCGTGTGCTATCGTGTTTTAACCACCGGTATTCCTAACAAAGATAATCTGCAGAATAAACTACGCCAAGTTATTTATAACCAACTTATTCTCGCTCGCTTTCTTTATCTAATCGCTTTTCCGCTATGGGGTCCACACAAGGTCGCGGCAATACCGCATTTAATATTCTCGACAATATTTAATATTCCAAGACCAAACAAATATTCCCCGTCAACAATGAATATTTTAAAACCACTTGCTTGTTTGAAATAATTGCGCATTTTACCCATAACTTACCACATTAATCCAATCAACCTTTACTATTTCAAGAAAATAAATAGAGGAAATTTAATTTCATTAAATATTAAGTTGGAGTCTTACAACCTCCCCTCCTTATGAAATTTCGTCCTCGAAATTGATGTACGTACCTGGTGTTTCGAAAAGGTGAGGATACCTCGCTTTCATTTTCGTTTCCAACTCCCAGGTCATTTCCTCTATAGCATGGTTCCTCCACAAAACTTTAACTTGTGGTATGACATTTGTGCGTAGGACATGCTCCTTCCTATCCAAGATCTTGACATGTACCTCTTCGTACGTTAAGTCTTCGGCTATCTCGTCTGGTTCTAACTCAATAACTTGGTTTAGGTCTTTCACATATTTACGAAGTACAGATATGTGAAACACATTATGAACACGAGACATACTCGGAGGTAACGCGAGTCTATAGGCTACATTACCTACTCTGGCCAAGAATTTGAAATGGACCAATAAATCGTGGATTGAGCTTTCCTCTCTCTTCTAATCTTGTAACTCCCTTCCACGGGGCAACACGCAACAATACATGATCCCCAATACTAAATTCCACGCCCTTTCATGAAGATCCGTGATAACTCTTTTGTCGATCTTGTGCCGCTTGTATACGCGTTGTCGAATCATTTGGATTTTTTCCGTAGTATATACGTATCAACTCGGGTCCCAACAATGTTGCTTCACCCACCTCGTCCCAACATACTGGAGAGCTTACATTTTCATTCCATACAATGCTTCAAATGGGGCCACACCAATGCTTGTCATTCGATAATCGTTGTTATAGGAGAATTCCACCAATGGTAAATACTTATCCCAACCCTTTGAAGTCAGGACACGTAGTCTTAATAAATCTTCAAGAGTTTGAATAGTCCTCTCGATTGTCCGTCTGCTTGAGGATGGTATGTCAACTAAATCATAAACTGCGCTCCATAGCTTTTTGCAAGCTAACCCAAAATCTTGAAGTAAATCTTGGGTCACGATCCAAACTATGGATATCGGCATGCAATGCATTCTCACAATCTCATTTACATACATATGAGCAAGACGCTCAAGGAATAAGTCTCTCAGATATCAAGAAGAAATGAGCGAGACTTGGTAAATCTATCAACAATAACCCAAATAACATCGATGCCTTGAGAAAAAAGAGGAAGACCCGTAACAAAATCCATGGTAATGTGTTCCCACTTCCATTTCGGAATCTCAAATGGTTGCAATGGACCCTTAGGTACTTGATGATCCGCCTTTTTACACGTTGACAAGTTAAACACGCCGAGATAAACTTTGCAATATCTCTCTCATATTGTTCCACCAAAATGTATGTCAAGATCACGATACATTTTGGTACTTCCAGATGGATCGCAAATGGTGTATTGTGTGCCTCCATCATAATCTTGTACTTCAAATCGAGTCGTTAGAACACAAAGTCCGGAGTGGACTCAAGTATTCCTTTTTCATCGATTCTCGCTTCCTAATAGCACCTTCTTGTACTTTCTTCTTCATACGCATCGCCTCGGCCTGGCTTCGAGCAACCTTAACTTTTTCTATTAAAGTTGGCTCTACGCATATACTTGACATCATCGCACTCGCTCCTCGTGATATGATCTTCTACTCAACGCGCCACTACCACGCTCGCTTTTCCAGGATGGTATTGAATAGTGTGGTCGTAATCTTTCAATAACTCGAGCCAATGTCGTTGCCGCATGTTGAGTTCCTTTTGAGTGAAAAAATATTTGAGGCTTTTATGGTCTAAATATATCTCCACTTTCTCCCCATATAGATAGTGCCTCCAGATCTTTAGCGCGAAGACGACTGCCGCCAACTCTTGATTATGAGTAGGATACTTCCTCTCATATTCTTTAAGTTGTCATGAGGCATAGGCTATGACTTTCCCACGTTGCATGAGAACACATCCTAACCCTTTGCCTAAAGTATCATCATTGAGATAACAAATCCATCCGAACCAGATGGTATTGTCATAAAAATAAATGAGTCTCCTCTTAAGCTCTTGAAACTCTTTCGCGATTCATCGCTTCCATTCAAATTTTGTATCCTTTCGAGTCAATTTGAAAGTTAATGGAGTAGCGATTCGAGAAAATCCTTCCACGAATCTCCGATAATAACCTAGCTAAGCCCAAAAGCTACGATTTTGGCCACCATTTTGGTTGCTCCCAACTTTCAGATTGCTTCAATCTTCACGTTAACAGATACTCCATGTTTTTACACCACGTGCCCAAGGAATGCTACTTCCTCAAGCCGTAACTCGCATTTCTTCAACTTGGCATATAGCTTGTTTTCACGAAGCCTTCGAGTACTAACTTCAAATGGTGCTCATGATCTTCACGGCTTTTGAATATATGAGGATGTCATCAATAAAGACAACAACTAAACGATCCAAATAATCCTTGAATACCGATTCATCATATCAATGAAAGTCCGCAGGAGCATTAGTCAATCCAAAAGACATGACTAAGAATTCATAATGCCCGCATCGAAGTTCTAAAAGGAGTCTTTGAATATCCTCGCTCTAATCTTCAATTAATGATATATCCGAACGAAGATCGATCTTTGAAAAGAATTGTGCTCTTTCAGAATCGGTCAAACAGTCATCAATACGAGGTAGCGGATACCTATTCTTGATGGTGACATGGTTCAATTCCCGATAGTCAATACAAAGTCGATACTCCCGCCTTTTTTTTTCTTTACAAATAAAATAGAGCACCCCAAGGATATGTACTCAGATTTAATGAAACCGATGTCCAACAACTCCGTAGTTGGACCTTTAACTCCTCAAGTTCAATAGAGCCATTCGATATGGGGTTTTAGAAATGGGCTTTGTACTGTGCTCAAGATCAATAAAGAATTCAACTTCACGCTCGGGGTAGATCGAAGTTCTTCAGAAACACGCCAGAAATTTACTAACAATAGAATATTATTCAAATCGACGTGTCTTTATTCAAATCCATAACATGGGCTAAGAAAGCTTGACATCCGCTTTTTCAATAAACGAATAGCTATATGACTAGATATGACAATGATTGATTTTAATGGTTTAGTTGCTTGAATTGCACAACAGTTGGTTAGAATATAAAACTAACAACCTTACAAAAGAAATCAATTTTGGCATGATGAGTAGTTAACCAATCAATCCCTAAAATCACATCAAAAGCAAGTATCTTTAAAGAGATAAGGTCATTGTGTAAGGTGATGGTGCCAACTTGAATCAAACAAGATTTATAAACAGTGGATGTGATGAAAGTTTCTCCTAACTGAGTCTCCACAGATAAATCAAAGTCTAATTTCTCCGAGTCAAGTTTAAATGTTGAGCACAAGGTGAGAGAGATAAATGAATGGGTAAAGACCGGTATTAAGTAAGGTATAAACTTCGCAAGAATTAATGATTAGCTTACCCGTGATCACCTCGTTTGGGTTCCTCGATTTTGACCAAACCACAACAAACGCTTCTTCCAGAACCGCTGACTTTCGACTTTTTCCGGGACAACCTTTTGAGTCACCGTCCCCCGGACTTGATTTCGCCATCGCAAAATCTCGAGCGATATGTCCTTCCTTTCCATAATTATAACATACCTTGAATCTGCAGGGCGCTTTGACCGATATGTCCCTCTTCCCAAGATTTAGTAGTATACGACCGGTGGTCTTTCTCTCCCTTAGAACCATTTGTCACTGGCTAGCGCCGACGCCTTCACATGGTCGTTGTTGAATCTCTCTTTTTAAAATCTCCTCCCGACTCGCTTCTTCTATTCTCACGGCCTATGATTACCACCAGAGTGGTTACCATTTTTTTCCGCTTTTTTTCTTTCTCACCGGTTATCGTTATTTCGCTGATCGCTATCTCCAATATGATCCGGGTCAGGATCCCTCGATTGACCGTGTATCAAGTATCTCGCTCTAACAATCGAGCCCTCGCTGACAACATCCGAATAGAGAGAAAATTTATGAGAAATGAGATATCGACGATATCCGGGTTTCAAACCTCTCGTAAACATCCGCGCATATACGCTCCTCATTCTCCACCAAATGAGGTGCAAACCCGACAACTCGCAAACTTTTCCTCAGACGGGACACCGCCATGTTAGTTTGTTCCAATCTAATAAACTCCACTTCCTTCATATGATTTAATACTTTCGTGAAAGTACTTGTCATTGAACAGCTTTTCAAACGTATCCCAAGACATGCCGAAAAGTGGTGGATGGGTACGCTTCACGATTCCCACCAAGAATCGCTTTCATTATGGAACATAAAGGTGGTTAATGGAACCTTATGTTCCTCCGTATCCCAAGACATCGAATATCTTGGTAATTTGTTTGACCCACGCCTCGCCTTTAATTGGATCCGCTTTCCCCTGCACTCGTGGTCCCAACTCTTCGAACTCGCTTGGTCGTGACAAATCGTGCGTTGTTATCATTTCCACCTGTATTTTGTGCACGAGTCTCCTCGCCTCGATTTTGCATGAATCGCAAAAAATTTCTAAACATCCCGCTGCTCATCATCCGCCAAAGGGCGTTGTTCATAGGAGGAACATTGCCACTGGCCACAGACGCTTTCCTCATTGGTGAGTAAAGCGCTCCATGGTCTCATTTACTCCATCGTTAACATTCTCAATTGACATTCTCAAATACTGCCATAAAACAAGGGTTAATTAAGGAAATCAACATATCATATAATATCCCTATATATTGACCAACTAACAAATAAGCTTAGGTAGGACACACTAGCGAAGGATTTACTCGTCTATCTCCTCCTAGTTTTATTCCCCGATCTCCACCAGAAATCATATCCCTAAGCTCTGATACCAACTGTGACGCCCCCAAAATAGGTCCATTCCATCCAACCCATTTTGAGTCGCCAAATACATGGTACAGAAACAACTACAACTTTATTAATACATCATAAAAATTGTGAGTTTAAATACAAATATTGTCTTCTAGATAATATCCAAACCCAAATAAATTCTCATCACAATTATTGATACATTATTATACAAAAATGGTGAGAACTACTAAACAACTTCTAGAATCATCATTCCATACCCCGACTAGTACTCGCTACATTCTCGCCTCCTGAGAAAAATGGAACAACAAGGAAAAGGGTGAGCTCAACTATCCCAGTAAAGAATATTATGACTAAGATAATATAGAACAAATTATCGTTAGTCTTCAACAGGGAAAAATCTGATAAAATACAATAGACAACAAGTTTCAGATCAATATTCGCAGCGAAAATAATAATTAATAGAAGAGTTACGTAGAGAATGAAATCTACTACTATCTATGAATTTAAAAGTCCATCATCAATATTTTATCCCTGTAACATCAATCAATATGCATCTTGAATCAAATATTCATCTTTGCATTACAGGCTAAAGATATTCATCAGTCGGTCATGTTCATCTCAACACCTGTTCATCTTTGCACTACGAGCCAAAGATATTTATCATAAAATCATTAATCTATACACTACAGGCCAAAGATATTCAATAATATCATCATTTAGGACTGAGGATGATGAAAAATATTTTAATGGAAACGAATCCAATGAAACAAAAGAATAAATATCAAAGATTCGTATTTTAACTATTTCATGTCCAAAAATACCTCATAAATAATCATAGTGAAGTAAAATTCAAGAATGATCAAAACATGGATACAATCAAAGCTAGTATCCATAATAGATATTTTGGACGAAAAGGAAAAATTTCATTTTTCGATGAATAAAGGTCGATTCGTGAATAAAGGTCGTGATACGTGAATCGATAACGTGAATAGTAACCCCAACACAAAAAGTTCTAAATTTGATTAAAATGTTCAAACTAATATTTCGGCATAATGATATTGAAAAAATAATATCATATATGAAGAAAATAACATCCCTTAACTCGAAAAGACAAGATTTTAGTTGAAACAGGATATAGCTATGACTTGAACTTGCACCAGATAGCAACACTCAAAGTATACTCACAAGAATACGCTCAATATATCGAGAGAGAGAAGAGAGAGAAGATTTCAGTTTCGGTATGATTTTCAATTCTAACCTAAGCACCCTATTTATAGGAAAATGCTTGTAACACCAAAGCGTAAAATTTAATATAATATTAATATAATTACAAAATATTCAAGCCCACCTCTAGATAATTGAATTCAGCCATTAACATGTGCAAGTGAGGGCCACCAAAGTACAAAAAACGCTTTTTCTAAAAAAATCATTTAAACTCCAAAATCAATTCACACCGATATACCCAAACTTCAATAATTCACAATAAATAGCCCTTTTGTCGTAAAAAATTCAAACCACATGTCCTTTCCATAGGAAGTTTTATTCTCTACATTTCGCAGAGAAGAAATTTTTTCAAATTCCAAACAGAATTGACCAAATCCACAAACCAAGCGATTTTACTATAATCAAATTTTGGCCAAGAATGGGGTTCACCGACACACAAAACATGTGTTAATCATTTAATGCCACAAAATACTCTTCCTCCTCATATAATTATATATCCCACATTCATTGTAAAATATCACCATCAATATATTATTAAAATAATATATTTAAATGAATTATTTTATCGTAAAAGATAAAATATTAATTTTTAACAATTGTCACATTTAAAATTTTCTCCATCTATATCCACATAAAAATCAATATTTTCCTCATCATATAAATCAATAATTAATTATTCAAAATAATATTATAGTAATCACATTATCGACAACCGTGCAGCTTCAGTGAAAAGAGGGCTTTCCAATAAGGATCTCTCCTCATCGGGCGCAAGCAATTAGAGATGACCAAACCTCTTCTTGTATGTAACTTTCTAGACATTGCCAATAATGTTATCTAATAATATTATTCAGATAATATAAATTATTGTTCGATAATAGAAAATATTGTGCGTGTTGACAATTATTAAAACAACAAAGAATATAAAATATCAACGTAACAATTATTGAATCAATAAAATAAAATATCGAACATTAATTATCGTAATAATTATTGAAAAGTGCCTTCACGTAAGAATCAATAATTGGTGTAATACCGCAAAGCATCGTGTTTTAACCACCGGTATTCCAACAAAGATAATCTGTGAATAACCACGCCTGCTATTTATAACCAACTTATTCTTGTCGCTTTTCTTCATCCAACCGCTTTCAGTTATGGGGCCCACACAAGGTCGCTACCGTCGCATTTAATATTCCCCCACAAAGATTTAATATTCCATGACCAAACGAATATTCCCCGTCAACAATGAATATTTTAAAACAACTTGCTTATTTGAAATAATTACGCATTTTACCCATAACTTATCACATTAATCCAATCAACCCTTACTATTTCAAGATAATAAATAGAGGAAATTTAATTTCATTAAATATTAAGTTGGGGTCTTACAATGAATGCCGCAGGAGCATTAGTCAATCCGAAAGACATGACTAAGAATTCATAATGCCCGTACCAAGTTCTGGAGGCAGTCTTTGGAATATCCTCAGTTTTAATCTTCACCGATAATATCCGTAATCTAAGATTGATCTTTGAAAAGAATTGTGCTCTTGTGAATCTGGTCAAACAGTCATCAATGCGAGGTAACAGATACCTATTCTTGATGGTGACATGGTTCAATTCTCGATAGTCAATACAAAGTCGCATACTCCCCGTCTTTCTTCTTTTTAAATAAAACAGAGCACCCCAAGGAGATGTACTTGGGGCCAGATTTAATGAAACCGATGTCCAACAACTCCTCGTAGTTGGACCTTTAACTCTTGAAGTTCAATAGAGCCATTCGATATGGGGTTTTAGAAATGGGCTTTGTACCAGGTTCAAGGTCAATAAATAATTCAACTTCACGTTCTGGGGGTAGACCGGGAAGTTCTTCAGGAAATACGTTAGGAAATTTACTAACAACATGAATATTATTCAAATCTGACGTGTCTTTATTCAAATCCATAACATGGGCTAAAAAAGCTTGACATCCATTTTTCAATAAACGAATAGCTTTATGACTTGATATGACAGTGATTGATTTTAGTGGTTTAGTTGCTTGAATTGCATACAAAAGTTGGTTAGGAATATGAAAACTAACAACCTTACGAAAATAATCAATTTTGGCATGATGAGTAGTTAACCAATCAATCCCTAAAATCACATCAAAGGCAAGTATCTTTAAAGAGATAAGGTCAACAGGTAATGTGATGGTGCCAATTTGGATCAAACAAGATTTATAAACAGTGGATGTAATAAAAGTGTCTCCTAACGGAGTCTCCACAGATAGGTCAAAGTCTAATTTCTCCGGAGTTAAGTTTAAACGTTGAGCACAAGCAAGAGAAATAAATGAATGGGTAGCACCGGTATCTAGTAAGGTATTAACTTTGCAAGAATTTATGATTAGCTTACCCGTGATCACCTTGTTTGGGTTCCTCGTATTTTGACCATTCACGACAAACGCTCTTCCAGGAACCGTTGACTTTGACTTTTTTGGGATAGCCTTTTGAGTCACCATCCCCGCTGGACTTGGTTTTGCTACCGTACAATCTCGAGCGATATGTCCTTCTTTTCCACAATTATATCATACTTTGAATCTGCTGTAAGGGTTCAATGATATGTCCCTCTTTTCCACATTTATAGCATACGACCGGTGGTCGTTCTCCTCCCTTAGAACTAGTTGCTGCTGGTGCTGACGTCTTCGCATTGTCATTATTGTACCTTCTCTTTTTAAAATCTCCTCCCGACTCGCTTCTTCTATTATCATGGCCATGATTACCACCAGAGTGGTTACCGCTTTTGTCTATATTTTTCTTTCCCCGCTGGTTATCGTTGTTCTGATGACTGCTGTCACCGGTATGACCCTAGTTGTGGTCCCTCGGTTGAACGTACTCGTTATCTCGCTCTAATAATTGAGCCCTGTTGACAACATCTGAATATAGAGAAAATTTATGAGAAATGAGATACTGACGTATGTCGGGTTTCAAACCTCTCAGAAACATTTGTGTTATACGTTCCTCATTCTCCACCAAATGAGGTGCAAACCTGGATAACTCTGCGAACTTTGCCTCGTACTGAGACACCATCATGTTTTTTTGTTCCAGTCTAATAAACTCCACTTCCTTCATATGACAAATACTTTCAGGAAAGTACTTATCATTGAACAGTTTTTGAAATGTTTCCCAAGACATGCTGAGTGCAGCTGGATGTGTACGCTTCACAGATTCCCACCAGTAATTTGCCTCATAACGGAAGATAAAGGTGGCGAATGGAACCTTCTGTTCTTCCGTGCATCCCAAGACGTCGAATATCTTGGTAATTTTCTTGACCCACGCTCTCGCCTTTAATCGGATCAAAGCTTTCCCTGCATTCTGTGGTCCCAACCGTGACGCCCCCAAAATAGGTCCATTCCATCCAACCCATTCTAAGTCGCCAAATACATGGTATGTAAACAACTACAACTTTATTATCACAACAATAAAATCGTGAGTTTAAATACAAATATTATCTTCTAGACAATATTTATACTCAAATAAATCCTCATCACATTTATTGATACATTATTTTACAATAATGGTGAGGACTACTAAACAACTCTCTAGAACCTTCATTCCATACCCCGACTAGTACTCGCTACATTCTCGCCTCCCGAGAAGAAAAATGGAACAACAAGGAAAAGGGTGAGCTCAACTAGCCCAAGTAAAGAATATTATGACTAAGATAATATACAACAAATTATCGTTAGTCTTCAACAGAAAAAATCGATAGAATACAATGACAACAAGTTTGAGATCAATATTCATAAGCTTGAAATAATAATTCATGAAGAGTTACGTGAGAGAATGAAATCTACTATAATCTATGAATTTAAAAATCCATCATCAATATTTTATCCTCGTAACATCAATCAATATTCATCTCAAATCAAATATTCATCTTTGCACTCATGTGCCAAAGATATTCATCAATCCAGTCATGTTCATCTCAACACTGCTCATCTTTGCACTAAAGGCCAAAGATATTCATCACTTCCATTGTGTTCATTTAAACACCGCTCATCTTTGCACTACAGCCAAAGATATTCTTCAGAAATCATTCATCTTTGCACTACTAAGCCAAAGATATTCAATAATATCATCATTTAAGATCGAGGATGATGAAAATATTTTTAAAGAACGAATCCAAGTGAAACAAAATGAGAAGGATTAAGGATTAAGGATTCAGACTTTTGTTTTATCCATGTCCAACAATACCTCAAAAATAATCATAGTGGTGTAAAATTCAAGAATGATCAAAACATGGATACAATCAAAGCTAGTATCCGTAATAGATATTTTGGACAAAAAGAAGAAATTTTATTTTTCGATGAATAGTGCCAGATACACGTGAATAGAATAGGCCGAGATACGTGAATAAGAATCTCACACCAAAAAGATAGAAATTCCACAAAAAACATTTTCACGCTTTCATGAATAGTACTCATGAATAAGTAACTCGTGAATAGTAACTCATGAATAGTAACTCGTGAATAGTAACTCATGAATAGTAACCCCCGAACATGAAAAAGTTCCAACCAATATTTCAAAGATAATGATATTGAAGAAATAATATCATTTGAGAAGAAAATAACATCCCTTACCTCAAAGAATCAAGATTTCTTGGAAGGAAAGCTCAAGTGATCTTGAATGAAACTTGATCAATAAAGAACTCTCAAAGTATCTAAATACTCACAAAATACGATCAATCAATATATGAGAGAGAAAGAGAGAAAACTTTGTTTCGTGTGATTTTCAATTCTAACTTAGCCCTCTATTTATAGAAAATGTTAGCCCATTACCAAGCGAGATTTGACACCGCTACCGATGGCTTTACTCGCTACTATTGCCACCCACCACATTTGAAATAAAATTCAGCACATTTCTTCACCAACCACAAGTGGGGCCCACTCAATTCTAGAATTTTCCACCAAAATCAATTATAAACCTAATTTCCAGAATCCGACACCTCTTAAAATTCACAACAAATCATTCGTGCATTTTTAATCGGTTCAAAATTTGTGGACATATACTCAACTTATGTATGTATAACATACCCAAAATTACCACAATCCAACTCATTCGGATTAAAAATTATAACCCCATGATATATCTCAAAACCCCGATTTGATTTTTAACACCTCCAATCCGATAAAAAATACCGATAAAACACCTCAACATTAATTCCTTCATTAATAACCACATAAATAAATCCATCATTTATATTCATATAAAATAAATATTTCCTTATCATATGAATCAATAATTAATTATTCACAAATAATATTATGTAATCACATTTATGACAACCAGTCGCTCCTCAGAAAGAGGGGCTTTCAATAAGGATCTCTCCTCATCGACGCCGCAATTAGGTGACCAAACCTCTCCTTAGATGTAACTTTCTAGACATTGCCAATAATGTTATCTAATAATATTATTCAAATAATATGAATTATTGATCCGATAATGGGAAATATCTTGTGCGTTGATAATTATTGAACAACAATAATATAAAATATCAACGCAAAGAATTATCGAATCAATAAAATAAAATATTGAACAAGAATTCATCGTGGAAAATTATCGAGTAAAGTGCCATCTTACGTAAGGATCAATAATTCAACAATTCAGGTAATACCGTGTGTGCTACATCAGTGCAAACCACGCCAGACATCAGATTTTAACCACCGGCATTCCAATAGCCTTAATTCAGAATAACTACGCCAAGTTATTTATAACCACCCAAACTTTGTCGCTTTCCTCATCCAATCGCTTTCACGTTATGGGGCCCACACATGGGCTGCTACCGTCGCATTTAATATTCCCGAAAAGATTTAATATTCCACGACCAAACGAATATTCCCGACAAAAATGAATATTTTATAACCACTTGCTTATTTTGAAATATTCATGATTTAACCCTTAACTATCCACATTAATCAAATCAACCCTTACTATTTCAAAATAATAAATAAAGGAAATTCTTTTATTTAAAAAATTTCGGTCTTACAACCTCCCTCCTTATGAAATTTCGTCCCTCGAAATTGGCGACGACGCACTGTGTGTTTGAAAAGGTGAGGATACCTCGCTTTCATTTTCGTTTCCAATTCCCTGTGTCATTTCTCTATAAAGATGATTCCTCCACAAAACTTTAACTTGTGGTATGACCTTTCTCAGTAGGGACATGCTCCTTCCTATCCAAAATCTTGACAGTACCTCTCATACGTTAAGTCTTCTTTATCTCGTCCGGTTCTTCTAACTCAATAACGTGGTTCGGGTCTTTCACATATTTACGAATATGATATGTGAAACACATTATGAACACGAGACATACTTGGAGGTAACGTAAGTCTATAGGCTACATTTCCTACTCTGGCCAAGAATTTGAAATGGACCAATAAATCGTGGATTCGAGCTTTCCTCTCTTTCCAAATCTTGTAACTCCCTTCCATGGAGCAACTCGTAATAATACATGATCCCCTACATTAAATTCCATGTCCTTTCGATGAAGATCCGCATAACTCTTTTGTCGATCTTGTGCCGCTTTATATACGTTGTCGAATCATTAGTCATATCAAGACTAACTCGGGTCCCAACAATGTTGCTTCCCCACCTCATCCCAACATATATCGAGAACGACATTTTGTCCATATAATGCTTCGAATGGAACCATGCCTATATTTGTTTAATAACTATTGTTGTATGAGAATTCCACCAATGGTAAGTACTTATCCCAACTTCTTTTGAAATCTAGGACACAGTGTTTTAATATATCTTCAAGAGTTTGAGTAGTCCTTTCTGATTGCCCATCCGTTTGAGGATGGTATGTCAAACCAGAATCGTAAATTCGCGCCCATAGCTTTTCTACAAACCAACCCAAAATCATGAAGTGAATCTTGGGTCACGATCTAAAACTATGGATCTTGGCATGCCATGCAATCTCACAATCGCATTTACGTACATACGAGAAAGACGTTCAAGAGAATAAGTCTCTCGTTTCGGTAAGAAATGAGCAGACTTGGTTAATCTATCAACAATGACCCAAATAGCATTGATGCCTTGAGAAACCGTAGGAAGACCCGTGAACGAAATTCATAGTAATGTGTTCCCACTTCCATTCCTAATCTCAAGTGGTTGCAACGGACCCTTAGGTACAAGATGCTCGCTTTTTTACACGTTGACAAGTTAAACACATCGAGATAAACTTTGCAATCTCTCTCTTCATATTGTTCCACCAAAATGTATGTCAAGATCACGATACATTTTAGTACTTCCAGATGGATTGCAAATGGTGTATTGTGTGCCTCCATCATAATCTTGTACTTCAAATCGAGTCGTTAGGAACACAAAGTCTAGAGTGGACTCAAGTATTCATTCTTCATCAATTCTCGCCCTAATAGCTCCTTCTTGTACTTTCTTCTTCATATGCATCGCCTCAAGTCGCTGGTGGCTTGAGCAACCTTAACTTTTTCTATTAAAGTTGGCTCTATACGCAGATACTTGACATCATCGCACTCGCTCGTTCAAGATATGATCTTCTACTCAACGCGTCACTACTAACGCTCGCTTTTCCAAGATGGTATGGTTAGAATATGTGCCAAAATGAGTCGCCTCTTGAGCTCTTGGAAAATCTTCTCGCATTCCTCGGCCCATACTGAATTTTGTATCTTTTCGAGTCACTAAGTTAGCGGAGTAGCGATTCAAGAAAATCCTTCCATGAATCTCCGATAATAACCAACTAAGCCTAGAAAGCTACGATTTCGACATCGACTTAGGTTGCTCTCAATCGTGACTCATATCCCAATCTTGGATAAGACGTCACAATGACACCTATCATCGTTTTACTATCGCACGAATATGGTGTCCCTTACGGAGAGTTCATCTTGGTGCATTCCACAAAGGAAGTCACCAGATAAAGGCTCAAGTACCAAATTCTATAGTTGAATTTTAACTCCCAAGTTCAATAGAGCCATTCGATATGAGATTTTAGAAATGAGTTTTGTACCGAGTTCAAAGTCGATACAAAATTTAATATCAGGCTTTAGGAGTAAGCCAAGAAATTCTTCAGAAAATACGTCAGGAAAAATCAATAACAACAAGAATATTATTCAAATCTGACGTGTCTTTATTCAAATCCATAACATGGACTAAGAAAACTTGACATCCGTAATAAACGAATGACTTCATGGCTTGATATGAAAATGTTTGACTACAATGGTTTGATTGCTTGAATTGAATAACAAAGTTGCTTAGGAATATGAAAACCAACAACCTTACAAAAGAAATCAATTTGGCATGATGAGTAGTTAACCTTAAAATCACATCAAAAGCAAATATCTCTATAGAAATAAGGTTAACGGTGTAATGTGATAGTGCCAACTTGAATCAAGCAAGATTTTTAAACAACGGATGTAATGAAAGTTTCTCTAATGGAGTCTCCACAGATAGTCAAAGTTTAATTTCTCCGTAGTCAAGTTCAAACGCTGAGCGTAAGTAAAGAGAGATAAAAGAATGGGTAGAACCCGGATCTAGTAAGGTATAAACTTCGCAAGAATTTATAATTAACTAACCTGCATAACTTCGTCGGGTTCCTCGATTTTGACCGGCCACGACAAACGCTTCTTCCAGAATCGTTGACTTTGACTTTTCCGGGACATCCTTTCGAGTCACCATTCATTGGATCGGGTTTCGATATCGCATAATCTCGAGCGATATGTCCTTCTTTTCCACAATTATAGCATACCTTAAACTGTCAGGGCGTTTCAATGATATGTCCCTCTTTCCCAGATTTGTAATATACGACCGATGGTCTTTCTCCTCCTTGGAACCGGTTGCCATCAAGGCCGACGCCTTCACATGGTCATTGTTGAATCTCCTCTTTTAAAATCTCCTCCCAACTCGCTTCTTTCATTTTCATGACCATGATTACCACCAGAGTGGTTACCATTTCATTCGTCTGCTTTTCTCTCCGCAGTTATCATTATTCATTGATCGCTATCTCTCGTACGATCCTGGTTATGGTCCTCAGTTGACCGTACTCGTTATCTCGCCTAATAATCGAGCCCTGCATTTACAACATCGAATAAAGAGAAAATTTATGAGAAATGAGATATCGACGGCGTATCGGGTTTCAAACCTCTCTAAACATCCGCGTCATACGTTCCTCATTCTCCACCAAATGAGGTAAACTCGGATAACTCGCATGAACTTTCCGCCAGATTGGGACACCGCCATGTTATTCTCGCCCGATCTAATAAACTCCACTTCCTTCATACGACGAATACTTTCGTGGAAGTACTTGTCATTGAACTCATTTCAAACGTCTCCCGACATGCCGAGTGCGAAATTGAATGGGTACGCTTCATGATTCCCACCAAGAATCTGCTTCGCCACTTTAACATAAAAGTAGCGAATGGAACTTTCTTCGTTCTTTCAGCATCCCAAGACATCGAATATCTTGTAATTTGCTTGACCCATGTTTCCGCGCCATGATCGGATCGCTTTCCTGAACTCGTGGTCCCAACTCTTTGAATCTGGGTTTGTGACCACCCGTGAATTGCTATCATTTCCTCCTGTATTTTGAAACACGAGTCTCCTCGTCGATTTTGCATGAATCGCAAAAGCTTCTAAACATCCCTCATTCATCATCATTCGGTGGTGTTATTCACAGGAGGTACATTGTCACTGCTGCACGCTCTCCTCGTTGTTAAGTGCAGCATCTCCACGGCCTCATTTACTCCACTATTAATATTCTCAACGACATTCTCAAACATCGTCATAAAACAAGGGTTAATTAAGGAAATCAATCACATAATATCCCTATATACTTGATTCAACTAACAAATAAGCTTAGGTAGGACACACTAGCGGAAGGATTTACCTGCCTCCCTCCTAGTTTTATTCCCCGATCTCCTTGAGAGATCATATCCCTAAGCTCTCGATACCAATTGTGACGCCCCAAAATAGGTCCATTCCATCCAACCCATTTCGAGTCGCCAAATACATGGTATAGAAACAACTACAACTTTATTATCACAACAATAAACGTGAGTTTAAATACAAATATTATCTTCTAGATAATATTTATACTCAAATAAATCCTCATCACATTTATTGATACATTATTTTACATTAATGGTGAGGACTACTAAACAACTCTCTCTAGAACCTTCATTCCATACCCCGACTAGTACTCGCTACATTCTCGCCTCCTGAGAAGAAAAATGGAACAACAAGGAAAAGGGTGAGCTCAACTAGCCCAAGAAAGAATATTATGACTAAGATAATATACAACAAATTATCGTTAGTCTTCAACAGGAAAAATCTAATAGAATACAATAGACAACAAATTTTAAATCAATATTCGCAATGAAATAATAATTCATTAGAAGAGTTAAGTAGAGAATGCAAACAACTATCTTCTATGTATGAATTTAAAAGTTCATAAATCATCTTTTATCCTCGTAACATCAATCAATATTCATCTCAAATCAAATATTCATCTTTGCACTACGTGCCAAAGATATTCATCAATCGGCCATGTTCATCTCAACACTGCTCATCTTTGCACTAAAGGCCAAAGATATTCATCGATCCATCATGTTCATTTAAACACCGCTCATCTTTGCACTACAAAGCCAAAGATATTCTTCGAAATCATTCATCTTTGCACTACAGCCAAAGATATTCAATAATATCATCATTTAAGATCGAGGATGATAAAAATATTTTTAAAGAACGAATCCAATTGAAACAAAATGACAAGGATTAAGGATTAAGGATTCAGTACTTTTGTTTTATCCATGTCCAACAATACCTCAAAATAATCATAGTGGTGTAAAATTCAAGAATGATCAAAACATGGATACAATCAAAGCTAGTATCCGAATAGATATTTTGGACAAAAGAAGAAATTTTATTTTTCGATGAATAGTGTCAGATATCGTGAATAGTCTGTCAGATACGTGAATAAGTCAGAGATACGTGAATAGTAACTCCGACACCAAAAGATAGAAATTCCACAAAAAACATTTTCACGCTTCATGAATAGTACTCATGAATAAGAACTCATGAATAGTAACTCATGAATAGTAACTCGTGAATAGTAACTCATGAATAAGTAACCCGACATGAAAAAGTTCCAACTAATATTTCAAAGATAATGATATTGAAGAAATAATATCATTTGAGAAGAAAATAACATCCCTTACCTCAAAGAATCAAGATTTGGAAGGAAAGGCTCAAGTGATCTTTGAATGAAACTTCAGATGAGCAAAGAACTCTCAAAGTATCTAAATACTCACAAAATACGCTCAATAATATAGAGAGAGAAAGAGAAAACTTTGTTTTCGGTGTGATTTTCAATTCTAACTTAGCCCTCTATTTATAGGAAAATGTTAGCCGTACCAAGGCATTTGACTCGCCACCGATGGCTTTACTCGCTACTATTGCCACCCACCACATTTGAAATAAAATTCAGCACATTTCTTCACCAACCACAAGTGGGGCCCACTCAATTCTAGAATTTTCCACCAAAATCAATTATAAACCTAATTTTAGAATCCGACACCTCTTAAAATTCACAACAAATCATTCGTGCATTTTAACGGTTCAAAATTTGTGGACATATACTTAACTTATGTATGTATAACATACCCAAAAATTACCACAATCCAACGGTCGGATTAAAAATTATAACCCCTTAATATATCTCAAAACCCCGATTTGATTTTTAACACCTCCAATCCGATAAAATACCGATAAAACACCTCAACATTAATTCCTTCATTAATAACCACATAAATAAATCCATCATTTATATTCATATAAAATAAATATTTCCTTATCATATGAATCAATAATTAATTATTCACAAATAATATTACAGTAATCACATTTATGACAACCGTGCATTTGCTCCTCAGAAAGAGGGGCTTTCCAATAAGGATCTCTCCTTCATTGGCCGCAATTAGGTGACCAAACCTCTCCTTAGATGTAACTTTCTAGACATTGCCAATAATGTTATCTAATAATATTATTCAAATAATATGAATTATTGATCCGATAATGGGAAATATCGTGCGTTGACAATTATTGAACAACAATAATATAAAATATCAACGTAGCAATTATTGAATCAATAAAATAAAATATTGAGCAAGAACTCATCGTGAAAATTATTGAGTAGTGCCATCTTACGTAAGGATCAATAATTCAACAATTACATGTAATACTGCAGGTGCTTATCGCAATGCAACCACGCCAGACATCGTATTTTAACCACCGGGTATTCCAACAGTCTTAATTCAGTAATAACTACGCAGTTATTTATAACCACCCAAACTTTGTCGTTTTCCTCATCCAATCGCTTCAGTTATGGGGCCCACACATGGTCGCTACCGTCCGTATTTACGAATATTCACAAAGATTTAATATTCCACGACCAAACGAATATTCCCGACAAAATGAATATTTTATAACCACTTGCTTATTTTGAAATATTTTGCGTATTTAACCCTTAACTATCCACATTAATCAAATCAACCCTTACTATTTCAAAATAATAAATAAAGGAAATTCCTTTTTATTTAAAAATTTCGGGGTCTTACACCAACTCTTTGAACTGCTTGACTGTGACAAATCGTGCGTTGCTATCATTTCCACCTGTATTTTGAACACGAGTCTCCCTCGTCTGATTTTGCATGAACTGCAAAAAGCTTCTAAACATCCCATTCATCGTCTGATCAGTGGTGTTGTTTACAGGAGGAACATTGCCAGCCTGTTGCACGTTCAACTCGTTGGTGAGTAAAGGTGTCTCCACGGTCTCATTTGCTCCACTGTTAACATTCTCAGTTGCCATTCTCAAATACTGCCATAAAATAAGGGTTAATTAAAGAAATTAACATATAACATATTATCCCTATATTCTGACCAACCAACAAATAAGCTTAGGTTGGACACACTAGCGAAGGATTTACTCGTCTCTCCCTTCCTAGTTCTATTCCTCGATCTCCGCCAGAGATCATATCCCTAAGTTTTGATACCAATTGTGATGCCCCCAAAATAGGTATACATCACCCATTCTGAGTCGCCAAAAATATGGTACAGAAACAACTACAACTTTATTAATACCATTGTCGTGCAAAATACGACAACACATAAACTGTGAGTTTAAATACAAATATTGTCTTCTAGACAATATCCACACTTAAATAAGTCCTTTACAATTATTGATACACTATTTTACAAAATAGTGAGGACTACTAAAACAACTTCTAGAACCATCATTCCATACCCCGACTAGTACTCGCTACATTCTCGCCTCCTGAGAAGAAAAATGGAACAAAAAGGAAAATGGTGAGCTCAACTAGCCTAGTAAAGAATATTATGACTAAGATAATATAGAACAAATTATTGTTAGTCTTCAACAGGGAAAAATCTGATAGAATATAACAGACAACAAGTTTTAAATCAATATTCGCAGCGAAAATAATAATTCATAGAAGAGTTACATAGAGAATGAAATCTACTATTATCTATGAATTTAAAAGTCCATCATCAATATTTTATCCTTTTAACATCAATCAATATACATCTTAAGTCAAATATTCATCTTTGCACTACAGGCCAAAGATATTCAACATTATATAAACATGAGGATGATGACAATGATATGAGAATTCAATAAAACAAGTTCAAGAATTTATTTATCCAGGAACCAATAACGTCCAAATTGTCAACATGTTACTTCTTTGTAAAGTAAAATTCAAGAATGCTCAGAAGAATATTTCCATGAAAAGATACTGGATGAAGCACAAATATCAAGGATATTCCACTAATTTCATGGAGTATAAAAGTTAAAACTTTAACCAACTGAGTATAATAAAGAATGGAATAACAAAAGAAATCACCAGGCATGCGAAAGACCGCACAGACAGGTTATTCCAACAGAATAATAAATAACGGAACCAGGTCATGCGAAAACGCATAGACAGGATATTCTAACAGAATAATAAATAACGGAACTAGGTCATGCGTAAACACACAGACATGATGTTCCAACAGAATAATAAAGAATGGGATAACAGAAAAATTTCACCAAGTATAGGGTAGCCCGCGTATACAGGTTATTCCAACAGAATAATAAAGAATGGAATAAAAGAAGTTCTCTTCATGAATACGAAAGAAATAATACCCCTTACCTTAGAAGAAACTGGATATAGGAGTAGTGAAGTAGCATAATACTTTTCTTCTTTCTCTCTATAGTTTCTCTTTCTAGAGTTTTAGTGATTTCGTAAGAAATAATGAAGGAATGAACTTCTATTTATAGGAGAATGGAAAAGATACTATTTGAAAAATAAATCACAGACGCAACATTGGAATCACGGCTTGTAACGCATCAGTACACTAATTAACAATTTGAACCAATAAGGGAGTACCCTTTAAAATAATTCCCACGTTGCTGAAATAATTGCTTCCATCAAATGTTATACTCACCAATCAAAAACTACCTCTATCTTAAGGGAATGCAATTTTCAAAGTATTAACCAATGAGGGAACACCCTCCTTTATAAAATATTGAATAGGAAGCATACTTGGAATATATGGCCAATATTTGTTCATAATTTGACCCATTTCACATGCCATCACACTATATTATACTAATACTTTACTCCACCACTTCCACTTTTCCACAAAAAATTCCATTCACATAATCCACCCATATTATTCCACTCACCTTATCCCTACGGCACATCAACACACACATACACACAATTCCCTTCCTTACAAGATATCTTCCCCCACCCCCTTTTCTCCACCCCCCCACACACACACACACATACTTTATAACTTCCTTCCAATTATTTAAAAAATGGGTAAATGGGGGTTCATAAAATAAATAAAAATTACATCAAATACTTCATAAAAATTCCTTCAATATTTTTAACAACATTTATCATTATTATTATAATTCACAATATTAATCGACCAGGTCGTTCCTAGGAAAGAGGGGCTTTCAATAAGGATTTCTCCTATTGGCGTGCAATTAGGTGACCAAACCTCTCCTGGCGTAACTTACAGACATCGTTAATTTTGCAAATAATAATATTAATAAATCTGTCATCTCAATTATTGATTTAATAATATATAAAATATCGACAATAATTGAATCAAATAACGTGAGATACTATGCAACAATTACTGAAGCAATAATTGAACAAAACTGAATGACTTCTCACGTAAGTATCAATAATCAATACAATGTGCTACTATGCAATCACGCGTATTCCTGTACTTTTAACACCGGGTGTTTCAACAGTTAACGGTAAAACTTCCGCCGTTATTTTCATAAAATATTTTTGTCGTTTTCTCAATCTGAAAAAAATTCCGTTGTGGGGTCCACCAATGATTGTCTTAGATTGCATTTAATATTCCTGTTAAAACGAATATTCCCCGACCAATCGAATATTATATGACAACTTGCGTACTTTACAAAATTTATAAATATTACCAATAACTATTATATCAAATTCATTCCATAATATTTAAAAATGATATTTATAGAAAAATCATCTTTATTAAAAAAAAAATTTGGGGTCTTACAACCTCCCTTTCTTATGAAATTTTGCCCTCGAAATTATGGTACATACATGGTATGTCGAAGAGGTAAGGATACCTTGATTTCATTTCAGATTCTAACTCCCAGGTCATTTCCTCAATATCGTGGTTTTTCCACAAAACTTTAACTTGAGGTATAACCTTGGAGCGTAGAATATGTTCCTTCTTATCCAAGATTTGAACAGGAACCTCTTCATACGTTAAATCTTCCGCTATTTTGTCCGGTTCTAACTCAATAATGTGGTTCGGGTCTTCCACATATTTACGTAACATGGATATATGAAAAATATTATGAACGCGAGACATACTTGGTGGTAAAACGAGTCTATACGCCACAGTTCCTACTCGATCAAGGATTAAAAATGGGCCAATGAATCGAGGATTGAGCTTTCCTCTCTTTTCAAATCTCGTAACTCCTTTCCATGGAGCAACACGTAACAACACATGATCTCCAATATCGAATTCCACGTCCTTTCGATGAAGATCAACATAACTCTTTTGTCAATCTTGTGAGGTTTTTATACGTTGCCGGATCGTTTGAATCTTTTTCGTAGTCATACGTACCAACTCCGGTCCTAACAACGTTACTTCACCCACCTCATCCCAACATACTGGAGAACGACACTTTTTTCCATACAATGCTTCGAATGGAGCCATGCCGATACTTGCTTGATAACTGTTGTTGTAGGAAAACTCCATCAATGGTAAGAACTTGTCCCAACTTCCCTTGAAGTCAAGGACACAGAGTCTTAATAAATCTTCAAGAGTTTGAATAGTCCTCTCTGATTGTTCGTCCTTCTGAGGATGATATGCCGAACTAAATGGTAAATCCGTGCCTATAGCTTTTTGCAAACTAACCCAAAATCGCGAAGTGAATCTTGGGTCTCGATCAGAAACTATGGATACTAGCATACCATTCAATCTTACAACCTCGTTTATGTACATACGAATAAGACGTTCAAGTGTATAAGTTTCTCGTATAGGTAAGAAATGAGCAGACTTGGTCAATCTATCAACAATGACCCAAATTGCATCAATGCCTTAAGAAACCTTGGGAAGACCAGTAACGAAATCTATGGTAATGTGCTCCCACTTCCATTCTAGAATTTCAAGTGGTTGCAATGGACCTTTTGGTACTTGATGCTTTGCCTTGACTCGTTGACAAGTTAAACACCTTGAGATAAAAAATGCTATCTCTCTCTTCATATTGCCCCACCAAAATGTATGTCAAAGATCACGATACATTTTGGTACTCCCAGGATGGATTGCAAATGGTGTGTTGTGCGCCTCCATCATGATTTTATACTTTAAATCAGGGACGTTAGAAACACAAAGTCTGGAGTTGACTCGAAGTATTCCTTCTTCATCAATTTTTGCTTCCGGCATAACACCTTCTTGTACTTTCTTCCTCATACGCATCAGCTCCAGGTCTGTAGCTTGAGCAACTTTAACTTTATCGATTAAAGTCGATTCTACTCGTATATTCGCTATCATCACGTGGGTCCCTGGAGTTTTTATCTTTATCTCCATCCTTTGTAAGTCATACAAAATGGGCCTTTACGTTGACAATATCACACTCATGCCCGCATATGATCTTCTACTCAATGCGTCAGCTACCACGCTCGCTTTTCCAGGATGGTATTGGATGGTATGATCATAATCTTTCAACAGTTCAAGCCAACGTCGCTGTCGCATTTTGAGTTCCTTTTGAGTGAAGAAATATTTGAGGCTTTTATGATCCGTAAAGATCTCCACTTTCTCCCCATACAAGTAATGCCTCCAAATCTTTAATGCAAAAACGACTGCTGCCAACTCTAGATCATGAGTAGGATAATTCCTCTCATATTCTTTGAGTTTTTGAGAGGCATAGGCTATGTCTTTCCCATGTTGCATGAGAACACATCCTAACCCTTTGCCCGAAACATCACTGTAGATGACAAATAAATCCGAGCGGATGGTATTGTCGTAAGCAGTGCTAAAATGAGTCTTCTCTTGAGTTCATGAAAACTCTTCTCGCATTCCTCACTCCAACCGAATTTTGTATCTTTCTGATTCAGCTAAGTTAATGGAGTAGCGATTCGAGAAAACCCTTCTACGAATCTTCGATAATAACCAGCTAAGCCGAGAAAGCTACGTACTTCGGTCACTGATTTAGGTTGTTCCCAGCTTTGAATAGCTTCAATCTTTGATGGGTCAACAGATATTCCATGACTTGATACTACGTTCCCAAGGAATGCTACTTCCTCAAGCCAGAACTCGCATTTCTTCAACTTTACATAAAGCTTGTTTTCACGAAGCTTTTGGAGTATCAGCCTCAAGTGTTGCTCATGATCTTCACGGCTTTTGGAATATATGAGGATGTCATCAATAAAAACGACCACAAAGCAAACCAAATATTCTGTGAATACTCGGTTCATCATATCCATAAAGGCATCAGTTGCATTAGTCAATCCAAAAGACATGACTAGGAATTCATAATGCCCGTACTGAGTTCTGAAAGTTGTCTTTAGAATGTCATCGATTCTAATATTTAATTGGTGATATCCGGAATGAAGATCAATCTTTGAAAAGAATTTGGCGCCTTGCAACTGGTCAAACAGGTCATCAATGCGAGGCAATGGATATCTATTTTTGATAGTGACATGGTTCAACTCCCGATAATCAATATAAAGTCTCATACTCCCATCTTTCTTCTTCACGAATAGAACAGGAGCACCCCAAGGAGACGTACTAGGACGAATGAAACCGATGTCTAACAATTCCTGCAGTTTGGTCTTTAACTCCTGAAGTTCAATAGGAGCTATTCGATATAGGGCTTTGGAAATGGGTTTTGTACCAGGTTCAAGGTCGATACAAAATTCAATTTCACGCTCTGGGGGTAGGCCAGGAATTTCTTCAGAGAATACGTCAGAAATTCATTAACAATAGAAATATCATTCAAAACTGACGTATTTTTGTTTAGATCCGTGACATGAGCTAAGAAAGCTTGACATTCATTTTTCAATAAACGAATAGCTTTATGGCTTGAGATGACAGTGATTGATTTTAATAGTTTGGTTGCTTGAATTCGCATAATAGGTTGGTTAGGAATATAAAAGCTAACAACCTTACGAAAATAATCAATTTTTGCATGATGAGTAGTTAACCAATCAATCCCTAGAATTACGTCAAATGCAAGTATTTTCAATGAAATAAGATCGACAGGTAATGTGAGGGTACCGATTTGAACCAAACAAGACTTATAAACAGTGGATGTAATGAAGGTTTCTCCCAACGGGGTTTCAATAGATAAGTCAAAGTCTAATTTCTCTGAAGTCAAATTTAAACGTTGAGCGCAAATAGGAGAAATAAAAGAATGGGTAGAACTGGTATCAAATAAGGTATATACTTCACTAGAGTTTATGATAAGCTTACCCGTGATGACCTCATTCGGGTTACTTGCTTTCTGGGAGGTCACGACAAACGCTCTCCCTTGAATTACAAGTTTTGTCTTGTCTGGGATGGCCTTTGATGCCTCCATCCCAGCTGGACTTGTCTTCGGTGCACGACAAAATCGGGCCAGGTGGCCTTCTCTTCCACAATTGTAACATGCTTTTGATGGCATCGCACAGTTTGGACTTATGTGTCCCTACCCTCCACATTTGAAGCATATGATAGGTGGTCGTTTTCCTTCCTTAATGACGGGTGCTGATGCTGACGTCTTTCCATCATTGTTGAATCTCCTCTTCTTGAAATGTCCACTCTTATTGTTTTGACCATGATTACCACCAAAGTGGTTACCATTTTCGGCATCTTTGATTCCTCCACGCTTGTTGTCACCGCTTTGATGATCGTTATCCTTTGGTATTTTCATTTTGTCATTTACTTTCGCTTCTTTTGGTTGGGTTGACTCATTATCGCGCTCTAATAACCGAGTCCTATTAACAACATCTGAATACAAGCAAATTTTATGAGAAATGAGGTATTGACGTATCTCGGGTTTCAAACCTCTTAGAAACATCCGTGTCATTCTCTCCTCATTATCAACCAAATGGGATGCAAACCGGGACAACTCGGCAAACTTGGCTTCGTACTACGACACGGTCATGTTTTTTTGTTCCAGTTTAATGAACTTTACCTCTTTCATGTGACGAATACTTTCCGAAAAGTACATGTCGTTGAACAGTTCTTGGAACTTCTCCTAAGACTTCTTTAGTGCGGTAGGTTGAGTACGCTTTACAGATTCCCACCAGTAATCTACCTCTGCCCGCAACATGAAGGTGGCAAAGGGGACCTTTTATTCCTCGGAGCATCCCAAGACATCAAATATCTTGTTGATCTGCTTTATCCACATCTCCGCCTTAAGTGGTTTTGGCTTTCCAAAAAACTCCGGTGGTCCCAGCTCCTTAAACTGCTAAGTAGTGACCGTCCGAGAGTTGCCAGTGTTTCCACTCGCATTTTAGATGCGAGTCTCTCTTGCTTATCTTTGCATGAATTCAGAAAAGCCTCTGAACATTCCATCGTTCATTATTTAGTCAGTGTTGTTGTTTGCATGAGGATTGTCGCCTTCCTGATGCAGATTGTCCTGATTATTGATCTGTGGAGACTCAACGGTCTCCTGTGCTCCATTGTTAATCTCAACATTCTCGGATGCCATTTTCAAATACTGCCACAAAACAATGGTTAATTAACATATCACATATTATCCCTATACTCTGACCGACCAATTAAATACCAAATAAACTTAGGTAGGTCATACTAGCGAAGGAATACCCCGTCTCTCCCCTCCTAGTTCTTGTCTCACATCTCAGCCAGGGATCATATCCCTAAGCTTTGATCATATCACACTGTATTAGTATAATATAGTGTGATGGCATGTGAAATGGGGCAAATTATAAACAAATATTGGCCAAATATTCCAAGTATGCTTCCTATTCAATATTTTATAAAGCAGTGTAACGACCCCAAAATAGGTCCATTCCATCCAACCCATTCTGAGTCGCCAAATACATGGTACGAAAAATAACTACAACTTTATTACAACAATTGTCGTGGCAAAAATACAACAACACATATGTCGTGAGTTTGGATACAAATATATACCAATCAGAAAGCACGTCACAATGACACCTTACATAAAGGAATAGTCAAAAACTATTTTAGAAATTAGAATCTTTGGGAAGTGCTCAATGAAACCTTCGTACATGGGAGGCCATGCTTTTAGGTTATGGTAGATATCATATGGCCTGTAATTATCCTTGGTTGACCTAATAGACCCCAAAGAAAAACAAGAAGATTACTATCATATTCTTCCCAATGCATGAGTCTTCTCGACATATCATTATCTCCACTGCCTCTAATTTGGTATTATACTCCAAACAAACACCAAGATTATATAGGTAGTGCTTGTAAATATACTCAAAGAAGTGGATGAGCACAATCATGTCTTATGATAACACGAGTTTGTATGTCATTAGACATCTTGTATGATAGTGACAAAACACCCTTCCAAAGTGGGTTTACTCACCCTATTTAATTCACCAAAAATAACTATTAAATGATGTATAAAATACAACACACTAAAGCCCTCAATAAAATTATTTTCATACTCTTTAGGAGAACCTCAACAACTATAGACCACCGCTCTATTCCCTTGTTATCCCCTGGCCAACCCAAAGCCTACACTTTTATTACCCGAAAGGAATTGTGAAACAAAAGGGTGAGCACAACTAGCTCAAGAAAGAATATTATGACTAAAGATAAATAAATTATCAATAGTCTTCATCTTTAATAAATCGTAGATTTAGAACATATGGTAGATAATAAAACTTTTCAACCATAGTTGCAAAATGAACGAAAGCAATCCATTAGAAGAGTCAAATAGACAATAAAGTCTATTATCTTCTCCATGTTAAAAGTCCACCAACAATATTTTATCCCGTAATATGAATAACTCATAATCATAATTGTGATTCTAAATCTCTTCTCATCATCCAGAATGAAGATAATTTTCATCAATTGCCTTTACTCGAAACATCAAATATCATGGTTATACCAAATTACAGCCCCTGCTCATAATCATACTAATAAATTCATCTTTGCACCACGGCCAAAGATATTCATCAACAAAGATCTTACACAAAGCTAAAGATATTCAACAACAAGTCATCTTTTGCATTACGAGCCAAAGATATTCATCAATAATTCATCTTTGCACTACAAAGCAAAGATATTCATCAACAAAAGCCATCTTTGACTACTAGCCAAAGATATTCATATCTCAAATAAATACATAATCATTTCAAAAGTTATATAACAATAATTATAACCATGTTGATCAATTCACCTTTGCACTTAAGCTAAAAATATTCAATTGTAAATTCAATGGTCATGATCATACCACCAACAATTCAACTTTTGCACCATCGGCCAAAGAGAACCTATGGTCACGATCATACCAATAATCTACCCATCTTTACACTCAAGTCAAAGAGAAATATCATCATTAGGTTATAAGAATGTTATATAAAAACAATATAATCAAAATATGGTTTTAATTTCAAGAGTAAGATTCATAAATCAACGATAATTTGGTCAGAAAAAGAAACCAATTTTATTGTGAATAGTACCCGTGAATAGTAACTCGTGAATAGTAACTCGTGAATAGTAACTCATGAATAGTAACTCGTGAATAAGAATCGTGAATAGTAACTCGTGAATAGTAATTCATGAATAGTAACTCATGAATAGTAACTCGTGAATAGTAACTCATGAATAGTAACTCGTGAATAGTAACTCATGAATAGTAACTCGTATTCGTACATAGTACCGTATACGTAAATAATGGCATATACGTAAATAATGCCATATACATGAAATAGTCAGTATCACGTGAATAAGTCCGTATACATGAATAGTAACCCGACTCAAAAAGGTAGAAATTCCACAATAAAATCCATACCAATATTGCAGTATAATGATATTGAAAGAATAACATCATTATGAAGAAAATAACATTCCTTACAATCTCTTACAATCTCTTACAATCCCTTACCTCAAAGAGCAGCACTTCTGATTGGATATCGGATATGACGCTGAAGAAAACTTGCACTGATGAATATCAACTCACCAAGTATCTAAATACTCATAAAATACACTCAATAATCTAGAGAGAGAAAGAGAGAAAACTTGTTTCTGGTGTGATTTTCAATTCTAACTTAGCCCTCTATTTATAGGAAAATGTTAGCACGCCGAAGCAGACTTAACCTGCAACCTGATGGCTTTACCTGCTACTATTCCACCCACCAAAAATCAGCCATCTTCCCCAACAACCAAGAGTGGGGCCCACTCAATTCTAGAATTTTCCACCAAAACCTAATTTCCTAATCGCCACCTCTTAAAATTCATAACAAATCATACGCTCATTTTTAACGATTCAAAATTTGTGGACATATACTCAACTTATATATGTATAACATATCCAAAATTACAACGATCCAACGGTCGGATCAAAATTTATAACTCATTTAATATAGTTGAAGAACACCGATTTTTTGGACTATTAGTCCTTGGACCGATTTCATTCAAAATTTCACCACGAAATATCTACAAAGAATTTTTGGGTGATTCAAATTTCTACAGTTAGCTTACTTTAGGGCTTTCTTTTGATATATGGCTCATCTCTTAACTCATTATACATTAAAGAGTTATGGATTTTACAAAATCAAGTAATAAACTAATTTTTCCGAAAATCCCATATTTTGTTCTCCATTTCGACAAATAACCGATAAAACACCTCATCATTAATTCCTTCACTTATAAATACATAAATAAATCCATCATTTATATCCACATCAAATAAATATTTTCTTATCATATAAATCAATAACTAATTATTCACAAATAATATTACGTAATCACAATAATGACAACCAGCAGCCTCAGAAAGAGGGGCTTTCCAATAAGGATTTCTCCTCATCGGGCGCCGCAATTAGATGACCTAACCTCTCCTCGATGTAACTTTCTAGACATTGCCAATAATGCTATCTAATAATATTATTCAAATAATATGAATTATTGATTTGATAATGGAAATACTGTGCAGTGACAATTATTGAAACAACAATAATATAAAATACCAACGCAGCAATTATTGAACCAATAAAATAAAATATTGAACAGTAATTACTGTAACAATTATTGAGTAGTGCCTTCTTACGTAAGGATCAATAATTCAACAATATCGCGGTAATACCGTGCTATCATCAGTGCAATCACGCCAGACATCAGTATTTTTAACCACGGTATTCCAACAAAGTTGTTAATAAAGAATAACTACGCAGTTATTTATAAAAACTCAAACTTGTCGCTTTTCATTCGACAGCTTATTTTGTTATGGGGCCCATAAATGATCGCTGCTGTCATTGCATTTAATATTCCCTTACGTAAAGAATATTCCACCACCAAACTAATATTCCCTAACAACAATGAATATTTTATAACCACTTGTGTATTTTGAAAAAATTCATATATCACCCTTAACTTTAACTTTTATCAATTTAACCATTTATTGAATAGTAATTATAAGAAAAATTGAATACTTTTATTTCATAAAATTCGGGGTCTTACAATCTCCCCTCCTTATGAAATTTCGTCCTCGAAATTTACGTACCTGGTATACCTTGCTTTCATCTCAGATTCCATCTTCCTTGTCATCATGATTTCTCTCATTGCTCATCTCCCGTATTTCGAGATATCATTCTAGAATATGACTTTTAAAACAAGGGTTAATTGAACAAATTAACATTTCACATAATATCCCGATATTATGACTAACCAACAAATAAGCTTTAGGTAAGACACACTAGCGAAGGATTTACTCATCTCTCCTCCTAGTTCTATTCCCGATCTCCCGCAGAGATCATATCCCAAGCTCGAGATCATATCCACAAAGCTCGACAGAATCAAATGTAACTGCATCCCCCATCAATAGAAAATAGGTCCATTCCATCCAAAATAGGTCCATTTCCAACCCATTCTCGAGTCGCCAAATACATGGTACGAAAAATAACTACAACTTTATTACAACAATTGTCGTGGCAAAATACAACAACACATATGTCGTGAGTTTGGATACAAATATATACCAATCAGAAAGCACGTCACAATGACACCTTACATAAAGGAATAGTCAAAAACTATTTTAGAAATTAGAATCTTTGGGAAGTGCTCAAGGAAACCTTCGTATATGGGAGGCCATGCTTTTAGGTTATGGTAGATATCATATGGCCACGTAATTATCCTTGGTCAATCTAATAGACCCCAAAGAAAAACAAGAAGATTACTATCATATTCTTCCCAATGGCTAGTCTTCTCGACATATCATTATCTCCACTGTCTCTAATTTGGTATTATACTCCAAACAAACACCAAGATTATATAGTAGTGCTTGTAAATATACTCAAAGAAGTGGATGAGCACAATCATGTCTTATGATAACACGAAGTTTGTATGTCATTAGACATCTTGTATGATAGTGACAAAACACCTTCCAAAGTTGGGTTCGCCTCACCCTATTTAATTCACCAAAATAACTATTAAATGATGTATAAAATACAAACACACTAAAGCCCTCAATAAAATTATTTTCATACTCTTTAGGAGAACCTCAACAACTATAGACCACCGTTCTATTCCCTTGTTATCCCCATTCAACCCAAATACACTTTTATTACCCGAAAGGAATTGTGAAACAAAAAGGGTGAGCACAACTAGCTCAAAAAAGAATATTATGACTAAAGATAAATAAATTATCAATAGTCTTCATCTTTAATAAATCGTAGATTTAGAACATATGGTAGATAATAAAACTTTTCAACCATAGTTGCAAGCTTGAACGAAAGCAATCCATTAGAAGAGTCAAATAGACAATAAAGTCTATTATCTTCTCCATTTTAAAAGTCCACCAACAATATTTTATCCCTGTAACATGAATAACTCATAATCATAATTGTGATTCTAAATTCCTCTTCTCATCCAGATTTAAGATAATTTTCATCATTGCCTTTACTCGAAACATCAAATATCATGGTTATACCAAATTACAGTTCGCTCATAATCATACTAATAAATTCATCTTTGCACTACGGGCCAAAGATATTCATCAACAAAGATTACAAAGCTAAAGATATTCAACAACAGTCATCTTTGCATTACGAGCCAAAGATATTCATCAATAATTCATCATTTGCACTACAAAGCAAAGATATTCATCAACAGTTTCATCTTGCACTACGGGCCAAAGATATTCATATCTCAAATAAATACATAATCATTTCAAAAGTTATATAACAATAATTATAACCATGTTGATCAATTCACCTTTGCACTTAAGCTAAAAATATTCAATTGTAAATTCAATGGTCATGATCATACCACCAACAATTCAACTTTTTGCACCATCGGCCAAAGAGAACCTATGGTCACGATCATACCAATAATCTACCCATCTTTACACTCAAGTCAAAGAGAAATATCATCATTAGGGTTATAAGAATGTTATATAAAAACAATATAATCAAAATATGGTTTTAATTTCAAGAGTAAGATTCATAAATCAACGATAATTTGGTCAGAAAAAGAAACCAATTTTATTGTGAATAGTACCCGTGAATAGTAACTCGTGAATAGTAACTCATGAATAGTAACTCGTGAATAGTAACTCGTGAATAGTAACTCATGAATAGTAACTCATGAATAGTAACTCATGAATAGTAACTCGTGAATAGTAACTCATGAATAGTAACTCGTGAATAGTAACTCGTGAATAGTAACAATGAATAGTAATCAGATTCGTAAATAAATAATCAGATATCGTAAATAATGGCATATACGTAAATAATGCCATATACATGAATAGTGCCGTATACGTGAATAGTAACCCCGACTCAAAAAGGTAGAAATTCCACAATAAAATCCATACCAATATTGCAGTATAATGATATTGAAAGAATAACATCATTATGAAGAAAATAACATTCCTTACAATCTCTTACAATCCCTTACCTCAAAGAGCAGCACTTCTGACTGGATATCGGATATGACGCTGAAGAAAACTTGCACTGATGAATATCAACTCACCAAGTATCTAAATACTCATAAAATACACTCAATAATCTAGAGAGAGAAAGAGAGAAAACTTGTTTCTGGTGTGATTTTCAATTCTAACTTAGCCCTCTATTTATAGGAAAATGTTAAGACGTCAAGAAGCAGACTTAACTCCGCAACTCCGATGGCTTTACACGCTACTATTCCACCCACCAAAAATCAGCCATCTTCCCCAACAACCAAGAGTGGGGCCCACTCAATTCTAGAATTTTCCACCAAAACCTAATTTCCGCATCAGTTACCTCTTAAAATTCATAACAAATCATACGTTCATTTTTAACGGTTCAAAATTTATGGACATATACTCAACTTATATATGTATAACATATCCAAAATTACAACGATCCAACGGTCGGGTCAAAATTTATAACTCACTTAATATAGTGAAGAACACCGATTTTTCGGACTATTAGTCCTTCGGACGATTTCATTCAAAATTTCACCACGAAATATCTACAAAGAATTTTTGGGTGATTCAAATTTCTACAGCTTAGCTTACTTCTAGGGCTTTCTTTTGATATATGGATCATCTCTTAACTCATTATACATAAAGAGTTATGGATTTTACAAAATCAAGTAATAAACTAATTTTTCTCGAAAATCCCATATTTTGTTCTCCATTTCGACAAATAATCGATAAAACACCTCATCATTAATTCCTTTACTTATAAATACATAAATAAATCCATCATTTATATCCACATCAAATAAATATTTTCTTATCATATAAATCAATAACTAATTATTCACAAATAATATTACGTAATCACAATAATGACAACGTGCGCCTCCCAGAAAGAGGGGCTTTCAATAAGGATTTCTCCTCATCTTGGTAGCAAGCAATTAGATGACCTAACCTCTCCTTGATGTAACTTTCTAGACATTGCCAATAATGCTATCTAATAATATTATTCAAATAATATGAATTATTGATTTGATAATGGAAATATCAAAAGTGACAATTATTGAAACAAAGAATAATATAAAATACAACGCAAAGAATTATTGAACCAATAAAATAAAATATTGAACAAGAATTATCGTAACAATTATTGAGTAGTGCCTTCTTACGTAAGGATCAATAATTCAACAATACTCAGGTAATACCGTGCTATTGCTGCAATCACGCCAGACATCGTATTTTAACCACCGGTATTCCAACAAATTGTTAATAAAGAATAACTACGCCGTTATTTATAAAAACTCAAACTTGTCGTTTTCTTCATTCGACAGCTTATTTTGTTATGGGGCCCATAAATGATCGCTACTGCCGCATTTAATATTCCCTCACGTAAAGAATATTCCACGCACCAAACGAATATTCCCCTAACAACAATGAATATTTTATAACCACTTGTGTATTTTGAAAAAAATTCATATATCACCCTTAACTTTAACTTTTATCAATTTAACCATTTACTGAATAGTAATTATAAGAAAAATTGAATACTTTTATTTCATAAAATTCGGGGTCTTACAAGCAGGGTGTTCCCTCATTGGTTAATACTTTGAAAATTTCATTCCCTTAAGATAGAGGTAGTTTTTGATTGGTGAGTATAACATTTGATGGAAGCAATTGTTTCAGCAACGTGGGAATTATTTTAAAGGGTACTCTCTTATTGGTTCAAATGGTTAATTAGTGTACTGATGCGTTGCAAGCCGTGATTCCACTGTTGCGTCCGTGATTTATTTTTCAAATATTATCCTTTCCATTCTCCTATAAATAGAAGTTCATTCCTTCATTATTTCTTACGAATTCACTAAAACTATAGAGAGAGAAACTGTAGAAAGAAAAAAGAAAAAAAGTTTTCTGCTACTTCACTACTCCTATATCCAGTTTCTTCTAAAGGTAAGGGTATTATTTCTTTCGTATTCATGAAGAGAACTTCTGTTATTCCATTCTTTATTATTCTATTGGAATAACCTGTATACGCTGGCTACCCTACACTTGGTGAAATTCTTCTGTTATTAAATTTTTTATTATTATGTTGGAATAACCTGTCTATGCGAAGTACCGCATACATGGTGAAATTCTTCTGTTATTCCATTCTTTATTATTATGTTAGAATAACACCTCATGCAAGTACCGCATACATGGTGAAATTCTTCTATTATTCCATTCTTTATTATTCTATTGGAACATCACGCTTGGTCTTGTAATTATCGCTTTGACTGGTTCCGTTATTTATTATTCATTGGAATATCACATGCGTGCGTTCACGCATGACTCGTTCCGTTATTTATTATTTTGTTGGAACATCCGTGCGGTGTAATTTACCGACACGGTTCCGATTATTTATTATTCTGTTGGAATATCTTATGCATGCGATGATTATCGCATGCACAGTGTAAGACCCGGCTTTTATAAATAAAGATGAATTTTCTATAAATATTATTTTTGAATATTATGGAATAATTTGATATAATGTTATAGTTGTGGGTAATATTTATAAATTTTGCAAAAGTATGCAAGTGGTTATATTATATTCGATTGGTGGGGAATATTAGGTTTAGCGAGGAATATTCGTGCAACAACTACTCAATCATTGGTGGACCCTAATAATGTAATTATTGTCGGATTGAGAAAGCGACAAAAATATTTTATTGAAATAACGGGCGGAAGTTTTACCGTTGATATTGTTGAACTACTCGGTAGTAAAAGTACGAATACATGTGGTTGCGTAGTAGCAATACCTGATTGATTATTGATGCTTATGTGAGAAGTCACTCGGTTTGATTCCATTATTGTCATGAATTATTATAAGCGATAATGACTTTTTGTTTTATTCGTATTATTAACGTAATAAAAGCGAAACATCTTTTATATAAAGCAGAATACTTTATTAAAGTTATTTTATAAATAAAATATATTATATTTTATTATGCATAGTGTTGCATAGTGTTTTTGCATAGTGTTTTGCATAGTGTTTGCATAGTAAAATGTTTTTATATAAATAGAATATATTATATTTTATTTAAAAGATTTTGCTTTAAATATGGACCGTCGATTAAAGTAAATCAATCAGACCGTTCATGGATTAGTTCTTATGCATTCCATTTTCCTATAAATAGAAGCTCATTCCTTCATTATTTTCTTTTTAATTCATTGAAACTCTAGAGAGAGAAATTATAGAGAGGTTTATAGAGAGAAAGTTATAGAAAGAAGAAGAGTATTCGCTACTTCACTACTTCTATATTCAGGTTTTTTTACGGTGAGGGGTGTTATTCTTTCTTCTTGAAGAGAACTTCGTTATTCCATTCACTATTATTACATTGGAATAACTTTCGTGTAAAGTGGCATACCCTATACATAACTTTGTATACGCGGCATACCCTATACTTGGTGAAATCCTTATGTTATTCCATTGCTTATTATTATTACATTGGAATAACTCAGATCTGTGATTTACCCTATATTTGGTGACATTCTTCTATTATTCTGCTGAACATCACATGCCGTGTGTTTTACAGGACTGGTTCCGCTCTTTATTATTATCTCGTTGGAACATCCATGTCATGTGTGTTTTACACCGGACTGGTTAAAATCTTTATCATTCTCATTGGAATATCCTATCTCGTGTGTTTTACACCGGATCTGGTTCCATCTTTATTATTACATTGGAACATCCCGCTTGGGTGTGAATTTCACGACTGGTTCCATTATTATTATCTTGTTGGAATAACTTCGTCTGTCATGCGAAGCACCGCACGCATGGTGATTTCTTTTGTTATTCCATTCTTTATTATACCCGGATGGTTAAAACTTTGACTTCTATACTCCATGAAATTAGTAGAATATCCTTGATATTTGCGTTTCATCCGAGATCTTTTCATGGAAATATTCTTCCGATCATTCTTGAATTTTACTCTACAAAGCAAAGATCATGTTGACAATTTGGACGTTAATAATTCCCTGGATAAAATAATTCTTGAACTTGTTTTATTGAATTCTTATATCATTGTCATCATCCTCATGTTTATATTTTTTTTAAAGTCATCGTGGCTTTTGTAGAGCATGGATGGACTTGGTATGATTATGACTCGAGGATTATTCGGTGTAATCAATTAATAGTAATGTTACAAATGATGTGGTAAAAATCCAAAGTGGCGTAGTGCATTGATGGACAGTTGTTGGCATGATCATGACCATTAATGAATACACAACTATTCTTGGCCCGTAGTGCGCAGAATAATTGTGGTCGTGATACTAAAGAATATCCTTGGTCAGAAAAGTGCGAGGGGTGATTCGATGATGTGGATTATTTATTAAAGTTTGAGTCTCGGCTATAATGATGATGAAAAACCTTTTAAATCATAAAAGATAGTAGATTTTATTTTCTACTTGACTCTTTTAATGGATTGTATATTCATTGCAGATTAAACCGGTTGTCTATTGTATTTTATCGTTTAATATTGTTGAAGACTATTGATAATTTATTCTCGCATTATCTTAGTCATAATATTTCTTATTGGGCTAGTTGAGCTCACCCTTTCTTTCACCGTTCTCTTGAAATGAGAATATAATTTGGGACGAGTCTGGGAAACGAGTGATGGTCCCGAAGATAGCATTAGTAGTCCCCTCACTATTCGTGAAATAGTGTGATAATAATTGTATTGAGGACTTTTGTTTGAGTTTGTATAATATCTAGTAGAGCGATATTTGTATTTAAACTCACGATTTATGTCGTATTGCATGAAAGACAGTTATGTTAATAAGTTGTATTTAAATTACATACCATGTAAGTGGCGACCCAAGATGGGTGATGTATACCTAATTTTGGGGCGTCACGGTTAAGTATCGAGCTAAAGGGATATGATCCACAGCTAAGATGTGAGAAAAGTACTAGGAGGGGAGAGCGGGGGAATACCTTCGCTAGTATGACCTACCTAAGTTTATGTGCTATTTTATTGGTCGGTCGAATATAAAGATAATTGTTACATGTCAATTAATCTTTTGTTTTGTGGCGAGATCTGAAAATGACATCGAGAATGTTGAGAATAGCAATGGAGCACAGCGATCGTTGATTCACCACATATCAATAATCGTGATAATGTGCATCGAAGGCGACAATCCTCATGCAAACAACAACACCGACCAAATGATGAATGATCAAATGTTCAGAGGCTTTATGCAATTTATGCAACAAAGAAAGAGGAGAGCGACTCCGCCCAAAACGTAGGTGGAAACACGAGAAAACTCTCGAGGCGGTCACCGCTAAACAATTCAAGGCTGGGACCACCGGAGTTTAAGGGAGAGCCAAAACCACTTGGCGGAAGCATGGATAAAGCAGATTACCAAGATATTTGATGTCTTGGGATGCTCCAAGGAGCAAAGGTTCCCTTTTCCGCCTTTTATGTTGCTGCGGAGAGCGATTCTTGGTGGGAATCGGTAGAAACGTACTCAACTCATTGTCATCAAGATATCTTGGGAGAAGTTCAGGAGTTGTTCAACGACAAATACTTTCTCGAAAGTATTCGCCACATGAAGGAGGTAGAGTTTATCAAGTTGGAACAAAGTAATATGACCAGGTGTCGCAATACGAGGCAAAATTTGCGGAGTTATCACGTTTTACGCCCCACTTGGTGGATAATGAGAGAATGGCGCGAATGTTTTTAAGAGGTTTGAAGTCGGAGATACGCCAACATCTTATTTCTCATAAAGCGTGTTTGTATTCGGATGTTGTAAATAGGGCTCGATTAGTGGAGTGCGATAATGAGTTTATTTAACTAAAAGAGAGCGTAAGCAAGAAAGTTATAATACCGGCGAGAGTAGTCATCGAAGCGGTGACAACAAGCGTGGAGGGAATCAAGCGGGCCGGATATGGTAACCACTTCGGTGGTAATCGGCCAAAACAATAAGAATGGACATTTCAAGAAACGGAGATTCAACAATGTTGGAAAGACGTCGACCAAAGACCCATTGTTAAGGAAGGAGAAAGACCACTATCATATGCTTAAAATGCGGAGAAGAGGGACACATCGGTCCGAACCTGTGCCACGTCAGCCCAAAACATGTTATAATTGTGGAAGAGAAGGTCACTTAGCTCGATTTTGTCGTTCATCAAGACAAATTCAACTAGGATAGAGGCACCAAAGGTCGTCCGAGTAAAAGTCAAAACCAGAAGTGCAAGGGAGAGCGTTTGTTGTGACCTCCCAGAGAGCAAGGAACCGAATGAGGTCATCACGGGTAAGCTTATCATAAACTCTAATGAAGTCTACACTTTATTTGATACCTGGGTTCTACCCATTCTTTTATTTCTCCTACTTGCGGTCATCGATTAAATTTGACCTCGGGAAATTAGACTTTGACTTATCTCGTGGAAACTCCGTTGGGAGAAACCTTCATTACATCCATCGTTTATAAGTCTTGTTTGGTTCAAATCGGTGCCCCTCACATTACCTCGTCGATCTTATTTCATTAAAAATACTTGCATTTGACGTGATTCTAGGGATTGATTGGTTAACTACTTATCATGCAAAAATTGATTGTTTTCGTAAGGTTGTTAGTTTCATATTCCTAATCAACCTATTATGCTAATTCAAACGACCAAACCATTAAAATTAATCACGGTCATCTCAAGCCATAAAGCTATTCGTTTATTAAAAATGGATGTCAAGCTTTCTTAGCTCATGTCACGATTTAAACAAAAATACGTCGCTTTTGAGCGATATTTCTATTGTTAATAAATTTCCGACGTATTCCAGAAGAACTTCCCGGCCTACCCCAGGCGTGAAATTGAATTTTGTATCGACTTTGAACACTGGTACAAAACCTATTTCCAAAGCCCCATATCGAATGGCTCCTATTGAACTTCGGAGTTAAAGACCCACTGCGCAGAATTGTTAGATATTGGCTTTATTCGTCCTAGTTCTTCTCCTCGGGGTGCTCTGTTCATTCGTGAAGAAGAAAGATGGGAGTATGCGACTTTGTATTGATTATCGGGGAGTTGAATCATGTCACCATCAAAATAGGTATCCATTGCCACGTATTGATGACTGTTTGACCCGATTGCAAGGAGCCAAATTCTTTTCAAAGATTGATCTTCGTTAGGATATCACCAATTGAAGATTAGAACTACGACATTCCAAAGACGGCTTTCGGAACTTCAGACGGGCATTATGAATTCCTAGTCATGTCCTTTGGATTGACTAATGCTCCCGCCGCCTTCATGGATATGATGAGCCAAAGTATTCAAGGAATATTTAGATCACTTTGTGGTCGTCTTTATTGATGACATCCTTATTTATTCCAAAAGCCGTGAAGATCATGAAAGCAACACTTGAAGGTCGACACTCCAAAAGCTTCGTGAATATAAGCTTTATGCCAAGTTGAAGAAATGCGAGTTCGGCTTGAAGAAGTAGCATTCCTTGGACACGTGGTATCAAGTCATGGAATATCCATTGACCCAAAGAAAGATTGAAGCTATTCAAAGCCGGGAACAACCTAAATCGATGGACCAAGTACGTACCTTTCTCGGTTTAGTTGGTTATTATCGGAGATTCGTGGAAGGATTTTCTCGAATCGCTACTCCATTGACTCAGCTGACTCGAAAAGATACAAAGTTCGGTTGGAGCGAAGAATGTGAGAAGAGTTTTCAAGAACTCAAGAGGAGACTTATTTCAGCACCTGTTCTGACAATACCATCTGGCTCGGAGGGATTTGTCATCTACAGTGATGCTTCGAGCAAAGGGTTGGGATGTGTTCTTATGCAACATGGAAAAGTTATAGCCTATGCCTCGCGACAACTCAAAGAATATGAGAGGAATTATCCTACTCATGATCTGGAGTTGGCAGCTGTTGTCTTTGCACTTAAAATTTGGAGGCATTACTTGTATGGGGAGAAAGTGGAGATCTTTACGGATCATAAAAGCCTCAAATATTTCTTCACTTAAAAGGAACTCAACATGCGATAAACGACGTTGGCTTGAAGCTGATTGAAAGATTATGATCATACCATCCAATACCATCTTGGAAAAGCGAACGTGGTAGCTGATGCATTGAGTAGAAGATCGTATGCAAGTACGAGTACGTTATTGTCAACACAAAGGCCCATTTTGTGTGACTTGCAAAGGATGGAGATAGAGTTAAAGACTCCAGGGACGCATGTGATGATAGCGAATATACGAGTAGAACCGACTTTAATCAATAAAGTTAAAGTCTTTCGAGCTACTGGACACGGAGTGATCATTATGAGGAAGAAAGTGCAAGAGGGTGCTACGCCAAGCAAGAATCGATGAAGAAGGAATACTTGAGTCAACTCCGGACTTTGTGTTCTAACGAATTACGATTTAAAGTATAATATCATGATGGGAGGCTGTGACAACACACCATTTGCAATCCATCTGGGAGTACCAAAATGTATCATGATATTAAAGGCCATACATTTTGGTGGGAGCAATATGAAGAGAGAGATAGCGTTGTTTATCTCAAGGTGTCTAACTTGTCAACGAAGTTAAAAGCGAGCATCAAGTACCAAAAGGTTCATTGCAACCACTTGAAATTCTAGAATGGAAGTGGGAGCACATTACCATGGATTTCATTATCGGTCTCCCTAAGGTTTCTCAAGGCATTGATGCGATTTGGGTCATTGTTGATAGATTGACCAAGTCGCTCATTTCACCGATCGAGAAACTTATACACTTGAACGTCTTGCTTTCGTATGTACATAAACTAGATTGTAAGATCGCATGGTATCTTGAGGTATCCATAGTTTACGATCGAGACCCAAGATTCACTTCACGATTTTGGGTTAGTTTGCAAAAAGCTATGGCGCAGACTTACGATTTAGCTTTCGGCATATCATCCTCGGAGCCAGACGGACGAATGGAGAGGACTATTCAAACTCTTGAAGATCTATTAAGACTCGTGTTCTTGATTTCAGGGAGTTGGGACAAGTTCTTACCATTGGTAGAGTTTTCCTACAACAACAGTTATCAAGCAAGTATTGGCATGGCTCCATTCAAGTGTTGTATGGAAGAAAGTGTCGTTCTCGGTATCTTTGGGATGAGGTGGGTGAAGCAACGTTGTTGGGACCGGAGTTGAGTACGTATGACTCACTGAAAAGATTCAAACGATCCGACAACGCATAAAAACCTCACAAAATCGACAAAAGAGTTATGCTGATCTTCATCGAAAGGACGTGGAATTTGATATAGGAGATCATGTGTTGTTAAGAGTTGCTCCATGGAAAGGAGTTACAAGATTTGGAAAGAGAGGAAAACTTAATCCTCGATTCATCGGTCCATTTTAATCCTCGATCGAGTAGGGCGTGGCCTATAGACTCGCTTTCTGCCAAATATGTCTCGTGTTCATAACGTTTTTCACATATCCATGTTACGTAAATATGTGAAAGACCCGAACCATATTATTGAGTTAGAACCAATCGAAATAGCGGAAGATTTGACGTATGAAGAGGTTCCTGTTCAAATTTTGGATAAGAAAGAACATATTCTACGCTCGAGGTTATACCTCAAGTCAAAGTTTTGTGGAGGAACCACGATGTTGAGGAAATGACTTGGGAGTTAGAATCGAAATGAAATCAAGGTATCCTTACCTCTTCAACATACCAAAGTCGCATTCTAATTTCGAGGAGAAATTTCATAAGAAGGGAGGTTGTAAGACCCGGCTTTTATAAATAAAGATGAATTTTCTATAAATATTATTTTTGAATATTATGGAATAATTTGATATAATGTTATAGTTGTGGGTAATATTTATAAATTTTGCAAAGTATGCAAGTGGTTATATTATATTCGATTGGTCGGGGAATATTCGGTTTAGCAGGGAATATTCGTACAACGGCTCAATCATTGGTGGACCCACAATGTAATTATTGTCGGATTGAAAACGACAAAAATATTTTATTGAAATAACGGCGGAAGTTTTCTGGTTGATCTTGTTGAACTACTCGGTAGTAAAAATACGAGAATCATGTGGTTGCATAGTAGCACACGGTATTGATTATTGATGCTTATGTGAGAAGTCACTCAGTTTGATTCCATTATTGTCATGAATTATTATAGCGATAATGACTTTTTGTTTTATTCGTATTATTAACGTAATAAAAGCGAAACATCTTTTATATAAAATGTAATACTTTATTAAAGTTATTTTATAAATAAAATATATTATATTTTATTATGCATAGTGTTGCATAGTAGTGTTTTTGCGTAGTGTTTTGCATAGTGTTTGCATAGTAAAATGTTTTTATATAAATAGAATATATTATATTTTATTTAAAAGATTTTGCTTTTAAATATGGACCGTCGATTAAAAGTAAATCAAACTGGACCGTTCATGGATTAGTTCTTATGCATTCCATTTTCCTATAAATAGAAGCTCATTCCTTCATTATTTTCTTACGAATTCATTGAAACTCAGAGAGAGAGAATTATAGAGAGAAGCTATAGAGAAAGTTATAGAAAGAAGAAGAGTATTCGCTACTTCACTACTTCTATATTAGGTTCTTTTTACTGTAAGGGTGTTATTCTTTCTTCTTGAAGAGAACTTACATTATTCCATTCACTATTATTCATTGGAATAACTCGTAAAAAGTGGCATACCCTATACATAACTTTGATACGCTGTGATACCCTATACTTGGTGAAATCCTTTATGTTATTCCATTGCTTATTATTCATTGGAATAACTCAGTATCTGTGGTTTACCCTATATTTGGTGACATTATTCTATTATTACATTTGGAACATCACATCTCGTGTGTTTTACAGGACACCGGTTAAAATCTTTATTATTATTCTACATTGGAACATCACATCATGTGTTTTTTTACAGGAATGGTTCCGCTCTTTATCATTCGTTGGAATATCCTATCGTGTGTTTTACAGGATCCGTTCCATCTTTATTATTTCATTGGAACATCCATCGGTGTGAATTTCACCCGACTGGTTCCATTATTATTATATTGTTGGAATAACTGTTTTATACTGGCAAGTCCGCATGCATGGTGATTTCTTTTGTTATTCCATTCTTTATTATACCCGGATGGTTAAAACTTTGACTTCTATACTCCATGAAATTAGTAGAATATCCTTGATATTTGCGTTTCATCCGAGATCTTTTCATGGAAATATTCTTCCGATCATTCTTGAATTTTACTCTACAAAGCGATATCATGTTGACAATTTGGACGTTAATAATTCACGGATAAAATAATTCTTGAACTTGTTTTATTGAATTCTTATATCATTGTCATCATCCTCATGTTTATATTTTTTTAAAGTCATCGTGGCTTTTGTAGAGCATGGATGGACTTGGTATGATTATGACCGAGGATTATTCGGTGTAATCATGACCGTAATGTTACAAATGATGTGGTAAAAATCCTCGATTAGTAGTAGTGCATTGATGGATGATTGTTGGCATGATCATGACCATTAATGAATACACAACTATTCTTCGCCCGTAGAAAAGCGTGAATAATTGTGGTCGTGATACTAAAGAATATCCTTGGCAGTAGTGCGGGGGGTGATTCGATGATATTGGATTATTTATTAAAAGTCGAGTCTCATTTATAATGATGATGAAAAACCTTTTAAATCATAAAAGATAGTAGATTTTATTTTCTACTTGACTCTTTTAATGGATTGTATATTCCTACCGCAGATTAAAGCGGTTTATATTGTATTTTATCGGTTTAACATTGTTGAAGACTATTGATAATTTATTTCGCATTATCTTAGTCATAATATTTCTTCTTGGGCTAGTTGAGCTCTCACTTTTTCTTTCACTATTCTCTTAAGGAAATGAGAATATATAGTGGGGACGAGTCGGGAAAAGCAGTGATGGTCCACGAAGATAGCATTAGTAGTCCTCACTATTACGTGAAATAGTGTGATAATAATTGTATTGAGGACTTTTTGTTTGAGTTTGTATAATATCTAGTAGAGCGATATTTGTATTTAAACTCACGATTTATGTCGTATTGTACAAGACAGCTTATGTTAATAAGTTGTATTTAAATTCTGTACCATGTAAGTGGCGACCCAAGATGGGTGATGTATACCTAATTTTGGGGGCGTCACACCTGGTGACTTCTTTTGTTATTCCATTCTTTATTATACTCAGTTGGTTAAAGTTTTGACTTCTATACTCCATGAAATTAGTGGAATATCCTTGATATTTGCGCTTCATCTAGTATCTTTTCATGAAAATATTCTTCTGAGCATTCTTAAATTTTACTCTACAAAGAAGTATCATGTTGACAATTTGGACGTTATTAGTTCCTAGATAAATTAATTCTTGAACTTGTTTTATTGAATTCTTATATCATTATCATCATCCTCATGCTTATACTATGTTGAAAGTCATCTATGGCCTGTAGTGCATAGATAGACTTGGTATGATTATGACAAGGGATTATTCGGTATAATCATGATCGTAATGTTATAAATGATGTGGAAAAAGTCCTCATTGGCTCGTAGTGCATTGATGGACTATTTTTGGTATGATTATGACTATGGATTCTCTTCAGCCAAGGGTGCAAAGATGAATTATTTTATGGCATGATCAGAACCATTGATGAATACACGAATATCCTTAACCCGTAGTGCATGGATAATTTATGGTCATGATACTAATGAATATCCTTGGTCGTAGTGCAGGGATGATGTGGTTTATTTATTAAGTTGAGTCTTAGCGATAAAAGTGATGAAAAACCTTTTAAATCATAAAAGATAGTAGATTTTATTCTCTACTTGACTCTTTTAATGGATTGCTTATTCCGCTGTAGTTAAACTTGATGTTTGTTATATTGTATCAGTTTAACACTGTTGAAGGCTAACGATAATTCATTCTGCATTATCTTAATCATAATATTTCTTACTAGGATAGTTGAGCTCACCCTTTTACTTTCATTGTTCTCGCCAGAAATGAGAACGTTGCGAGGACTAGGGAGGGGAGTGAGTGGTCCGGATGATAGCATTAGTAGTCCTCACTATTCTATGAAATAGTGTGATAATAAATGTATTGAGGACTTATTTTGAGTTTGAATCATCTGAAGACAATATTTGTATTAAAACTCACAGCTCATGTTGTATATTTAAGATTGTATTTGTATTCTGTACCATGTATTTGTATCTTTTGTATTTGTATAAATGTACCATGTTGCATTCCTCGCTCCAACCGAATTTTGTTTCTTTTCGAGTTAACTGAGTTAATGGAGTAGCGATTCGAGAAAATCCTTTCACAAATCTCTGATAATAACCAGCTAAGCCCATAAATTTACGTACTTTGGTCACAGACTTAGGTTGCTCCCAACTTTATATTGCTTTAATCTTCGCTGGGTAAACAGATCTTCTGTTATTTGATATCACGTGCCCAAGGAATGCTACTTCCTCAAGCCAAAACTCGCATTTCTTCAACTTAGCATATAACTTGTTTTCACGAAGCTTTTGGAGTATCAGCCTCAAGAGTTGCTCATAATCTTCACGATTTTTGGAGTATATGAGGATGTCATGAATAAAGACAACCACAAAATGATCCAAATATTCATTGAATACTCGGTTCATCATATCCATGGAAGCAGCAGGAGCATTGGTCAATCCGAAAGACATGACTAGGAATTCATAATGCCCGTACCGAGTTCTAAAAGCAATCTTTGGAATGTCATCAGTTTTAATCTTTAGCTGATGATATTCGAAACGAAGATCGATCTTTGAAAAGAATTTGGCACCTTGCAACTAGTCAAATAGGTCATCAATGCGAGGTAACAGGTACCTATTTTTGATGGTGATATAATTCAACTCCCGATAATCAATGCAAAGTCGCATACTTCCATCTTTCTTCTTTTCGAATAAAACAGGAGCACCTTAAAGAGACGTATTAGGACTAATGAAACCGATTTCTAACAATTCCTACAATTAGGTTTTTAGCTCTTGAAGTTTAATAGGAGCCATTCGATAAGGGGTTGTTGAAATGGGTTTTGTACCGGGTTCAAGGTCAATACAAAATTCGATAAGCAAGTAATTTTTCTCGAGTCCAAGTAACCAAGTCAGCATTAGTCAGTAACCAATTCAGCATTAGTAAGTAACCAAGTCAGCATTAGTCATTAACCAAGTCATCATTTTTCAATAACCAAGTCAGCATTAGTCAGTAATATTATGTAGTAACCATTATAATTTTACACAGTAACCAAGTCATCATTTTTCAATAACCAAGTCAGCATTAGTCAGTAATATTATGCAGTAACCATTATAATTTTACAAAGAACCAAGTTAGCATTAGTCAATTAACCATTATAATGTTACATAGTAACCAAGTCAAAGATTAAGTCAAGAATCAATATAATGTTACACAAAGAACGCAAGTCGAAAGATTAGTCATTAATATTATACAAGAATTCAAGACAACATTTAGCAAATATAATGTTACATAGTAACCAAGACAACATTAGACAAGAACAATGTATTTAATAAGTAACCATTAATATAAAAAAAATCAGTTGAACTCATTTAAAAATTATAAAGCAATCAAATAAACATTATTCAACAACCAAATTTATAATAAACAGTAACCAATTTATATCTATTTAGTAACCATAATATAAAACATATTTTCAAATGCATTTTGCAATAAAAACATTCAGTATTCTTACTTTGTGACCATTTTCAGTGCGAAAAACTTAAGAAAGGTAACCAATATAAGAATTCAGCCAAGTAGCATAGGTAACTATATGCATATAAATTTTAAACTCACATACCTTAGTATTCAAATTTGTATCGAAGTTGCTGTTGATCTTGTATTTAACAATCACTGCAGTACGTAAGTTTTTGGTTACTGAACTTGAAGTTGCTGTTGATTTTGTATGCTATTTTTCGATCTCAGAGCTGTGTCGAGACAAAAGGTTTCGTCTTCTCTGATCTCAGAGTTGTGTCGCGACAGAAGATTTTATTTTCTCCGATAGATTTGTCGTTGTTCCTATGACTCCCCCAAATCCAGGTCCTTTTGAACCTCGGATTCGGTCCGCCACGATACTAATATCGTCTATCTATTTATATCATTTATTTATAACTTAATTAATATCACTTTACTTATTAAAATTTAGAATATAAATTCTTTCCATTTTCAGGATCTATGTAATGACCCCAAACTATTATAAGTTTCAAATATTGGTCATTTACCATTCCTGCCTTACATCATATTCGATGTTATAAAATATGCGAGAATAATTTAAACTTTTTCAATCTCCTATGAAAAATAATCTTTTATTGATTTCTTAACTTGAATCAATTACAAATCCCTGAATCAAATTATGTTATGATTCCCTCTATTCAATTCATCTTGTATAACTATTTACATTTCCATTCGAATTTCTCTATGTATCACATAATACAACTTTACAACGCAACATGTATTATACCTCGTAAACTACTATCTTGTACGACTCCTAGAACATAAACATGGTTCAAGAGAATCTATTTAAATAATAATTCAATCTCCTTCGATCTTTATTGAACTTTATTAATCAAGTAACACGTAACTTTCATCAGATATCCTTAACTTGCAAAAGTGGTTATTTGCAAGGTTGAGCTCGATGTTGACCCATCAATTCTAACAGTTTTCATGCAGCACGTAGCATATAATAACATACACAGTTCATGCATTCATAGTCAATCAATATTTACTACGCATGTTACTTCTCATATAACAAGCATATAAGTTTATATCACAAGCATATCATCAAAGATCAACTTTCACATTTCATACCTATCTCATATGCATTTCATATATATACATCAACATTTGCATAACATAATATAACTCAACTAACAGTTATGGAATTCATATATCAAATAGGAATTGAAAGACTTGCCTGATTCGTAGTTTATCAACTACAACTCAACTACTTAAAGTTTATCTGCACTTCGTGTATTCCTACACAGTTATATAATCATGGATTCATATCCATCAGTCACATATTCATACATTCTCAATGTAATAATAATGTTACATTATTTCCTAACTATGTTCGTAAAACCTACAGTTCACTTTCTCATCATCCTCTTAGAATAGCTAGGTATGTATAGGTATACCTTAACCACTCATTGCTTGACATCAACATTCATATATATCTACCACACACTTGACTCGTGTGTTTTTGACATTTAAAACTCATATAGGTAAGTTCAACCGTACACAAACGTCTAACTTAGTTGTAACTTTATACAACATCACCTATATAGCACAAATCAGATTATAAGACATCATTCATTCAAACAACGTATCATTGCTTTATCTCATGTAAATATTCCTTTGGACTTAACATTCGAAAGTCATGATTAACATTCATCTTTATCCTATAGCATGCTTCTTAACACATTACATACCGTACTGATCATATATAGTAATTATACAAGCATGCTTCAAACAACAGATCAACATCAGAACCTATTCTAGACTACAGAATGGCGCAGCTGTGCCATGTCTAGGCTTAGGGACCAGCAATGCTAATTCTTGTCCCCTCGCTGCAACAAGGTTAAGCTTTGCACTCGGTTTCAAATTCAAACTTTAACACACTTAGACACTTACACTTTCTCGTGCATTATACACACAAAAGGTCTTTACATACTTGTATGACCACTTCAAGATCAACCTTATATGTTAGGGATTTTAGTTTAGGATTTTCACGAAATCAAAGCCAAATAGGGCCATGTAATCTCTAGGTGCACTAGTTAGCCTTATGATCACATAAAGAGGTCACATAATCTGCATTTTACACATGCTCATTCATATTCATATCTTTTACTCATAGCTAGCATTGTTTAACACTTTAAAACATCCTTTAACCTCATGCTTTGGTTTACTTCCATTATGTTTAACATATAAGACTTATGTTTAGAGACATAATGAAACATAACGTGGCATCTCAAGCCTTTAGAATCTAAATAACTATATATAATGCAACTTAAGTTCGAAAACATGCTCGAGGTTGCCTTTGAAATCATTTTATCATAAATGATGCAATATAGCATATATAAATCATATCTAGGGATCTTATAGACATAAAATGACATATTAATCCTTTAGAATCTAGATATCTATGTGATGTGATGCAACTAAATTTTGAAAATCTGTTCAAGTTGGCTTTTGAAACCACTTTAAACTTGAACAATGCTATTCAACACATACAAGGAAACTTTAAGGCTCTATTCATATGTAGTCAAGTCTTGTTAACATGCTCAATAAAGATCGTAATGTATAGCAAGTAGTATTTATGCACCTTAGTTCTTTTATACCAAGTTTTCTTAAAAACTTCTTTCACACAAGGTCTAACGAGTTCGATTATGAACAAAGGAACTATGTACACTAAGCATGCACATTTATGTGTAAAATCAGTCATGTGTATAGACCACTAAGCTCAAAATTTACAGAACATGAACTTTAACAATGTTTATTTTTAAAACATAAAGTCTATGTTAAAGATCTTCTACCAAATCATGCTAATCTTAGTAAAACATGTTCACCTTAGGTTATTATACTTATATATACATGTTACACATGCTTGCATGTTAGCCTAAGCCATAATAATTGATCACACATAGCAGATTCTTAAAACAGAAAGCTCAACTGATCTTAGAGGCCAGAGAAGCTACGCTGCGCCTTAGTTCAATTATGGTATTGGTATTACGTGTCTGCTTTCAGAGCGTAAGCGAGATTTTGTTTTCTGAGTCTTAGCCAACTTGATTTCCAACGATTTAAACTTGTTCCAACTATCATAAAAGAGTTCATACTTGATATTAAACTTCTTAAACACCTTATAACATGCTAAATAATCTTAATTATCATATCAATTCATGAAATTCCAAGAATTAAACAAGACCCATTTCAAGAACTTATACCTTCTTAAGCTTGAATTTGACTCCTCACCCACTGAATATGCTTCTACAATTGCTCAACCACTTAAAGCTCTCAAACTTAGACAATTACCAACCACAAAAACTGAAAAACAAGCTTCTATTTATAAAGGAAATTTGGACTAGACAATGGCATTACACAAGATTGGAGTCCATGGTGTAAAGGACGGAAACAAAGGTTCATAAGGAGTTGTTCAACAACTCTATACCAGCCACCTTGCTAGCCATGATCACCTATTCCATAGCCATTTGGAAGTTACGTAACTTAGCTTCTAAGTCACTGTTCATGTACCTTTGTGCCACTCAATTTGGGACAAGAGCAAATATCTCAGCATTTGGGCATGTAAGGCTTGGTTTGGTTCTTTTAATCCCCATAATGTAATATTAAGCTACAATTATTACCATATTAGGAATTTAAAGATAAGTTTTATACTCATATCATATAACCCATGTACATTAAATACATGCAATAAAACAACGCAGTTAGGCATTATTGTTCAGGTAGTTCCATAATTATCTCTACCACTGATAAGTAGGTTTTATATCTACTTATCCGGTATCTGTTACTTGAAATAGTTGCTTATATTCATGTTCTTAGTTATTTTTCATACATTTTATGTTATTTTGTAGGCTATGACATGACATTGGCATGAAGAAGCAAGGAAAGCAATTTGGACATCTTTTGGACTAAAATCATGCAAGCAAGTGCAAGAAGGAATATTGAAGGACTTTTAACATCAAGTTAGATGCATGTTCTTGGCTTGGAACTTGGATTTTATGGTAGCTCTACTTCTTAGCTTTAAGAACATCTTGAATCATCCCAATCGGAGTTCGGATGTGAGAGTTATGGCCTTTTTATCAACGAAGATCAAAGCTAAGAGTTGTCATATTTGCCATTTGCATAACATCTACTTCAAGACCGATTTCTGCCTTGATCCAGTCTGAATCTATCAAATCTCAAAGATTAAAAGTTGTAGATCTCATCGTTATCTTCGATTTGATAGGTGGCAGGCCCCGTAACTCTAAGCGGATCAAAAGTTATACTGTTTTACCAAAGGACGTCGCAGTTATGAAAATGGGCAGTGGCGACTGCGCATACGCCTAATGTTGGCCGGCAACAGCCACCTGAGTTTCGACCTGTGTGGCCGATTGCGCCTGAATGGCCCAGATTGGTGCTGACTGCGCTAGGCGGCGGGAAAGGAGTGAAAATGGGTTATTTGGTGTCCTAATTGAGCTAGAATAGGATTCTTAGTTGCCTAACTTGTTAGGGTGTCCATTAGAACTCAAAATACTTGAGTTTAACTTGGATTGGGAGGCTAATTCTATGAATTTATAAAATCCCTCTTGGGATAGATTTCAATAATCAAATTCTTTACTTTCTTTCATAGATTAGGAACCCTAGATTAGATTAGAATTGAAGATTGAAGCTATTGATTATCATTGGAGAATCAAATTGGAAGCAAGAGAATGCGCATTTGTTTATCTCAATTCTTATTTCTTTTCTTATTTATTTGTATCTTTTAATGCTTAATCAATTGTGGATGATGGATTCTAGTTTATTTATGAATTTAACTCTATTTTGAGATTACTATGGATTTTATTGTTTAGTTTACTTTGATATGCTTCTTTGTTAGTCTTATTTGCTATATTTGGATTGTCTATTATGGTTTGGACTTAATTGCTTAATTGCCTAGCTAACAATTACACCGTGATAATCTATATGAACTTCGAGAGATGAAGTATAAATTTAGGTCTGATCATGATAGCATGTGTTTGTGATTTACGCATGGATGAAATTCATGATTCGTGTTTAGGATAGAGATATGCCTTTACTCCATATGTAGTCTAATAAGAACTTGAACTTAAACCCTTTTAATTGTAATTCACATAGAGATATAGTGGGTTAGTTAATTAGGGTGTTCAAATTGATTCTATCATCCGTGGATTTGATTTGTTATGAGTATGGTGTATTGAGAGATGACTATATTTCACTTCGTGTTCTTGATTAACAACCCAATATAAATAATTTGGCTTAACAGAAGTGTGTTGATTTAAATGTAACAATAAGTGAAATTGTAATCTCAAGTCTTCAATAACTTGTTTCATTCTAGGAATAGTTAGTAATAATTTATTTAATTATTTTAAATTAAATTATTAAATCATTTGTTTAAATAAGATTAAGTCAAGTTACGGGTTAAGTACTTGGTGATTTTTATTAAATAATTCTACGTGTGGAACGATACTTAACTTATCACTTTATTACTTGTTGACCACGTATACTTGCATGTTGTAAAGCGTAATTAGATTTTACCCAACAAGTTTTGGCAATGAACAAGAGCATATGGCCATTGATACACAAAGTCATCCATAATACCTGAAAAGAGAGAAATATAGGAAGAGAATTAAAAATAAAAATATTTATTTAATATTAATTACGCACAAAAACTTGAATATTAATGTTTATTTAAAACATTGAATTCCTTTCTCAGATTCTAGAATACCCATATAATTAATCATTTATGCATTACAACTTCATATGATACCATGGTGCTACTAGGTACCTTATTTCATTTCAATACACTCCTATCATATGGTTTTATTTATGTCACACATATAACATTAATATCCCAATTCAGTTCTACAGTAGAAAGTAGCCAACTCCAATTGATCCTTTGTGCGGTTTGCGCGCCATTTATCATTCTTCAAGAACCTGACTCCCCGACAAAGGTCAAGATCGGTTTAGATTTTCAAGCCAAAGGTTTAATTTTTATTGTCAACTTCGTTTAAATGACATGTACACGCCTTACATGAGTGATATTGCAAATCTAAGGGTGTATTCATTCCTTATGTGAAATCATATAATCATACCCGATTAATCTTCCTAATTCTCTTTTAACTTACTTAATGAATTTTCTCATTTCACATTATATTACACAAGGCATAATTATGTGAACATAGTAATTAATAGTTAAATATATTGGTCCCCTTCTTTATTAGACACTTATTATCCATAACAAATCTCATCTATCACATCTTTTCATATATTATTACACTTTATGTAATATGACGCCCCAAAATAGGTATACATCACCCATCTTGAGTCGCATAATATATGGTATAAAATTCAAATACAACTTAATAATACAACTGTCGTGTAAAATATGACAAAACATAAACTGAGAGTTTTAATACGAATATTGTCTTCTAGACAGTATTCAAACTCAAATGGAGTCCTCGTTACAATTATTATCACATTATTCCGTAAAATAGTGAGGACTACTAAAGCCACTTATCCTGGACCATCACTCCATTCCCCGACTCGTCCCAGCTATATTCTCATTTCCTGAAGAGAACAATGAAAGAAAAGGGTGAGCTCAACTAGCCCAGTAAGAAATATTATGACTAAGATAATGCATAATAAATTATCCTTAGCCTTCAATAGTATAATAACTGATAGGATACAATAGACAACAAGTTTTAGATCAACAACTGCAGCGAAATAAGCAATCCATTAGAAGAGTCAAGTAGAACATAAAATCTACTATCTTCTATGATTTAAAAAGTTTTTCATCAACTTTATCGAGACTCGACTTAATAAATAAAATCGAATCATCCTCGCACCACGGCCAAGGATATTCATGTAATCATCAATGGCCATGATTATACCGAATAATCCTCGGTCATAATCATACCAACAACCGCGTCCATCAATGAACTATGTGCCAATGAGGACTTTTACCACATCATTCGTTATATTACGATTCATGATTATCTTAGAATAATCACGATCATAATCATACTAAGTCCATCTATGCACGTAAGCCAAAGATGACTTTCATCATAATATAAGTATGAGGATGTTGACCATAACATAACAATTTAATAAAACAAGTTCAAGGATAAATTTTAAAGATTTATAATTTAATTTATCCAGAATTCAATAACGTTCAAATTGTGAACATTATACTGCTTTGTGGAGTAAAATTCAAGAATGCTCAGAAGAATATTTCCGTGAAAAGATAATGGATGAAGATTAAATATCAAGGATATTCTACTAATTTCATAGAGTATAGAAGCCAAACTTTAACTAAATCGAGTATAATAGAATATATGAAACTACAAATGGATTTTCACCGCCGTATACGATAATTCACATAGAGATATCATTTCCACAATTTAATAAGGAATGAATATGAAGGGTCATTCACCATGTATGCGATAGTCCGCATAGATAGGTTATTCCAACAGAATAATAAAGAATGGAATAAGAGAAGAATTCACCATGCATGCGGTAGTTCGCGTAGATAGGTTATTCCAATAGAATAATAAAGAATGGAATAATAGAAGAATTCACCATGCATGCGGTAGTCCGTGAGATGAGTTATTCAATAGAATAATAAAGAATGGAATAATGAGAAGAATTCACTGTGCATGCGGTAGTGTCAGCGTGAGATAGGTTATTCCAACAGAATAATAAAGAATGGAATAACAAACCTTACGAGTATTGAAAGAAAATAACTCTCTTCATGAATACGAAAGAAATAATACCCCTTACCTTAGAAGAAAAGCGGATACTAGAATAGTGAGGTAGCGAGACTTCTCTTCTTCTTCTCTCTATAATTTATCTATAATAATTGCTCTTGTGAGACTTAGTGAATTGGTAAGAAATAAAGGAAGAATGAGCTTATTTATAGGAAAATATAGTTTCAATAATTGCACATTTTGGGGCTTGAAATATTATAGTATAATACCTTCCTCTTTTCTTCATTTTTAATTTAGTCCTGCAAGTATTATCAAACTTGCACCACCTCCTAATAGTAAATCATGTGAATTAATAGTTCATTCATGCCTTGACTCAATAGTATAATAATGTGAAAAAAACTAATTACGGTATAGTACCTTCATCTATACCTCCATCTTTAATTTAGTCATGCAAGTATTATCAATCTTGCACCAACTCCCCTAATAGTAAATCATGTGAATCAATAGTACACACATGTGAAAACATAGTTATAAGTATGTGAATTAATAGTAATTAATTGCTTATTTATCCGATTAATTACCCGATTGGTCAATATAACCTCCAAACATCAATTATTATCGGAATAGATGTCAATTTCCGCTAACACTGATAATCCTAACATAATGGAACTATCAATTTCATCTTTAATCAACACGAACTTATTCATCATCAATATTATAACTCATAATATTTAACAACCAGGTCATTCCCAGGAAATAGGGGGCTTTTCAATAAGGATTTCTCCCTATTGGCGCGCAATTAGATTATCTAACCTCTCCTTGATAGAACTTCTAAACATTGTCAATATTGCAATTAATAATAAGAATAACTTTGTCGTCTCAATTATTAATTTAATAATATATCATATTATGCAGATGATATTATGACAAATAATTGAATCAATAATATGAGAGATATGATGCAGCAATTACTATAGCGATAATTGAGTATAACTGAGTGACTTCTTACGTAAGCATTAATAATCAATATCGTGTGCTACTATGCAACCACGCGTATTATTGTACTTTTACTTTAGGGTAGTTCAAGCGGTTTTAACGGTAACACTTTCGCCATTATTTTATAAAATGATAATTCTGTAGTTTTCTTACTACGATAATACTTACATTGTGGGGTCCACTAATGATTGTGTAAGTCGTATAAATATTCCCCAACAAAAAGAATATTCCACCAAACAAATATTTTATAACAACTTGCTTACTTTGCAAAAAATTTTCACATATCACCCTTAACTTTAACCTTTTATCAATTTAACCATTTACAAAATAAAATAATAATTATAAGAAAATTGAATACTTTTATTTCATAAATTTTGGGGTCTTACAATCTCCCTCCTTATGAAATTTTGCCTTCAAAATTTACGTACGTCGCATACTGGTATCTTAGAAGAGGTGAGGATACCTTGACTTCATTTCATATTCCAACTCTTGAGGTATAACCTTTGAGTGTTGAATATGATCCTTCTTATCCAAAATCTTAACATATATCTCCTCATACGTTAAATCTTCTGCTATCTCGTCTAGTTCTAATTTAATAATGTGGTTCAGGTCGTCCACATATTTACGTAACATCGATACGTGAAAAACGTTATGAACACGCGATATACTTGGCAATAAAGCGAGTCTATAAGCCACAGTTCCTACTCGATCAAGGATTTCAAATGTACCAATTAAATCATGGGTTGAGATTTCTTCTCTTCATCAATTCTTGCTTCTAGAATAATGCCCTCTTGAACCTTCTTCTTCACATTTATCAGCTCTGAGTATTTAGTTTGAGCGGCTATAACTTTATCAATTAAAGTCTATTCTAATCATATATTTGTTATCTTCACGTGGGTCCCTAGAGTCTTTAACTCTATCTTCATCATTTGTAAGTTATCTGAAATGGGTTTTTTGTTAAAACATCGCTTTTCGTAAACACATACGATCTTCTACTCAACGCGCTACCACTACGTTATTTCTTCCACAATGATATTGAATGGTATAGTCGTAGTCTTCTTGACATTTCGAGCCAACATCTTTGGCGCATGTTATGTTCATTTTGGGTGAAGAAATATTTTGAGGTTTTAGAAATGAGTTTTATCTTTGGGTCAATATAAAATTGATTTCACGCTCTAGGTTAGGCTAAGAAGTCTTCAAGAATATGCCGAAAATTTATTAACAATAGAAATATCATTTAAAACTGTGACTCTCGTCCCAAGACTTGGATAACACGTCACATTGATACCTATCAACTTGCCATCATCATTCATGGTGTCCCCTACGAATAGTCTGGCTTCGGTGTATTCCAAGACTTGGAAGTCACCAGCGAAAGGCTCGGGGATCCTTACTTATGGCTTGGTATAACAGTGATTGACTTTAGGGTTTGGTTGCTTGAATTCGCATAATAGGTTGGTTATGAATATGAAAGCTAACAACCTTACGAAAAGCTTGATGAGTAGTTAACCAATCGATTCCTAAAATCACATCAAAGGCAAGTATTTTCAAAGAGATAAGATCGACATGTAACGTGAAAGTGTCGATTTGAATTAAACAAGATTTATAAACAGTGGATATAACGAAGGTTTCTCTAATGAGTTTTAACGAGATAAGTCAAAGTCTAATTTCTCAAGAGCAAGTTCAAACGTTGAACACAACTAGGTGAAATACAAGAGTGGGTAGAGCCGGTATCGAATAAGGTATAGACTTTGCAAGAGTTTATGATTAACTTCCCGTGATAACTTCGTTCGGGTTCCTTAATAAACGCTCTCACTTAAACTACCAAATTTGACTTGTCTGGGACATCCTTTGGCGTCACCATCCCAATTGGACTTAACTTTGCTATAGAGTACATTCCACCCTTAATTGCTTTCATCATATTCACGATCCATGATTGAATCATTACTCTCCGATCCATATCGAATTGGGGTTGTGGCGCCTTCGCATGGTAATTCGAACTCGATGTTGGATTCTCCCAATTGTTGTCCAAAAGCGAAATCCATTTCATCTATTTTGACTTTATTGGATCGGACGTCTTTTCTACAATATCAACGTGTCGTCGATGCGGCTTTTACCCATACGCATCATCTATTCTCCTTCGCTTCGTTTTCTTCTTCTTTTATCCGAACTTTGATATAGCATTCTCGATTTTAGCTCTAATATCTTATACTTTACCAAAAGTGCTTACATTCAAGCATCGCACATCGGATAACACAATTTTGAATTGTTGCATCATCTCTTTGCTCCACGACCACTCCACGTTCTTCTTGACTGCTCTTCTAACTCATGAATACGATTTTGTAATTCTAAATTTATATCATAAAATTCTTCTAATAAATTCTCCTAGGGGTTCTTCTTCCTCTTCTTCCTCACTCCATTGCTACCTCTGCAACTAGCTCAAAGGTGCAACTATTAGTTCTTCACTCACCACGTAGATATCTCTAATTTCTTCTTCTCGACATCACATTAACTTTGGTTAGTGATTAAAGGTGTCTCAACGGTCTCATTCACTCCATTGTTAACATTTTTAATTTGCCATTTTTCAAACAACACGCCATAAAACAAGGGTTAATTAACATATCACATATTATCCATATATACTCGATCGACCAATTAAATACCAAATAAACTTAGGTAGGTCATACTAGCGAAGAAATTCATCTCTCCCTCCTAGTTCTTGTCTCACATCTCGGCCGGGGATCATATCCCTAAGCTTTGATACCTGTTGTGGCGCCCCCAAAACAGGTATACATCACCCATCTTGAGTGCCAAATACATGGTACAAAATTCAAATACAACTTAATAATACAAATGTCAGTGTAAAATACGACAAAACATAAAGCTAGAGTTTTAATACGAATATTGTCTTCTAGGCGATATTCAAACTCAAATGGAGTCCTCGTTACAATTATTCTCACATTATTCTGTAGAATAGTGAGGACTACTAAAGCCACTTATCCTGGACCATCACTCCATTTCCCAGGACTAGTCCCGACTATATTCTCATTTCTGAAGAGAACAATGAAAGAAAAGGGTGAGCTCAACTAGCTTGATAAAAATATTATGACTAAGATAATGCGAATAAATTATCCTTAGCCTTTAACAACGAGTATAATAAATGATAGGATATAATAGACAACAAGTTTTAGATCAACAAGCTGCAAAGGAATAAGCAATCCATTAGAAGAGTCGAGTAGAGCATAAAATCTACTATCTTCTATGATTTAAAAGTTTTTCATCAACTTTATCGTTGAGAGTTAGCTTAATAAATAAAATCGAATCATCCCCGCACTTACGACCGAGGATATTCATGTAATCATCAATGGTCATGATTATACCGAATAATCCACGGTCATAATCATACCAACAAATATCTCATCAATAAACTACTACGTGCCAATGAGGACTTTTACCACATCATTCGTTACATTACGATTCATGATTATCTAGAATAATCCCCTCATCATAATCATACCAAGTCCATCTATACACGTAAGCGAAGATGACTTTCATCACTGATATAAGCATGAGGATGTTGACCATGACATAACAATTCAATAAAAACAAGTTCAAGGATAAATTTTAAAGATTTATAATTTAATTTATCCGAGAATTTAATAACGTTTAAATTGTCAACATTATCTTTGCTTTGTGGAGTAAAATTCAAGAATGCTTAGAAGAATATTTCCATGAAAAAGATCTTTGGATGACATAAATATCAAGGATATTCTACTAATTTCATGGAGTATAGAAGCCAAAACTTTAACCAATGAGTATAATAGAATATATGAAGCTGCAAATAATTTTTTACCGCCGTACGCAGTAATCCGATAAAGCGAGATCATTTCCACAATTTAATAAGGAATGAATATGAAGGGTCATTCACCATGCATGCGGTAGTCGCGTGAGACAAGTTATTCAATAGAATAATAAAGAATGGAATAATGAGAAGAATTCACCATAAATACGGTGAGTCTGCGTGAGATTAGTTATTCAATGAATAATAAAGAATGGAAAAATAGAAGAATTCACCGTGGATCGCGGTGATTCCACGTGAGCGAGTTATTCCAACATAATAATAAAGAATGAATAATAAAAAGAATTCACCCATGCAGTAGTCCGCGTAGATAGGTTATTCTAATAGAATAATAAAGAATGGA